>JBCFYV010011172.1:95059076-95111579 GCA_039000515.1 Timema cristinae
GTTTAGAGGAAGTGTACCAGCACTTGCGTGAAAATATATTGTAAAACAATTCAGGAAAAACACCATCTCTTATAGCCGACAGGGATAGGTTGGGTGTGCCGACTTTTTTAAAAAAAAATTTCCCTTACATTCAAATGTATCTACATTTCCTCTCAATTCTACCATTATATTCCCTAACCTCCTAGTGTAATTATACGGATTGTCTGGTAGGGTGGAAAGACATTGAGCACGTAAAAATTTTATTTTTAAAAATATACAGCACGCTAACTTAAGTCACGAAATGTAAATATTAACTTGAGGTGGGAATGCAAGAAAAGGACAGTGGTTTTGCAGTTTTTATATAAAAACTTGTTTTGGCCTAAATAAAATAAAATATTTCTCAAAAAGAAACAAAGAGTTTAATTTTCTTCACCTGGTAATATCAAAAGTTGTTGAATATCTGTCTTGAGCATAACGGCATTAGACGAGAAACTTTTAAAATTAAGAGAAAAAGTTTGTCATTAAATTCCAGGACAGTCTTGACAAATATTCAACAACTGTTGATATCACCATGTGAAGAAAATTAAGCTCTGTGTTTCTAATGGTGAAATCTTTGATTTATTTTGCAAAAAAAAAGTTTTGCTATGAAAACTGAAATACACCTTTTCTCACGTCCCTACATCTCCTCCTTAAGCTGAACTCACACCATAATCATAATAACTTAACCTAAGACAGCTCACTAAGATACAGCACCAACCACAATATTAATGTTCTAGTGTGAAGTATATTTACCATATAAAGGGCCTTTTAGAAAATACAAACTTTTTTGAGGCCAACATTGATAATATTTAACTGTATTATTATTTTTATTTTACAGGTATTGATGATATCTATCAAAAATAACCACCGAAGATAACATGACTTGAAGTATGAATACGAGAAAGTAGTTCTAGTAACTTTTCTAGCATTCAGATAAGGATTTTCCTAAGAAAATTGGACTGTATTTGGGAAGCCGGAACAAACCATCGTTTGGCGAGCAACAAACAGCTACTACAAGAATCCTCAAAATGTGTAGCTTGGTATTCTAGAGAATACTCCATCCCTCCCCCCCTCCCCCGGAGTCCAACCATCTCATCCCCGGTCTCCTTTCTTCCAGACTTCAAGAACAGCTTCCCATGGAGTCTTGTTATCAAGAAAATGTCCGCCTGGTCCAAATAAAAAGCACATTTTTTCAGGTCGTTATTTCTCAGGTCCCTTTGTCCCTACCCTCGTCGCGAGTTGGACCGACGGCGATCAATCGTCGGAAGGCAAGCTTATAGGACAGGCTAAGACTTCCTTTCATGAGCTAGGAGCAGATTATAGGTGTCTGGAGGCAAGGTTTACAGTCTTTCATGGAGCTAGAGGTAAGGTTTACTGGCTGGAGGCAAGGTTTACAGTCTTTCATGGAGCTAGAGGCAAGGTATACTGTCTTTCATGGAGCTAGATGCAGGTATACTGTCTTTCATGAGGCTAGAGGCAATGTATATACTGTCCTTCATGAGGCTAGATTCAAGGAATCTTCCTCCTCTAACCCCTCCCTACAAAGACAATTTCGGGGTTACAATGCCTCAACTTTCCCATTTATGATTTACGATGCCCAATAGAAGCGCATCTCTAACCCAATCTCGTAATTAGTACGTGCAGTACATATGTGTAAAAACTGGTCGGGTAGTAAGACGTGGCAAGGGGGAGGGGGGTATTTACAGTCGACTAATAGAAATAATAATAATAATAATAAACGTTGTACCAGGAGTGTGACCAGATGATGTCAATGTCTGGCGGCAGTTCAAGTCTTCAAGTCGCTCCGCTGATGTCGGGGGAACCCCCATGCCTCCTGCTTGGCACACAACACACACACACACACACACACACACACACACACACGTAACCCGACTATTTATGGACACGTGTCACGCCAGGACACGTGTGACTTGAAGAAAGGGGCAAAGAGAAAGGGGAAATAAAGGCGTAACATTTATTTTAAAAAAATTAACCATCCGACATCGGGTCTCATTTTTGTATACGTTCCGTGTGGGGTAGAGGTGGGGCAGAACTGTTCACTGTTAGGGAATTAGTTCAAAGTGATATAGTTCACTTTGTTTAACAGTTTTATTTATATAGTTTAATAGTTGACTCGAGAACTACAATTATTTGTTCAGAGAAAGGACCTCTTAGAAAATACAGACATAATATTTACGGTCATTATTGATCAGGTGAAACAAGGGGAAATAACCATTTTAGCTCAAGTTTAGTTAGTGCTGCCATCTGTGAGACAATCATGAGACCTTTCTAATTAATACACTTTAGATTATGGTTAAAAGAGATATCTGTCATGTTCAAATTAATTTAAAAAAAGAAATTTGCTGGGGCCCTTATTGGGTTTGAGATATAAAACTTGTCCTTGAAAATGTGTGTAGTGTGATTTTCCCCTTTTTTCCACTTTTACTTTATTATTTTATAGGTATATATATATATATATATATATATATATATATATATATATATATATATATATATATATATATATAATGGCAACTGCAGATCACATGACTTGACGTATGAATACGTGAAAGTAGGTCAACTAACTTTTCTAGACGTCAGATTAAAAGGACCTTTGTATAAAAATTGAACTTTTAACTAGAAATAGCTTACACCATTGGGTACACTGACAAAGGCGTCAATCTGGTATTTTTTGTGTTATCTTTATGATGAGAGGTCAAGTGTACTGAGAGCTGTATTTTTTCCTACAGATTTTCACCTGTTTCCCTTAAAAACAATGCTGGTACATTGATTCTGAATTCTACCTTACTCATCCTTACACCGTTAACGTGAAATATGTGGATAGGTTGGACGGGTGAGATAGGAAGAAAGGGTTGTTATTATTTTTTTTTTTTTCGAAATTTTTGAGCTGCCGACGAAAAACAGAAAGTTTCAGAGTCAGCCCCGAGAACTGGATTAAAACAAAGTAATCACCTCTCCTCTTTTTATTTCCCCTACCCTTAATAACCCCCCCCCCCCCCCCAAAAAAAAGGTTTAAAGATCTTGCTACAATATCCCTTCCCGCCAATTAACGACGGAGGGTGAGCGCTTCATAACAAATCCCCAAACTTCTCTTCAAGACTCAAGAGTGGGAATGAACGGTTAACTTTTAACGCCGCTCCTATAACGTTACTTTTAGGGAAGATTCTCTAATAAAGGTTCGTTCATCCCTAAAACATGTAACCCTTCACTTTTTGGACCCTTCTTTCCCCCGAGTAACACCAAGTAAACATTTTGCCTGACCAATTATCCCCCCCCCCCCCCCTTCCTACTCTCCAACCTGTGCTACGTAACTTTTCACATAAAGAGTGAATGCCATTATTTCACAGGGAAGCTTTTTCGTCACTTAAAAGACTCACATTTAACACTACTCAGAATTCATTTTAAATCAAAAATATAAATGAGTTCAAAGAATTTTCTAACAATAATTTATTATTTCTATTTATGTATAAAAAAAATAACAATTTTTTTCCATAGTAGAATTTAAGTATAAGATCTATGTTACTTAACATACCCTTTCCCCCATGTCAAAATGTAGGCATTAGAACTACCCCCTCAGCCCCCTTCTCAACAGCGTTACGTGGCTTGTTGATTACCTCCAACCTCCTTGTTTTTACCACCATCAGCTGTAACCTCTTTTATTTTTTCATTTAAAGAGAAAATATTATAATCGTGGATATTTTCTACATGGAGACTATGAGGTTTCTTTATTTTTAGTGGCCCTCCCCCACCATCCTCCTCCTCTAAACTAAAAATGTGGATTTTACAATTCTACTGGTCTGTCTGTCCTTAAGCTTATTTTTGCAGTCATAAATATTCGAGGATAGCTTACAAATAGCTAGTTTTTGGAAATAAGTAATTTAAAAAATCAAACCCCATACTTTTTTGTCACTTTGAAAACACACTTAAATATTATGTTATACACTCCTATGAAGATGTTTATAAATGAGTCGCGAACTTCCAAATACCTGTCCCGGTAAACCTTACAAGACGAAACTGACCCTAATGTTTACATGACCACTGGTGCGGAAATGTGTCATGTAGAATATGATAAAGTACGTTATTATTTATTCAGAGAGAAAATTGAAATCAAATCCTTAAGTTAATAATATTAAACGAAAAGGGTTATTTTTTATTCGGATTTTAAAGTAAGGCAAAATATGAAAATCTTCAAAATATGATGAACAAACCATTTTAAGTCAGAAAAGTTTCTTTATCATCAACATCAGCATCATTATCAACTGTTTCCAGCCTGTGGCTGTATCAGTTTAGTTAAATGCCCTCATATTCCTCTGTCCTTCCACCATTCCTATTCTATCACTTGCACACTTACTGTTATCTGCTCCTCCCATCTCTTTCTTGGCCACCCTTGGTGTCTTTTCTCTACATAGTACCTACTTTCTAATATTCTCTTCGGCATCCTCTCTTTGTTCATCCTCATTACATGACAATATCATCCTAGTCTTACTTTCTCTACTATCTCATGTACTCCCTGTACTCACATTTTTCCAAGATAACTTCATTCCTAATCCTGTTTATCCTCTTGACAGCTAACATGCTCCTCACAAACTTGATTCCCATATCCTCCACTTTCCTAGTCTCTCTTACATTCAACTTCTCTTCTCCACAGCAGGTCTCTTACACACCTATAGAACAACTCTCCATCACAGGTCTCTTACACACCTATAGAACAACTCTCCATCACAGGTCTCTTATACACCTATAGAAAACTCTCCATCAGAGGTCTCTTACACACCTATAGAAAACCTCTCCATCACAGGTCTCTTACACACCTATAGAACAACTCTCCCTGTTGACTTCTTCTCATTAGATCCTCTCTATTTCCACCTTTCACCTCAATCACGCTTCCAAGATATTTTACATTGTGTACTTTTCTCAGCTCTACTCTATACAACTTTATAGCTTTACTAAGCCTTATCTGTCAGTTAGCAATCTTACTAGAAGAGTGTATGGAATGAAAATTAACATCGAGAAACTCACTTGAGTGGCCAAATGGTCTAAGGCGCTACTCTCGCAGTAGACTAGACTACTAATGACGGGGATATCGAGGTTAGAATCTCGGTCGGGTGTACTGAGGGTGGTTTCTTTTTTCCAAAATGGCTTTACACTTTCCCTTCACAAAAATTTGGGTAGGCTATACTTCCTATAAATATAAGCCGAACGGGTAGTAAGACGCAGTACTAAAAAAAAATCGTAAAAAATACAGAGTGTACCCCAAGACGTTGGGCCCACGTCAGCGGTGGACAGAAGATACAATCACCATTAAAACAGTTAATACTAACATGTGTCCCATTTGACCTTGTTTTCGAGCTACAGCCAAGTTATTCCACTAAACTGTTTGTATAATATACCTGATATATCTCGACCTGTTGACTGGGTATATTGTTCGGGTTATTCAAAGTACCTGGTATCATTTAAAAGAGTGCGTCATTCTACGACACAATGGCTGCAGCCTTTCATTAGACAGAAGATGGCCATTTTGACCACTTCCTATAATGTTAAGCAGGAGTACAAACATATATATATATATATATGTTATAGCCACGTCTTACTACCTGTTCAGGCTGTGCTATAATGTGATAATTACTCTAGTTGGGTAGGAATTAGAGAGGGAGGTGATTTACCCTTATTTTTGTGGAGAGTGGGAAACCATTTAAGAAACACCACCCTCAGTAGACCCGACCGGGATTCAAGCAACGATCTCCACGTCAGCAGCAAGTCAGTCTTAACACGAGAGTGACGCCTTAGACGATGCGCCACTGAAGCGGATCGTTGAGAGATAGAAGGATGCCTAATGATGATATTCCAGAGAGAACAAACCAATGAACATTGCGGTGGAAAAGCAACAGCTGCAGAATATGGAACATTGAATCATTTAGGAAAGTTGATCACGACAGACGCGAGAAAATATCAATGGCCAACGTTGCTTTGAACAATAAGAGAATTATACTGAGTAGCAAACTGGAGAAGGAATAAACTGCTATAATGTTACATAGCCTAGTCTATTATACTGAGTAGCAAACTGGACCTGGAGAAGTAAGAAACTGCTATAATGTTACATAGCCTAGTCTATTATACTGAGTAGCAAACTGCACCTGGAGAAGTAAGAAACTGCTATAATGTTACATAGCCTAGTCTATTATACTGAGTAGCAAACTGCACCTGGAGAAGTAAGAAACTGCTATAATGTTACATAGCCTAGTCTATTATACTGAGTAGCAAACTGCACCTGGAGAAGGAAGAAACTGCTATAATGTTACATAGCCTAGTCTATTATACTGAGTAGCAAACTGCACCTGGAGAAGGAAGAAACATGCTATAATGTTACATAGCCTAGTCTATTATACTGAGTAGCAAACTGCTCCTGGAGAAGGAAGAAACTGCTATAATGTTACATAGCCTAGTCTATTATACTGAGTAGCAAACTGCACCTGGAGAAGGAAGAAACTGCTATAATGTTACATAGCCTAGTCTATTATACTGAGTAGCAAACTGCTCCTGGAGAAGGAAGAAACTGCTATAATGTTACATAGCCTAGTCTATTATACTGAGTAGCAAACTGCACCTGGAGAAGTAAGAAACTGCTATAATGTTACATAGCCTAGTCTATTATACTGAGTAGCAAACTGCACCTGGAGAAGTAAGAAACTGCTATAATGTTACATAGCCTAGTCTATTATACTGAGTAGCAAACTGCACCTGGAGAAGTAAGAAACTGCTATAATGTTACATAGCCTAGTCTATTATACTGAGTAGCAAACTGGACCTGGAGAAGGAAGAAACTGCTATAATGTTACATAGCCTAGTCTATTATACTGAGTAGCAAACTAGAGAAGGAAGAAACTGCTATAATGTTACATAGCCTAGTCTATTATACTGAGTAGCAAACTGGAGAAGGAAGAAACTGCTATAATGTTACATAGCCTAGTCTATTATACTGAGTAGCAAACTGCACCTGGAGAAGGAAGAAACTGCTATAATGTTACATAGCCTAGTCTATTATACTGAGTAGCAAACTGCTCCTGGAGAAGGAAGAAACTGCTATAATGTTACATAGCCTAGTCTATTATACTGAGTAGCAAACTGGATAAGGAAGAAACTGCTATAATGTTACGATAAGCCTTAGTCTATATTTACTGCAGTTACGATAAACTGCACCTGGAGAAGGGAAGAAACTGCTATAATGTTACATAGCCTAGTCTATTATACTGAGTAGCAAACTGCACCTGGAGAAGGAAGAAACTGCTATAATGTTACATAGCCTAGTCTATTATACTGAGTAGCAAACTGCTCCTGGAGAAGGAAGAAACTGCTATAATGTTACATAGCCTAGTCTATTATACTGAGTAGCAAACTGCACCTGGAGAAGGAAGAAACTGCTATAATGTTACATAGCCTAGTCTATTATACTGAGTAGCAAACTGCTCCTGGAGAAGGAAGAAACTGCTATAATGTTACATAGCCTAGTCTATTATACTGAGTAGCAAACTGCTCCTGGAGAAGAAGAAACTGCTATAATGTTACATAGCCTAGTCTATTATACTGAGTAGCAAACTGCACCTGGAGAAGTAAGAAACTGCTATAATGTTACATAGCCTAGTCTATTATACTGAGTAGCAAACTGCACCTGGAGAAGTAAGAAACTGCTATAATGTTACATAGCCTAGTCTATTATACTGAGTAGCAAACTGCACCTGGAGAAGTAAGAAACTGCTATAATGTTACATAGCCTAGTCTATTATACTGAGTAGCAAACTGGACTGGAGAAGGAAGAAACTGCTATAATGTTACATAGCCTAGTCTATTATACTGAGTAGCAAACTGGAGAAGGAAGAAACTGCTATAATGTTACATAGCCTAGTCTATTATACTGAGTAGCAATGCACTGGAGAAGGAAGAAACTGCTATAATGTTACATAGCCTAGTCTATTATACTGAGTAGCAACTGCACCTGGAGAAGGAAGAAACTGCTATAATGTTAAATAGCCTAGTCTATTATACTGAGTAGCAAACTGGGAGAAGGAAGAAAACTGCTATAATGTTACATAGCCTAGTCTATTATACTGAGTAGCAAACTGCAGGGGAGAAGAAACTGCTATAATGTTACATAGCCTAGTCTATTATACTGAGTAGCAAACTGCACCTGGAGAAGAAGAAACTGCTATAATGTTACATAGCCTAGTCTATTATACTGAGTAGCAAACTGCTCCTGGAGAAGGAAGAAACTGCTATAATGTTACATAGCCTAGTCTATTATACTGAGTAGCAAACTGCTCCTGGAGAAGGAAGAAACTGCTATAATGTTACATAGCCTAGTCTATTATACTGAGTAGCAAACTGCCCTGGAGAAGGAAGAAACTGCTATAATGTTACATAGCCTAGTCTATTATACTGAGTAGCAAACTGCACCTGGAGAAGTAAGAAACTGCTATAATGTTACATAGCCTAGTCTATTATACTGAGTAGCAAACTGCACCTGGAGAAGTAAGAAACTGCTATAATGTTACATAGCCTAGTCTATTATACTGAGTAGCAAACTGCACCTGGAGAAGTAAGAAACTGCTATAATGTTACATAGCCTAGTCTATTATACTGAGTAGCAAACTGGACTGGAGAGGAAGAAACTGCTATAATGTTACATAGCCTAGTCTATTATACTGAGTAGCAAACTGGAGAAGGAAGAAACTGCTATAATGTTACATAGCCTAGTCTATTATACTGAGTAGCAAAACTGGAGAAGGAAGAAACTGCTATAATGTTACATAGCCTAGTCTATTATACCTGAGTAGCAAACTGCACCTGGAGAAGTAGAGAAACTGCTATAAATGTTACATAGCCTAGTCTATTATACTGAATAGCAAACTGGACCTGGAGAAGGAAAGAAAGAAACCTGCTATATATGTTATACATAGCCTAGTCTCTAGTTATACTGAGTAGCAAACTGACCTGGAGAAGAAGAACTGCTATAATGTTACATAGCCTAGTCTATTATACTGAATAGCAAACTGGACCTGGAGAAGGAAGAACCTGCTATAATGTTACATAGCCTAGTCTATTTATACTGAGTAGCAAACTGACCTGGAGAAGGAAGAAACTGCTATAATGTTACATAGCCTAGTCTATATTACTGAATAGCAAACTGACCTGGAGAAGTAAGAAACTGCTATAATGTTACATAGCCTAGTCTTTATACTGAGTACAAACTGGAGAAGGAAGAAACTGCTATAATTTACATAGCCTAGTCTATTATACTGATAGCAAACTGCACCTGGAGAAGTAAGAAACTGCTATAATGTTACATAGCCTAGTCTATTATACTGATAGCAAACTGACCTGGAGAAGGAAGAAACTGCTATAATGTTACATAGCCTAGTCTATTATACTGAGTAGCAACTGGACCTGGAGAAGAAGAAACTGCTATAATGTTACATAGCCTAGTCTATTATACTGAATAGCAAACTGACCTGGAGAAGAAGAAACTGCTATAATGTTACATAGCCTAGTCTATTATACTGAATAGCAAACTGCACCTGGAGAAGGAAGAAACTGCTATAATGTTACATAGCCTAGTCTATTATACTGAGTAGCAAACTGACCTGGAGAAGAAGAAACTGCTATAATGTTACATAGCCTAGTCTATTATACTGAATAGCAAACTGGACCTGGAGAAGGAAGAAACTGCTATAATGTTACATAGCCTAGTCTATTATACTGATAGCAAACTGGACCTGGAGAAGAAGAAACTGCTATAATGTTACATAGCCTAGTCTATTATACTGAGTAGCAAACTGACCGGGAAAGAAGAAAACTGCTATAATGTTACATAGCCTAGTCTATTATACTGAATAGCAAACTGGACCTGGAGAAGGAAGAAACTGCTATAATGTTACATAGCCTAGCTATTATACTGAGTAGCAAATGACCTGGAGAAGGAAGAAACTGCTATAATGTTACATAGCCTAGTCTTTATACTGATAGCAAACTGACCTGGAGAAGGAAGAAACTGCTATAATGTTACATAGCCTAGTCTATTATACTGAATAGCAAACTGGACCTGGAGAAGTAAGAAACTGCTATAATGTTACATAGCCTAGTCTATTTACTGATAGCAAACTGCACCTGGAGAAGGAAGAAACTGCTATAATGTTACATAGCCTAGTCTATTATACTGAGTAGCAAACTGGACCTGGAGAAGGAAGAAACTGCTATAATGTTACATAGCCTAGTCTATTATACTGAATAGCAAACTGGACCTGGAGAAGGAAGAAACTGCTATAATGTTACATAGCCTAGTCTATTATACTGAGTAGCAAACTGGACCTGGAGAAGAAGAAACTGCTATAATGTTACATAGCCTAGTCTATTATACTGAATAGCAAACTGGACCTGGAGAAGGAAGAAACTGCTATAATGTTACATAGCCTAGTCTATTATACTGAATAGCAAACTGGACCTGGAGAAGGAAGAAACTGCTATAATGTTACATAGCCTAGTCTATTATACTAAAGTAGCAAACTGCCTGAGAAGGAAGAAACTGCTATAATGTTACATAGCCTAGTCTATTATACTGAATAGCAAACTGGACCTGGAGAAGGAAGAAACTGCTATAATGTTACATAGCCTAGTCTATTATACTGAATAGCAAACTGCGACCTGGAGAAGAAGAAACTGCTATAATGTTACATAGCCTAGTCTATTATACTGAGTAGCAAACTGCACCTGGAGAAGGAAGAAACTGCTATAATGTTTACATAGCCTAGTCTATTATACTGAGTAGCAAACTGCACCTGGAGAAGGAAGAAACTGCTATAATGTTACATAGCCTAGTCTATTATACTGAATAGCAAACTGGACCTGGAGAAGGAAGAAACTGCTATAATGTTACATAGCCTAGTCTATTATACTGAATAGCAAACTGGACCTGGAGAAGGAAGAAACTGCTATAATGTTACATAGCCTAGTCTATTATACTGAATAGCAAACTGGACCTGGAGAAGAAGAAACTGCTATAATGTTACATAGCCTAGTCTATTATACTGATAGCAAACTGGACCTGGAGAAGGAAGAAACTGCTATAATGTTACATAGCCTAGTCTATTATACTGAATAGCAAACTGCACCTGGAGAAGGAAGAAACTGCTATAATGTTACATAGCACTATTTAGATAGCAAACTGACTGAAGTAGAAACTTATATGTTAAGTAGTCTAATACTGATGCATACCTGGAGAAGGAAGAAACTGCTATAATGTTACATAGCCTAGTCTATTATACTGAATAGCAAACTGGACCGTGAGAAGGAAGAAACTGCTATAATGTTACATAGCCTAGTCTATTATACTGATAGCAAACTGGACCTGGAGAAGGAAGAAACTGCTATAATGTTACATAGCCTAGTCTATTATACTGAGTAGCAAACTGACCTGGAGAAGGAAGAAACTGCTATAATGTTACATAGCCTAGTCTATTATACTGAATAGCAAACTGGACCTGGAGAAGGAAGAACTGCTATAATGTTACATAGCCTAGTCTATTATACTGATAGCAAACTGCACCTGGAGAAGTAAGAAACTGCTATAATGTTACATAGCCTAGTCTATTATACTGAGTAGCAAACTGACCTGGAGAAGGAAGAAACTGCTATAATGTTACATAGCCTAGTCTATTATACTGAATAGCAAACTGGACCTGGAGAAGGAAGAAACTGCTATAATGTTACATAGCCTAGTCTATTATACTGAATAGGTCTATTATACTGATAGCAAACTGCACCTGGAGAAGGAAGAAACTGCTATAATGTTACATAGCCTAGTCTATTATACTGAGTAGCAAACTGCACCTGGAGAGGAAGAAGAACTGCTATAATGTTACATAGCCTAGTCTATTATATGAGTAGCAAACTGCACCTGGAGAAGGAAGAAACTGCTATAATGTTACATAGCCTAGTCTATTATACTGAGTAGCAAACTGCACCTGGAAAGAAGAAACTGCTATAATGTTACATAGCCTAGTCTATTATACTGAATAGCAAACTGCACTGGAGAAGGAAGAAACTGCTATAATGTTACATAGCCTAGTCTATTATACTGAGTAGCAAACTGCGACTGGAGAAGGAAGAAACTGCTATAATGTTACATAGCCTAGTCTATTATACTGAGTAGCAAACTGCACCTGGAGAAGGAAGAAACTGCTATAATGTTACATAGCCTAGTCTATTATACTGAGTAGCAAACTGCACTGGAGAAGGAAGAAACTGCTATAATGTTACATAGCCTAGTCTATTATACTGAGTAGCAACTGCACTGGGAAGAAGAAAACTGCTATAATGTTACATAGCCTAGTCTATTATACTGATAGCAAACTACTGGAGAAGGAAGAAACTGCTATAATGTTACATAGCCTAGTCTATTATACTGAGTAGCAAACTGCACCTGGAGAAGGAAGAAACTGCTATAATGTTACATAGCCTAGTCTATTATACTGAGTAGCAAACTGCACCTGGAGAAGAAGAAACTGCTATAATGTTACATAGCCTAGTCTATTATACTGAGTAGCAAACTGCGAGAAGGAAGAAACTGCTATAATGTTACATAGCCTAGTCTATTATACTGATAGCAAACTGCACCTGGAGAAGGAAGAAACTGCTATAATGTTACATAGCCTAGTCTATTATACTGAGTAGCAAACTGCCCTGGAGAAGTAAGAAACTGCTATAATGTTACATAGCCTAGTCTATTATACTGAATAGCAAACTGCACCTGGAGAAGTAAGAAACTGCTATAATGTTACATAGCCTAGTCTATTATACTGAGTAGCAACTGACTGGAGAAGAAGAAACTGCTATAATGTTACATAGCCTAGTCTATTATACTGAGTAGCAAACTGCACCTGGAGAAGGAAGAAACTGCTATAATGTTACATAGCCTAGTCTATTATACTGATAGCAAACTGGACCTGGAGAAGGAAGAACTGCTATAATGTTACATAGCCTAGTCTATTATACTGAGTAGCAAACTGCACTGGAGAAGGAAGAAACTGCTATAATGTTACATAGCCTAGTCTATTATACTGAGTAGCAAACTGCACCTGGAGAAGAAGAAACTGCTATAATGTTACATAGCCTAGTCTATATACTGAGTAGCAAACTGCCTGGAGAAGAAGAAACTGCTATAATGTTACATAGCCTAGTCTATTATACTGAGTAGCAAACTGCACCTGGAGAAGTAAGAAACTGCTATAATGTTACATAGCCTAGTCTATTATACTGAGTAGCAAACTGCACCTGGAGAAGGAAGAAACTGCTATAATGTTACATAGCCTAGTCTATTATACTGATAGCAAACTGGACCTGGAGAAGGAAGAAACTGCTATAATGTTACATAGCCTAGTCTATTATACTGAGTAGCAAACTGGACCTGGAGAAGGAAGAAACTGCTATAATGTTACATAGCCTAGTCTATTATACTGAATAGCAAACTGCACCTGGAGAAGGAAGAAACTGCTATAATGTTACATAGCCTAGTCTATTATACTGAGTAGCAAACTGCACCTGGAGAAGTAAGAAACTGCTATAATGTTACATAGCCTAGTCTATTATACTGAGTAGCAAACTGCACCTGGAGAAGGAAGAAACTGCTATAATGTTACATAGCCTAGTCTATTATACTGAGTAGCAAACTGCACCTGGAGAAGTGAAGAAACTGCTATAATGTTACATAGCCTAGTCTATTATACTGAGTAGCAAACTGCACCTGGAGAAGGAAGAAACTGCTATAATGTTACATAGCCTAGTCTATTATACTGATAGCAAACTGACCTGGAGAAGGAAGAAACTGCTATAATGTTACATAGCCTAGTCTATTATACTGATAGCAAACTGACCTGGAGAAGGAAGAAACTGCTATAATGTTACATAGCCTAGTCTATTATACTGATAGCAAACTGCACCTGGAGAAGAAGAAACTGCTATAATGTTACATAGCCTAGTCTATTATACTGAATAGCAAACTGACCTGGAGAAGTAAGAAACTGCTATAATGTTACATAGCCTAGTCTATTATACTGAAGTAGCAAACTGCACCTGGAGAAGAAGAAACTGCTATAATGATTACATAGCCTAGTCTATTATACTGAGTAGCAAACTGCACCTGGAGAAGGAAGAAACTGCTATAATGTTACATAGCCTAGTCTATTATACTGAGTAGCAAACTGACTGGAGAAGGAAGAAACTGCTTATAATGTTACATAGCCTAGTCTATTATACTGATACAAACTGCACCGAGAAGTAAGAAACTGACTATAATGTTACATAGCCTAGTCTATTATACTGAGTAGCAAACTGCACCTGGAGAAGGAAGAAACTGCTATAATGTTACATAGCCTAGTCTATTATACTGAGTAGCAAAACTGCACTGGAGAAGAAGAAACTGCTATAATGTACAAGCTAGTCTATTATACTGATTTAGCAAACTGACCTGGAGAAGTAAGAACTGCATAATTTACATAGCTAGTCTATTTACTGATAGCAAAACTGCACTGAGAAGTAAGAAACTGCTATAATGTTACATAGCCTGTCTATTATACTGAGTAGCAAACGACTGGAGAAGTAAGAAACTGCTATAATTTACATAGCCTAGTCTATTGATTAACTATAGAGATAATGCTATGTAAACCTTATTACTCAGTCAAACTGAAAAGAACGAACTTATAAATTACATAGCCTAGTCTATTAAACTGAGTAGCAAACTGACTTGTAGAAGAGAAACGCTTATTTAATCTAGCTAATGAGACAACTGTCCCTAAAATAAATATAATGTACTAGTAGACTAAACAATGCAAATGACCTGGAGAAGTAAGAAACTGCTATAATGTTACATAGCCTAGACTATTATACTGAGAGCAAACTGCACTGTGAGAATAAGAAACTGCTATAATTACATAGCCTATCATTTCTATGCAACTAAAGAGATGTATATCACCAGCTTTTTGATAGCAAATCCTGGAGAAGGAAGAACTGCTAGTACAGCCTTGTCTCTTATGACTATACAAACTGACTGAGAAGGACGCTTAATGTTACATAGCTAGTACATTATACTGATAGCAAACTGGACCTGGAAAGGAAGAAACTGCTATAAGTAATGCTGTATAACATAGCACTCTGGAAGAAGCTTATGTTCATGCCTACTATATACTGAGTAGCAAACTGCCCTGGAGAGAGAAATGTTAGAAACTGCTTTATAATGAGTTACAATATTCCTAGAAAAGAATCTATATATTAAAGCCTTCTATAATGGCAACTGACCTGAGAAGGAAGAAATGCAATGTTACATAGCTAGTCTTTAATGTAGCAAACGCCTGAAGAAACTCTTAAATTTACTACTGCACGTAGCAAACTGACCTGGAGAAGAAGAAACTGCTATAATGTTTATAGCCTAGTCTATTATACTGATAGCAAACTGCCCTGGAGAAGTAAGAAACTGCTATAATGTTAATACTGTTTTAACGATAGACTGACTGAGATGTATAATTTATAGCTAGTCTATTATTGGTAGCAAACTGCTCCTGGGAAGTAAGAAACTGCTATAATGTTACATAGCCTAGTCTATTTATACTGATAGCAAACTGACCTGATTCTATGACCATTTAAAACACTTTCCATACATCAATCTTTGAACAAAATTGTTCCAATAACTATTTTTATTTTAAATTAAAAGTTTTCAAAAATTAGTAATGATTAAACCACCCTAAAATGAATTGTAAAAAAATATATTCATAAGTAGACTAACTCAAAATTGGCATGTCATTTATGACATGGAAACAAGAAGACATTGAAACAGACAGAATTATTGTAAAACGCAATTTTTAATGTTTAGGGGGACATACAACATCAAGATTCATCTTAATCTCAAGGTAGAACATTTTCAAAATTCTCTATTTGAAAGTAAAAAATCGGATGGATGTATATCCCCTCCTTTTTCTAGTTTATATTCTAGTTCATCAAAATATCAGTAATCGCTTTCTCCTTAAGACTCCGACTACCTTGTTTCCTCGGAACGGGGTGTACCCTCCTATCCTGTTGGACTATAGACGTATTCACGTCGTAATTCAAGAACGTGGATTTCTAATATAAAAAAAAGACAGAAAAGAAGATGGTATAAAAGAGGTTGGTTGAAGGGAAAGGCTTTTCAACTCGTTGGATGGTCACACACAAAAATATTACAGCTCTAGAGTGATGAAAACAAATTTTTGAAATTTGTATAGTGCGTTAAAACGATAATTTCATTAATAAGATTTTATTTTCTTCAAGACCACACGTATAATCACTATAGATCGTAGAACAAGTTTCCACTGCATCAAGTCCCGCCATGTCTACTTCGCAGCTTTAATGAGCTGCTTTACCAGCTGATAATTCACGCGCACACATCTCTCATAGCTGTTGTTTTTTTCACAGCGTTTTACTACTCCTTAGGGTTGTAAGCTCATATACTAATCACTCTAATGGTTTTAAGGATTAGGAAGATTATATTTATAGGAAGTGTACCCTCATTTGCGTATAGGGAGAATGGAAAGCCCCGTTGTAAAAATTACCCTCAGTACACCCGATCAATATTCAAACCTCAATCGCCTCGTTACCGGTTGCGAGAGTAGCGCCTTCCATGTGGCCACCGAATCGGGTCCTTTTATTATCCATTACATCGGGCGAGAGCAGAGGATCGGGAGAAGATCAGGGCAGGCATGATTTCTTGGGCACACTCTAATTGCGGAATAAAGTATACCTGCCAGCCAGTGCACATTCATTTCGGAGCAACCTGTAAACCCATTAAACTCCTAACCTAATCTAACCTAACCTAGCCTCCATTTTCCATTTTGATTAAAGTCATTTGGAAATTAATTTTTACCCCGCAGTTCGTGTAAGGGTATCACCAACCTGGATAAGTAAAGTTGTTCCGCAATTCACGTGCACCTGAATTTTTTCACTACATTTTTCAAAACATGCTAACAAAATTAATACTAGAAGTAATTAGTATAAATTTACACTAAACATAATAATTTTTTAACAAACAACACAAAGTGATTTTGCTCTACTATTACTTATTCAATAGTCTTAAAACTTAAGTTAACGGCCAGAGGGCTGTATTTTCCGTGACGGTACGCAAGTGATACGCTCGCTGTGTGTGTGTTGGGGGGGAGGGGGGAGTGACACACTGTTGGGTGTAGGAGATAAAGACAGTTAATAGGACAGGGTGAGGTAGTTAGTTAGTTCTTCTTTGGCGGAGCACAATAACACCACCTTTATTCCAACACACGTATACATCCTTCACACACACAAACACACATAAACACACACACACACACACACTTGTTCACCGGAACCCTTAAGAACTCTTCAATGCTTCGTCTATCGTGCTTTGTTGGTAAGGAGGCTTAGGGGACCAGGGGAAGAATTCATCGTACACAGGAGTACGTGGACAAACAAACACTGTGCTGGAAGCGAACTCTTTTGTTTTCTTTGGATTTTAAGATATATAATAAATAAAATAAGCTCCCAATTACAATCCTTCAGAGCTACAGTCGATTCGCTAGTGGAGTGGTGAAAACATTGGCTACAAGTCCCTAATGTTAACCTATGTGAAAATGATAATTATTATTTTCTTAATGGTACTATATTAACAATCAAAAGAGCTATCAAATGGTTCTAATGATACTTCCCAAAGGATATCTGAATAATGAACTTTTTAGTAACTTATTCAAAGAACATAAAATATTGACCTAAGTTTTGGCGTACAGCACTGGGATAGCAAAGCTGTTCAAGCATGCGTGTACAAGTTGCAGTGTGTTGTTTACTTTATTGTAGTATTTTCTGCTGCCGTGCTCCAAGATTTAGAGGTGTGTAGTGCCACGCGCCTAACTCTTATGCAATCTGTTGTACACGCATGCTTGAACAGCTTTACTATCCCAGTACTGTACGCCGAAACTTTGAACACAATTGTCAGGGTTTTGTATTAATTTTGGTTCAAACAAGCTATATGTGCAGTTTGGGCTATGAGTTTCCCAACACCTTTCATTAACACCGCGTCTTACTACCCATTCGGGTTATACGCTTATGTATTAATTATGCTATTGGTTTTTAGGGATTAGGAAGGTTTGTGTGGAAAACCATTTTAGGAAAACCACCCTTAGTACACCAGACCGAGATTTGAACCTCTATCTTCCCGACATTGACAGTCTAGTTTACTGTGATAGTAGCACGTTAGACCACGTGGCCACCTAAACGGGCAACAAGAGATTTTATAATACGTAAAATAATTAACTTAAACGTAGACCCCCTATTATATTCACACTTGTATCTTGTTATAACTGGCCACCAAAATAAATAAATGTTTGTACAGCTTACTTATAGAAACCAACGCGTACAATTTACTTTGGCCACAGCTGGTCAAGTGCTATGCTTGTCAGCATACATATATGATACTTTGACCGGGATTCGAAGCTCGTCCTCCTTATCACCATCAAATCAAACTAAACCGGATTTAAAGGGGCCCCTACTCAATATATGATTAATTAGAAATAAATCCATGCTGCAAAAACTGATCAAGAAATCTTATTAAAATTTTACAATAAAAAAAGAGCTGTAATGTTGGAAACGGTGGGAGGTATAAAAGTCCAGCCAGACCAAAAGAAAAAAAAAATTGCCGTGGAAGGCACGGAGTAATTAATTTCAGTAATAAACTCGAAATAAAAAAAAAAGTTCTTCTACTTCACATGACTCCCCCTCCCTCCCTTTTCCCCAAGATCTTGAAGCCAGGAATATAAAATCTTTTAAAAGTTGCGACATTTACTTTTTATTCCTAACACCCTGTTTTATTTCTTCTTTCCCTTTGACCCCCTCAAACAACCACAACCCCCTCCCCGCTGCGATTCGCGTGAAAACACTTGTTTTGCAAAAGTTTCTTTTCTTGGTAGACTATATTTAAAATATATTATACACATATACATATATAATCCCATAATGCATGTTCAAAAGAGGTGCGTGCTCTTTATATTTATTATTCTGAGCAGCAACAAGGAAGCACTTGTTTTTAGTTTTTGTTTTTTAACCTCCTCCTTTCTTTATTTGTTAAAAGATAAGAAGGAGAAACCTTTTGTCGAGGTAATTTATATTTTAAAGCTTTATTTCGCGCGCGCACCGAGAAATGAGAGAGAGAGAGAGAGAGAGAGAGGGAGTGGAGATTGGTTGCTGCTGGGAGCGAGGGGGTTGGGGGATAGGGGTAAGGGCACCGACTTTGAAGCAGCTCATAAGGCGTGACCTTCCCTACTGCTACGATATTCCTCTTTTTTACTTCAACAGTTCCCTTTAAGAGAGGAGAGAGAGAGAGAGAAAAAAAAAGAATACAAGTAGATATATTTTTTAATTGATGACTACAATTTTGAGAATCAAATTGGGTGTGAAATGTGCCTAAGTTTCCTAGTACAAGGATCTGGTCTCCTGGAGAGCTTCGGTGGCTGCATGGTCTAAAGCACTATTCTCGCAATAGACTAGACTGCTTAAGACGTGGAGAACAGGGTACGATTCCGGTCGGGTGTACTGAGGGTGGATTTTACTAAATTGTTTTCCAATCTCCCTTCACGCAAATGCGGGTAGACTTTCTCTAAGTTCAACCTTCCTATTCCCTAACACATTAGTGTAATTAGTACAAGGGTGACAAGATAATCCTACAAAGCATGGTTGTAAGGAGGGTGTTTATGGGGTTCAAACTCTCCTACCCCGAAATTTTCCTGGAGTTTGTTATACGACGCTTAAATGGCCCTGTATCAAATTCTAAATGGCTTCTAGAGGCATTTATCTCTTAGTGTTTAGTAGTAAGTCTTAACATCACGTCATGAACTTTAGATTTTGATTATCCCCCCCCCCTTCAAAAAAATAATTATATTCTCCCGAATCCCATGCTACGAAGTAAATAAATATAGAGATAGCTCAAGTTAAAAGAGAACCAAGAACATATTTTGGAATCTTCATAACAATGTTTTTAAAACTTTAACGTGTTTTTAACTCGCATAAATAACAATATTGTTGCCAAATAAATGTTTTCAATATAATTCAAAAGAGATAGACAAAGTCTTGATTAAAATTATTTTTACCATGAGTCTTTTTTTGGTGAAATATATATTTTTATTTAAACTGAAAAAAGAAAAATTACAGTGTAATTGTAGCATAATACTTTACTTTTGGCCAAAATAAAATATAGTAGTGCAACACATTAGCTAATATTTAATTAATGTGTTAAATTGTTATAATTGCATCAATAGAAGTGGCGTGCATTTTGATTCAGTATATGTGACAAAAAACAAAACAATGACAGGATAAAAAACAATTTAAATAAATGCAAAAGTTATTTTTAATTATTATTATTATTATTATTATTATTATTATTATTATTATTATTATTATTATTATTATTATTAGCACCGCGTCTTACTACCCGTTCGGGTTATACGCAATTACGCTAATGTGTAATGGTAGGGTGATTGTGAGATGAAATGAAGAACCTACAGTTTAACGTGGAATCCGAACCACGGTGGAGTTATTTTAATTAAAATTGCATCACTTTAATTTATTGCAAGTAACAAATCTACCGAACTTACAAATTCTTGTCACACTTCAACTCAAGATTTTAATATTTCGCCACCGAACTGTCTCGATCAGTTCTAACTTAATTAGTTCTCTAATTAGAAATGTGGGGCGCTGGCTAATCACACCCGGTCCAATGCTGTAAGCCTCCCGTAATTGTTTATTTGATCAGGGCATGAATATACCATAAACAGATAAACTTTAGATGTAGAGTGTAGGTTAAAAAAGATGAAAAACCCAAATACATCAACAGTATAATAAGATGTCTTGACATTATTATATTTATATATATTATATGGAGCCATCCCAGTAAGAAGATGTTCAAACAGTTTTCAAAATTTCTGGAATATTATTTGGAACAAATATTGGATTAAATCAAGAAAAACTAAACTATAATTAATTTTAAAAAGGTTTTTTAAAACTTTCATGGCATGTACCCTGAAAGGTATCAATCTTACCTTGACTGATTACACTATGACCCAAGATTATAAGCTGCACCATAGTGGTACCAAGCAAGGTAGCAAGTAGTCTTACCTTGATATATTACACTATGACCCAATATTATAAGCTGCACCATAGTGGTACCAAGCAAGGTAGCAGCCTTACCTTGATATATGTGTAACAACATAATCCTCCTTGTTATCAGATTCTAGTACTATAGTAATAAAACTAGTGTTCAGACCTTATTTAGAACCCCCCAGCCGAAGAGAACCCACTTACCTTTTTAAGTGGTTCGGATTTTATTTTTACATATGTTTTATTATCTCTGACCTAGTAATCTTAACCTCACCCCATCCCCCCTTTCCCACAGTTTTGTTTTACCTTTAAAATAGCCGTGTTATCGCAATCTTACAAATAAATGAAGCCGGTCGTATTCCCACCGATCATCCACGCTATTCTCAACTTTGAGGGGAAATGTGTGGCGGGGGAGGGGGACATGTGCGTGTATGAGATGTATTTGAGGGATAATCACTCTCTTTACTTAACTTTTTTATAAATAATTTTTTATTTGAGTTATTTAACGTGCACTTTCTGTAGCGACTGATTATATCAGCCGCACGACATATAAGTTAACTTAAATTTAAAACAGACACAACATCTGGTCCCCCGGCCGTTAATTCATCACTGTGGAAGGGTTAACCCACATTTCACCAATGATAAATTAATTTTTTTAGGCCATGCTAGGAATTGAAACCGGGACTCTTAGCTCATAGGACAGACACGCTACCGACTGAGCTAAGTTATCGGACCTCAACATTTAATCTCAACTCGTGAAAGTTTTAAGGCGAGGTAATCTAATTACTTTTATATTTAGTACGTTTAAGGCCCTGCCTACCCTCCCTGGCGGCGTGTTGAGCTTTCAGCTCTAAAATAGATGGCGTTGCTAACGTTATACAAACTGGTGGATTCCAGCCATCAGGTTGGCAGAACTACTGGTTTGTTTAAACAATTGGGAGACTGACGACCACGACCGGTAATCAGTAAAGGCAGCAAGCAAACTTTTTTCCAAGAATTGAGAGAGATAAGAAGTGTAGTGCGGGACCGTAAAGTATGTAGGCGACCAAGTTTGACTAAACGTGGGGAGACATAACGTCAAGATACAATCACACTCTCGAGCAGAAAAATTAGCTTATTCATTCCAGTCAGCTAGACGTCCATTAACCTGTAGTACCACTTTTGAATTTAGAACCTTTTAATGCCAAAGTTTAGTACTAGTTTTGTATCATTTTGTACCCGTACCCGTTTTGAGTAATTAGCATATCAAAGTGGTGACTTTAGGTTAATGCAGTTGTACCACTTTTGAATTTTGAACTTTTTTGATGCCAAAGTTTTGTATCCGTACCCATTTTGAGTAATTAGCATATCAAAGTGGTGACTCCAGGTTAATGCTGTTGTACCACTTTTGAATTTTTTGATGCCAAAGTTTTGTACTAGTTTTGTACCGTTTTGTAACACAAATAAGTTTTGTACCCGTACCCATTTTGAGTAATTAGCATATCAAAGTGGTGACTCCAGGTTAATGCTGTTGTACCACTTTTGAATATTTTCATGCCAAAGTTTTGTACTAGTTTTGTACCATTTTGAGTAATTAGCATATCAACGTGGTGACTCCAGGTTAATGCTGTTGTACCACTTTTGAATTTTTTTTATACCAAAGTTTTGTACTAGTTTTGTACCATTTTGTACCCGTACCCATTTTGAGTAATTAGCATATCAAAGTGGTGACTTTAGGTTAATGCAGTTGTACTACTTTTGAATTTTGAACTTTTTTTGATGCCAAAGTTTTGTATCCGTACCCATTTTGAGTAATTAGCATATCAAAGTGGTGACTCAAGGTTAATGCTGTTTTACTACTTTTTAATTTTGAACTTTTTTTGATGCCAAAGTTTTGTACTAGTTTTGTACCGTTTTGTACCAGAAAGAAAAAGTATTGTACCCGTACCCGTTTTGAGTAATTAGCATATCAAAGTGAGTACTCCACGTACTCCAGGTAAATGCGGTTTTACCCCTTTTGATTTTTAACTTTTTTTGATGCCAAAGTTTTGTAATAGTTTTGTACCGTTTTGTAACACAAATAAGTTTTGTACCCGTACTCATTTTCAGTTATTAGCATATCAAAGTGGTGACTCAAGGTTAATGCTGTTGTACCACTTTTGAATTTTTTGATGCCAAAGTTTTGTACTAGTTTTGTACCGTTTTGTAACACATAAGTTTTGTACCCGTACCCATTTTGAGTAATTAGCATATCAAAGTGGTGACTCCAGGTTAATGCTGTTGTACCACTTTTGAATTTTTTCATGCCAAAGTTTTGTACTAGTTCTGTACCGTTTTGTACCCGTACCCATTTTGAGTAATTAGCATATCAAAGTGTCACGTGACTCCAGGTTAATGCTGTTGTACCACTATTGAAATTTTTTCAAATAAATATCTGGTGAGGGTAGTGATAAATAATAATGTACACTTATTTATCAGAGAAAAATGTATTTAAGGTAAAATTAGAGATAACTTATTTTTGAAGGTTTTGTCACTAACTATAATAAATAACCTATACGATTGAGTATGTAGCCTACGATTTTGTCGTACCATTTATTTGAGTTTATTAGTAAGCAGGTAAAATAAAAAATAACTAAAATTTAATGTGCTAAATTTGGCCACTGTGCTTTGGCTAATTTTTAAAATTTAAAGGCTAAGGAGGTAATAACATATTTTAAAAGCAGTTTCATTTCGAAGACTATAACAATGTTGACTATAAATATATCTGTTATTTTTATTACTGATATTACCACGTCATACTACCTGTTCATGTTATACGCATATATGATAATCTAATTGGGTGGTAATGAGGAAAGAAGCATTTGAGAGGTTATCTACCAGCATTTTTATTTTGGAAGATGGGGAAACAATTTAGGAAAAATTACCCTCAATAGACTCGACCAGGATTTGCACCCCAAGTGCTCCGCTATCAGCAGGCCAATTTAACATTAGTGACACCTTAGACCACTCAGCCACTGAAGTGGGTATCTGTTATTTAATACGGTGTTTACAGTTTTCAAACATCTATAGGATTTACACAATTTTCCAGAAATAAATGTTTTTGGGAATAATTTTTTATCCTATTGGTAGAGTTTAACTTGAGTAATATCTCCATGGTGTCAGCCTGCAAGCAGGCTATACCAATCGAGAGGCTGCCGTATGTTGGCAAAGATAGGGCCAACATTTTCAAGCTGAGGGTGCCATGTGGTTAGCACAACGAGCCCTCCAGACTTCTATCTCAGTTTTCTAGACTGCAGCGCTACTTATTCATTCAATTATCTCATTTGTCTGCACGAGGTTGATTTTGGTTCCGTTTCAGACCCACTGCTTCACAGACAGAATTAGGGGCACTGGGGATCGAACTTGGGACTTCAGTATCTGAAGCCAGTAAATCTGACCACTATACAACAGAGGCGGTCGGGTATAAAATACTTACTTTATGGCATAGGGAACACAAAAGTTCATTAATTTTAATGGTTTTAAATATATATTTACTTATCATCGGCTTCATGTCGTGGTCAATATTGCTAAAGTGCTATGACTGAGCACTTGAGTGCGTAAATTAATCAGCTCAATAACTTGACTAGTTCGATTCCCTGTTAGGTTGAAATTACTTAGTACTAGCGTGATACGAACTCGGCCAAGGCACAAGAGATTTTGAACATACAATAAGTGCGTTACAGAGTGTTAGTAACATTTACTTTCAGCTAAGAGCTTTTCTTTAAAAAAAAAAGTACTTGAAATATCAGAATAATCGCTGCATTGTTATATAGAAGTATTTATTTGTATCTTAATTTTGATATTATTTCTACAGTAAATAAAATAGTATCGCTGCTCATCCATTGTACTTAAATTAGTAGATACAGATAGCCTAAGCGCCAGTAATATGCATACCATTAAAAAAACTTACCTTTACTACAAGAAGTTAAATAATCAATTATATCTTTGATTTTCTTTGTGCGCCCTTTCTTAACAAACTTGTTATTCACAAGGATATAAAATAATATTTTGTAAATACTTCTCCACCTCAAAATTTATACAATCCATTGGATTTTGTTCGAAAGCAAAAAGGTCACATATTGTTAATTATATAAAAAGTAATCACCGTGGGTACTTATTGTTCGGGATTCGATACATTTCTTCCAAAACGAGCGCACAAACTGCGAGAATGCAACAGGTTCAAATTAAAAGTAATCACATTTAACACGCTAATAAAATAAAATTAACATTTTCACATCTTGACTACCAAAAACTTCGTTCATTAACTTTTTGAAAAATAACTTATTCCAAAGTCCAATGAGAGTCAAATCCTAGACCGTAAAATAAAAACTAGTATATAAAATTATACTGAGAACGTCTCCAAATTACATTTAGACCAAACTTTATTTAAAATAACTATGTTTGATATGAGCAAGAATGTTTATTTTTATTTATTATAATAGTGGATTAAAAATTCAATGTACAGTAGTTTTCATTTACTTTGAATATTAACACTTATTATTACAACGTGTAGTGCTAAAGAATGAGAAAACTCAAGAAAGAATATAAGATAAGAGTGAAGAATTTTACATGTTTTACTGTCTCAGTTAAATAAGGGCTAATGTCATAAAACTTTGTGTATGGAGAAGCATGTGGCTTTTTCTTTGAAAATAATGTATCACTAGAGTAATACTCTCATTGAAGTAAGTAGGGACCAACTATATTTATTCACACAGCAGGAAGACTTTGTGAGTATTTTAGTTACTGAATATATTAAGATGTTTAATTGTTTATATTTAATTACGCAAATTTTCATAATTGGACATTGGCCCTTCTTATCCTAACGTACATGGTATTAATGTTTCTTTGACTCAAGAAGGTCACAGAGATTAGTTTAACCCTCCATTGCCGCCTGCATTCCGATACAGCAGGTTAGCCAACGCTTGCAAAATGATACTAGCTTGTAAATGGGCAATGATCATACTAACGGCACCTATTATCAGCTATGATAACTAGTTGCAGAAGGAAAAGTTGTATTTAAAACCATGTATTTTGACTAGAGAGTCGACTTGGGAGTCGTTAGAGCTCAATATCGTCGTGATTATTGAAGCTAACCCAAATTAAAAAATATGTCTAAAAAGAAAAAGAAATTATTCATTAAATAGTATGTTATAAACAAACACTCTAGCTTAATTGTACAAAGAAAATAAATAAATCCATTAATAATTTTTGTTTTCCCATTTAAAATGCATTGAAATGGAAACATTTTAATGAAAATATTTCAATAACTATTTTTAGCATGGTTTGAAAATTCCATAAGAATTATGAAAGATGCCCAGATATGTTACTAAAATAAATAAAAAACAACAAGGTTGAATTATTAAATATATTTTGTTCTAAATTCTTTTGTTTAGAACCGTGCATTTATGGGTAGGCAGGGCCTTAAACACCCAAGAGCGATTACAATTCTAGTCTGAGGGGTAGGTATGAGGAGGGCAGTTTTAGAGTAATTGCACCAGTATTAGCTTGGGGAGGGTATGTGAAACACATTGATAAAGCGCATGTGGAAATCTCCAACCCTGGGTGTAGTCCAGCCAAGATTTGAACCTCGATCTCTGCACCACCAAAGATTAAGTATAATACACAAATACGCCTTAAACCTCTTAACCATCATTGTGGATAGTAATAAACACCTTAAAATTTGTTCATCCAACCATTAATGTATTTTAGGTATTACAGTAGTTTCAGAAATAAAAAAGTTATAAACCAGCAACGGTAGTCACGTGATATAAGACGTCAGATTCGTAATATACTTGTATTTCCGGTGACAAGGGGGGTAATAAGGTAGAGGTTTGAATACCGGTCAGATGCACTGAGGGGTGGTTTTAACAACCTACTCTCTATGCAACTGTTGGTACATTTCCACTACCGGCGGGTACGTCCTCAATCCTTTGCTTCTTAACATTGAGTCATTACTAACCTTAATGTTGAACATACTACTACTACTACTACTACTACTACTACTACTACTACTACTACTACTAATAATAATAATAATAATAATAATAATAATAATAATAATAATAATAATAATAATACACCATAAAACGATTAAACTCAATTCTAGTAATTGGTAGGCGCAGTAGCCAATAAAAGGAAGATTTAGTTCTAGTGACATAATGGGACAACTGGATGGCTACTGGATCAACTTTCACGTATTCATACGTCAAGCAATGTGATCTGCAGTTGTCACTTTTGATTGATATTATCAATACCTATAAAATAACAATAATAATGATAATAATAATACATTAAAATTTAATCAATTCTGACTGGAAAAAATATGTTTGTAGTTACTAAAATATACTTCAATTGCCCATTTTGTTCCCGGTGTAGCTGACACTGCACACCTCATATAATTGATCCTCATGTTCCCCCCTGGGGCTCGTCTGGTTAAAGTGACCATTATGGAGCCCAAGGAACCCCCCACGGGCGGGTAGTATGACGCAAGAGATATATGATGCGATTGGCACGAGAAGGCTAAACTTCCTTCAATTTGAACTGGCAAACTTTTCTTGAATGATCTAAGAATTAAAATGTAGCCTTTGTGTGT
Organism: Timema cristinae; assembly: GCA_039000515.1. Taxonomy (NCBI): domain Eukaryota; kingdom Metazoa; phylum Arthropoda; class Insecta; order Phasmatodea; family Timematidae; genus Timema; species Timema cristinae. The sequence goes on from JBCFYV010011172.1 coordinate 95,086,909, forward strand.
GTCGTGTTTCAGCTTGTAATTTATTCACTGGCCAATTGAGGAGCTTAAAATTACATTAAAAAACTTTGCGATAAGCTTGAGTTTGAAAAGAAAAATCCTTTCCCCCACACACATATATATTTTAAAAGAGCACACCTACCCTGGTTTATGGAGGTGTACCAAATAAACAAATATCTAGCCATTGAACGTTTTTATTGGCCAATTAATCGCAACCAATTTGGTGATCACCACCACAAACACACACAGACATAACAATTTTATTGGCCACTCATAAAACATTAGAAAAAACCTTCTTTTCCAAGTTTGTATAATCCAAAACCGTAACAAAATAAATAAAGATCGTTGATCCTAAGTCGAAGTAGTTTCTATTTTATATGATAGTAATTTCTGCTCGCTACTGTCGTGCTGGGATCATTATTAATTAATTAGCGTGGACTGCAAGTGGCCATTAAAGAGGCTTATTACCTACAATCAACCCCCTTACAAGCACCACCCCTTTTTTTTTCTTTTAATACGCTAGTAAACTATAAGATATATTTTTGTAGAAAAATAAAAAGAAGAATTAAACCGTTAGGATCTACTCTTTTACCCTTTTTACCCCCACCCAACTCTCACACAGCGAGTTATTTATTTAGAAAGTAAAAGTTCCGTCTCATGATCGTCTTAAGACACCTGGTTTGAGCTGTGTATCCTAACTAGTAAAGTGTTATCCAGAGGTGTAACGGACTCTTAAAACACTTGATTTGAACTGAATATCCCTCATAATCAGGTGTTATCCAGAGGTGAAACGGATTCTTAAGACACTTGATTTGAACTGAATATCCCTCATGGTCAGGTGTTATCCAGAGGTGAGACGGACTCTTAAAACACTTGTTTTGAACTGAATATCCCTCATAGTCAGGTGTTATCCAGAGGTGAGACGGACTCTTAAAACACTTGATTTGAACTCAATATTCCTCATAGTCAGGTGTTATCCATACGTGAGACGGACTCTTAAGACACTTGATTTGAACTGAATATCCCTCATGGTCAGGTGTTATCCAGAGGTGAGACGGACTCTTAAAACACTTGATTTGAAACTGAATATTCTTCAGTCAGGTGTTATCCAGACGTGAGACGGACTCTTAAGACACTTGATTTGAACTGAATATTCCTCAAAGTCAGGTGTTTATCAGACGTGAGACGAACTCTTAAGACACTTGATTTGAACTGAATATCCCTCATGGTCAGGTGTTATCCAGAGGTGACACGGACTCTTAAAACACTTGATTTGAACTGAATATTCCTCATTGTCAGGTGTTATCCAGACGTGAAACGGACTCTTAAGACACTTGATTTGAACTGAATATCCCTCATGGTCAGGAGTTATCCAGAGGTGAGACGGACTCTTAAAACACTTGATTTGAACTGAATATTCCTCATAGTCAGATGTTATCCAGAGGTGAGACGGACTCTTGAGACCAGTCTACCGACTTGTATGTATTCAAAAGTTCTACCTCTATACACATTAAAAGTTCCTCTATGAAATCCTCGCTGCCCCTAACTACACAGCTAGGACAATTACCTCCCACCTCCCCACTCATCCTGCCAAGAAGCTAGGAAACCCAACAAATAAAGTAATATCCACTCTAATTTAAAATCATACAACGTGATCTTTTTCAAATTATAAAAGAGAGTGGTGGTAACAAAGGATGGAATACGTTATACAATATCGACCTGCTAATTAAGAGCAGCCAAAGTAAGAGAGAGGGTGGTAAGCAGAAAAATTTCTGAGTTAAAAAATATATTTTGTAAGCGATGGTGATTCGGGGAGGGTAAGGGAAGGATATTGGGTCGGAAACCTTGCCAGTGAAGAAAGTGTAGCCTATAGCTTAGGCGGAAGAAGATTTCTGCGGAAGGGAGACTAGAAGAGGAAAGAAGAAAAGGAAGTGGAAGGAGAATGAAACGTTAGCCAGGTGGAATGACGGTCGGTTGTAAAAGACTCAGGGGAAAGGGTGATCGGGGGTAAAATAGGAAGGGCGGAAGAGAAATGGAAAAAGAAATGAAGAAGATCGTGGGTGGAGTCATGGGGAAGGGATATAAGGATTAATCAAGTTAGAGCAAAAAGTAAGAGTTTCGTAAGAGACAATAAAATGTGAAAAGAGATAAGACGTGTGAGATTGGGAGTATTGTTGGAGTAAAATAGGGATTAGTAAACTGTGACGATAAGAGGGAAGCTTAAGCAATAGAGAAACACATTATTACCGTTTCTATGTTACATTCCAAGGTTAAGTTTAGTACGTAATCGACATCAAGATAGAAAAGTAGCGTGTGGCGCCCTCTGTGGCGATGATAGTGACAACATTTTCAGGTAGACGTAGTCATGTGGTCAGCACAACTAAACCTCAGGCCATTATCCTCAGTTTACTGGACCGGAGCTGCTACTTTTTTCATTCAAGTAGCTCCTCATTTATCCTCACGAGGCATACATACATGCATACATACATACATACATATAATCATACATACATACATACATACATACATACATACATACATACATACATACATACATAATACATACATACATACATAACATACAAGCATACATACAAGCATACATACACACACATACATAATAAATTCATACATATATAAATACATACATGCATATATAAATACATACATGCATATATAAATACATACATGCATATATAAATACATACATGCATATATAAATACATACATGCATATATAAATACATACATGCATCATATATGCATACATACATGCATGCATATATGCATACATACATGCATGCATATATGCATACATACATGCATGCATATATGCATACATACATGCATACATATATGCATACATACATGCATACATAATGCATACATATATGCATACATACATGCATACATATATGCATACATACATGCATACATATATGCATACATATATGCATACATACATGCATACATATATGCATACATACATGCATACATATATGCATACATACATGCATACATATATGCATACATACATGCATACATATATGCATTCATACATGCATACATATATACATACATACATGCATACATACATGCATACATATATGCATACATACATACATACATACATACATACATACACACATACATACACACATACATACATACATACATACATACACATAACATACATACATACATACATACACACATACATACAAACATACACATACACACATACATACAAACATACACATACACACATACATACAAACATACACATACACACATACATATACACATACATAGATACATACATGTTATGGCTTTAATATTACGTTCATTCGATGCTAAATTCTGTATTTATGTAGATTTTAACATTTTCTTTCAGAAAATATAAAATTTGATGTGTGGGCTGCAACATAAATATCTGCATTTTAACGCATTTTACTGACGCACACTGTCAAAAGTGGACTTGGTGGAAATAGAGCACGCTTCTTTTGAACTACGTTGAAGAGCAGTGCTAGGGGTGTGCAATATTCACTAAGAGTAGTAGTAGTAGTATTAGTAGAGGTAGAAGTTTTTTCAGGAGTACATATTTATTAAATAAACATGGTCCAGCTAAGCACTTTATAAATAAATAGAAGTAGTAATAGAGAGGCAAAAGTGAATGAGTGGGACAGAGCAAGAACATGATGACTTGACATAAAATAATGTAAATATAATTAATGATTACGTTTACGGAGAGGCAGAGCAAAAACCAAGAAAGGAAACCTTAGAGAATAAGGAAGTAGGAGAACGAAAAGAGGGTAGGGGGGATGTATAATTAATAATGCTCATCTTTGGAAATGGTAAAGCGAAAAGGAGACATATAAGAAAAAAACTTTTTTGATAGTAAAATGAAAAGCCAAACGGAATATAAATTCGTTGGAAAGAGAGTGAACAGGAAACGGTGGAGGAGAGGAATACAGAGGGAGGGGAAAAAGAGAGGAACGGGCGTTTAAAAGGAAGTTGTAATGGGGAAGACGGGGAAGGAAACGGAAGAAGACGAAGCTGAAATGTGCGTAGTGAGAGAGTAGGGAGAGTCCGATGAGGAAAAGGACCATGTTACAGGACTAACATAATGAATGTTTGTATCGTTGTGGTAAAGAGATAACAGCCCTGAAAGAGTGTGTAGCAGTTAAAGTCGGGTGGGTACGTAGACAGACAGACAGACAGACAGAAGGTCTCTTCAACCCTCGAGCACTAAGGATGACAGTCCTCACACACTTTAGAGACCTACTAAACGAGATTAAAAAGGGATGGAGGAGGGAACAGAGGAAATTACCCTCACCCCACCCCCCCCCCCCCACTATCAAAGAAGACTTTGCTGTACAGTACAGTCCTATTTTCATATACAGGGTTTACCTAACAGCCACCAGCTCTGTGGTATTATGGTCAATGCACCTGTTTACAAGTCTAGGGGTCCCGAGTTTAATTCCCGGCTGGTACTTCCCCCCCCCCCCTCCCCGAAACGGGAATCACCCCAATGGTAGGAAATGTTTGGTTAATTAGGCTTAAATTAGGTTTAAATCTTTCCTCTGGTTTCACACCCTCAAACTCACTATCCTCATCATATTCACTATCCCACTTATACTCATTATCACCCTCGTATTCCCTATCTCCTCATATTCACTATCCCCCTTAAACACACTATCCCCCTCATATTCACTATCTCTCTCATACTCACTATCCCCTCATACTCATTATCACCCTCAAAAACTATCTCCCTCTTACTCACTATTATCATCAAATTCAATATCACCATCATACTATCACCCTCATACTATCGCCTCATATTCACTATCCCTCTCATACTCACTATCATTATCACCTCATCAAATCAAGACATGGAAAGAGCTCGATGAAAAGGATGTACGTATAGTACATTTGGGCGTCCCTGTGTAAAGGTACATTAGTACTGGATAATATTTCCACTACTGGGCTACGAGTGATGTAGCCCGGACGCACAACATTTTATATTACCGAACAGCTACAAAAAGCTATTAAATCTACTTTCACGAAAGCTGCTTCGTTGGCCGCATAGTCTAAGGCGCCACTATCACATTAGACTAAACTGCCAATGACAGGGAGACCGGGGTTCGAATCCTTGTCAGGTGTACTGAGACTTTTCCAAAACAATTTTCCACTCTCCCTACACGCAAATGCAGGTACACTTCCTATAAAATTCAACCTTCCTTATCCCTAACCGTAATTGGTTCATAGGCGTATTACCTAAACAGGTAGTAAGACACGATGCTATAAATAAAGTCAAGTCATGTTATCTTCAGCTGTCACTTTTGATAGATATTATCAATAGTTATAAAATAACAATAATAGTATAGTAAAATGGTATCAATGTTGACTGCAAAAAAAAAAAGTATTTTATAAAAGGCTTTTCCTATGAAAACACGAATTTACATATACATCAACAAGTCTCCAAATTAGTGAATAAAACTGTTTAAAAAAAAACTAATCTCTCCGCCAGGATTGATAGCGTTTTCCAACCGTATTCAAATCTTTCTCTAAGCTTCTCACTACTACTAAGAGGCCTTACTTAAGAGTGTCCATCATAGCAGTCCCAACTCAGTTCCCGGCTCGCGCGAGGTCTGGGAGTAAAAGGGAAAAGAAAACACCTACGATATGTCAGAAATGTGTGCAGTGCATTCGTATTTGAATGATTACTCGACATTTTCCGGGTGACGATTGGGGACAAGGCGACAAAGTTTATTGTTAATAACTACAGTATATCCCTGTTATGATAGAATGAAGATTTGTGCACATTACTTATCTCTAAAGCCATTCTAAAATGGTCAAATGGCCTTTTCAATGCAGTTTTTTAATCCAAATATCATTTAATATCCCAACATTGTTCAGTATTAGGAGCTTCTATTAACTATTTATCTCCATTAATGTTTAATCAAAAATGATCGACGTGCAAAGGTGTTCTTGTAAATTTACTATTTCTAGCCGACTGTATCACAGAGTTGATTGACATTTGGCGCACGGCTCTTAATATCAGAAATTATAAATTTGTCGGCTAATCCACAAATTGAACCCTCCCAAACCTTCCTTAATTCAATAGGCAAGCACACTACGCTACCAAGTGAGCTACGGTATTGAACACAAGCTAATATATGCTACAACAATAAAATAACACAATATAACAGGGAGCTGTGCATATAAAAAAAACTTTTGTTGGGACGCTTATTTCGAGATAAAACCTTTGGAGAGATGTATTGGTTATTTTCTGATAAATTTCCCGTCAAGAATTTAATATCATTGAATCACAGAGGAAGGAATGTTTTTTGTAAAGGCTTAGAGTATAATACTGAAGTACAGTAATAACATATCTGGTCGATGGTATACCTGACGTTAGTGACACATTCAACCACCAAGCGCTACGTGATTGTGACAAGAGAACTGGAATCCCTGTTATTGCTTTTAACATAACTCATTTGATAATATTTCTGTTTTTTATTGTCCTTGGGAGGAATTATTGGTTTGGTTTACTAGAGGTATTTGACGTGCACTTTCCAAACTGACTGATTTTATCAGCGCACGAGCGAGAGCGAAAGGGCCTACCAATTTTGAAGGGAGAGGTATTTTTGCATACCTTCCAGGGTTCTTTTACATGCCACAACCAACACGGGGCCGATGAATTTACTTCTCCTCAGAAGGAGGTTGTGCTACGGATTTTTATCGCTCAAGGCAAATCCGTCAATCCTGGCTGGGTTTGAACCCACAATCATCGGGTCCTGAGGCAAGCACTTTACCTCAAAACCACAGAGGTTGAAATCCTTGGTAGAAATTAAAAAGAAATGGGAACTTTGAAACTTGGGATATATCGATTGCATCCATTTTATTTGAATAGTTGGTTAAAACCCTATTCGGTGGCCACATGGTCTAACGCGCTACTCTCGTGTTGGAATAAACTGCTGAAGACAGGTTTGATCCTGGTTGGGTGCACTCGGGGGATTTTTCCAAATGGTTTTCCACTCTCCGTCCACCTAAGTGCGGGTGCATTTCCTCTAAATTGAGCCTTACTAATCCCTAACCCATTAGTGGGAAAGTTGGTAAGATATCCCTGAAGAAATTAGAGGGAAAGTTTTCTGCTATCGCATCTTCAGAAATATGTCCGGCTGCTGATAGATAATCATCGTAGAAGCTTTAGGAAGAAGGGATCAAATGTTTTTGTTTGCTTTTGCTCTCTTGGTAGTATTAGTTTCTTGAGGAAAACTAAACAGAGGAAGAAAGGTGAATCTCACGAGGGAAAGGGGGAGCAGAAAGTCCCTCCAGAGGACACAAGAGGAAGAAAAGAGATGTATAACCTGAGTGGTTCAAGCGCATTGCTTCTGGAGACGCTTCTCCACCAGAGTCCGAGTTAAGCTGAAAGGGACTGGCGGAGGGAGGAGACGGACTTATGCCAGGTAATAGTGAGAGGGCGTGGAGGGGTTGGGAAATGGAAAAAAATAAAAAATAAAAAAAATAGCCCGTGAAGCACCGGAAATCAATAGACGAGACTCCCGGAACTCCCTAGTTCCCTCGCTAGGATTGGGTGGCGGGGTGCGGTGAAGGGGTGGCATCCGCCACGCGACACAGCGCCGCGTGGCGTTGGAGAGAAGCTATGTGAGAAAGGTTTTGGACGCAGTGTCTTACTACCCGCTTGGGCTATACGATGCACATTTACTGATTACGCTAATGTATTAGGAATGAGGAGGGTTGATTTTAGATAAATTGCTCCTCGAATTTCCGTAGATGGAGGGTGAAACACAATTATTTAGGGAAAAACACCTTTAGTACACTCAGCCCCTTCCCGTAGCCAGCAAACCAGACTAGATGAGTTTGTAATTTAATTTAATTTCAATGTCGCCAATTATTTAAGGGGGCTGCCTAGGTATCTGAAGTATTGCTAGTCAGATGTTGCTCTTAGGCTAAATATTGACAAAACCTTTAACAGTAAACGAGTTTTTTGTTTACTGGAATGAACACAGAGCTATTTTCTACGTTCCTATATATCTATAGACTTGTAAACATAGTTTAAATGTTGACATTTTCCCTCTGAAAAGTACAAAAATTCACATATTTCTGTTGATAATTAAGAGTTAAAGTCCGGGAAACGAAAGGTATCTGTTATAGGAGCGTAGAATGGATCTTTGTGGATAGAATGATGTATTTTAATACCACACATTGTATTGCCATTTGTACATTTGTGGGATCAGTTCTGTCGACTATTCTGGAACCTTTAGTTTAGATAGGAAAAGTGAAACAAATCCTCGACAGCGAGGATATTAAAAATGTACACTTCATTTACCCTGAGATGTAAGAGTCTCACCTTGATAGATTATACTATGGCCTATCTTATAAGCTATGCCATAGTGTAAACACGTAAGGTAAGCTCGCTACCACACAGGGTAAAGGAGTACGTACACTTGTTGGTTGTTGAGATGACTTTTCGAGGGAGCAAAACTAAAAATTCGATCTCTCTCTTCCGCGTTCTACCCCAGGCCATACAAGTTCAAAACTTGATTTTCTTCAAAATGGCCACTCAGAACTCGTAAATGGGAACCTTGACATAATACCTATTATATCAAAGAACAGATCCCAAACCCCACCATTAATGTAATATCCTGAACTATTTTAATACAGAGAGAGAAGGATATGGGGTAGAGAGGAGGGGGGTGCACGGGTTATTATGAAGTCTAAAAGGGGAGATGAAATTTATTCCAAGCATGTATGGCCCTGACGGAGGGGCAGCCTACCCTCTCCTTTTTCATAGGGGCGTAGCTTTATGACAAGCTAACATTGATTTTTATCAGTCAAAGAAGACCTTTCCCTTTCTAGACAAAACTTTTAACAGCATCCATCCATGTGGTTTGACTAGGTTCATAATGGGGTCACATATATTTTAAAGTACGTGAGAAGATAGAGATTCTAAGCTTTTTTTTAAATAGTTTTCAGCTAGGACGGACAAAATAACCAGTAAAATTATTATTGTAGACCACGCATAAAATCTACAACCAACATGTATCGTAACCTTATCACGCCTTTAATCACGTCACTGATTAAGACTCATGGGGATTGACTGAGCATAGATATGTAAATTTTCCGGTAAAAAATGTAATATTATTGAATCCGCGGTGAAGATGATGTATTGTAAAGGCTTTGTTTATAAAATGGAAGTATTAACATATCTGTTCTACAGCAGACCTGATGTTAGTGACACACTCAACCACCAAACGCTGTAATCTATAAGTGAGTGTGAGCATAAAAACTAATTTTATAATGTGTCTGGTACTAACGTCCTTAGGAAAAATTACACTGAGTGAAGACTTTAAAACTTGGGCCATCTCCATTGCATTCATAGTTTAGCAGCGGAAATTCTTAAAGGCCAGAAACCAAACAGGGGAGGAGGAAAATAAAAACAATAATACAATGTGTCGTGACACCCCCCCCCCCCTCATTAAATGACATCATTCTATTCCCATATATCCATTCTACGCTCCTATGACAGTTACCTTTCGTTTTCCGGACATTTAGCTCTTAATGATCAACAGAAATATGTGAATTTTTGTACGTTTCAGAGGGAAAATGTCAAGTTTTAAACTATGTTTACAAATCTATATACATGTGTAGGGTCATAGAAGATATTTTGTGATAATTCCAGTAAAACAACAATCTCGTGTCTGTTAAAAGGTTTTATCAATATTTAACCTAAGCACAACATCTGATTGGCATATTTTGTTCGGCTACTTAAGTAGCCCCATAAAATAGGTGGACAGTTTTTGAAGCAAAAGTTAAAGTTTAATATAAAAAATAACGAAAATGTTGTAACTCATTGCTTTCAAACCCCGGCCCGCCAGAAGGAACTAAATAGATTCTAGATTCATCCTCAAACACAGTAGGACAAAACAATGCAGGGAATAAATACCTGAAAACGAAAACAAAAGTTAGTGGGGATGATAGTTGTTAAGGGGGGATGAAAGAGGGTATAAATTAGTTTCAAAAAAATATATTCCTCACATGGGCACCCGTGGCGCTATCTACCTACGGGATCCTACCCACTCAGCGGGAAGTTTTGTCGCTACGAGGGAATGGAGAAGGTGGAGGTTGGTATCCCCGAGTGGATCGTAAACGGAGATAACAAGGAACCGGGCATAATCACCGGTTAACGACGTTGTATGCTTGGGTGATTTCAAAACTATTTTGTGAAGTGGGTTGCATCTTGCACTTTAAGTGCTATCACACTTATACGTCCATGTACGGAATATAAAAAAAGAGGGAAGACGTTATAGCAGTTCACCCTATGAAACCTCTTGTCTATAAACTGATAACACTTCCCCTCTTCCAATGGCGAACATAAACACTTGCTCTGTTATTTGTGCCTGGACAGCATTTATTTGCATTTTAAAAATAAACCCTTTCCTTGTTTTCCATTTTATATAAGATATATACGCTCAATAACTTTTTTATTCTACATTCTGGCAGGAAGATTCGTACAGGCCATTTCAGGGAATAAATAAGCCAGATGGCCAGAGTTATAGACGTATTAAAAACAATACGTTTAAAAAACTACTTTAAGGCCCCACAAATAATGTTTTGACGATGTAATACTATTTTGAGAATTATTGAAGAATTTCTGGTTTCAGTTTCAATGTTGTATCTTCTTTTGAATTGGACTGTACAAGCTTTTTTATGTGTTAGTTAAATAAATACAAAAAGTGAACACTTGTAATATTGTACCGCCCGCCTCATCCGACACTGACGGTATGTTTATCCTTTATATGTTTGTCTGGCAAGAAGAACCCCCCTCCCCCTCAATCTTACTCTTACCCCTCCCCAAGTGGCAAAACAGGCCCTAGCCTTAACCTTCACATAACCTTACCACCCTTCCGTCTACACCCTTGTTTGATATTACTGCTGTAGGGGAGGGTGACTTCCCATCCGCATTAAACTATACCTTCACATAAACAATCCATTAGTCTTGAAATACACAACCCTCTCCTCCCCTCGTAAACATTGTCTCTTTTACTACCTGTTTCGATAACATCTACCATCGAGCAGTCGTGTGAACTGCCAGTTGTCACTAAAACACGACTCTGACCTGGAAGGACTTGTGGTTGATCTATAGGCCGTTCCACTCTCAAATTGCAGTACAGGCTCTTATGGACTATTACCATCTCTTTCCAACCCATTGGTTTCTCCGTTAGAGCTGTCCTTTTTCTACCAAGCGGAGTTGCCATTTTGTATCTTAAATTTGAACGTCGTTATTTCTGTGAAATAAGCTTGTAATATTAATGAAGATACATTTATACATCTTGTAAAATCAATTTAAACCACCATAGATGTTTTTAAATTACTTTTTTTTCTTCAAAATATTAAAATATGTATTATGTCAAAGTTTCATGAGGTTCCAAATGTATCACGTCATAAGTTTAGTTAAAATTGTGTGAAAAAGCCAGTGATTTTATGGTGGCTGTTTTAATAGTTATAAGCAACGTCTGCAGAGTCTGAAAGGAATATCTTTTACATATTGATAAAAAAAAAATTAAAACGTATTATACCGCCTGAAATATTTAAAGTAAAACATGAAAAAGTTGTCTTGTTGGAAACTATTTTTCTTTTGATTTTGCTTAGGTACATTATGTTTAAGAAATTATAAGAAAAGCTCAAATTTATTTTTGAAAAAAATTATGGGCAAATAGCGCCCTACATTTATGTGTGGTATTATTTTGAAGTTGAAGAGGGTGTAGTTTGCTTTAAGCTCTGTCCGGTCTTGAAGAGCAGAATAATGTTATACAGTTGTAGCGTCGAGAACTGAAGCGTTAATTCATCCCATTCACATCAAAATTGATACTATTGGTTTCACAAAATACAAGGTTAGCCACTTACACATTCACTATACTCGTCTTCGTTTGTAATTATAGTTTAATAAACATGGTTTTATTGTACTTGCCGAGAAACACAGTCTTCAGGCGTTTGCAAGCACTCCATGTAAACATAAATATAACCCTGATGACTTCACACCGATGAATCCTACTGATGACAGTCCTCTTGGAAAAGCAAAACACAGCTGTTTGAAATCTATTCAAGAAGCCTCTCCATTATTCTTGTGTTACGGGTTACGGTAATTAATTTGGCGTGGGCGTACAAAGTGCTAAGAGTGTTTGGTGGTTAATCGTCATTTGTATCAAACGTTTGTTCATATTATATTTTAATTTTTTCCTTATATTTTTAGTTATAATATATTTTACTTTATATGGGATGAACATTTTATATATTATTTACTATTGATTCATAGTGTTTAGTGTTAATTTTTCAAACTATTTATCATGGAAACGGTAACAAGAAAATTGGAATTACTCCTTAATACACCTGAAGGAGCTGTTATCGTAATCGATAATGCAGCCTATCACAGCAGAAGGTGTGAAGCGATACCCACCACATAATGGCGTAAAGCTCAAATAGCTGAGTGGCTTATCCCTAAGACGAAATGTTGAAACGGGAAATGCTGTATTTGGTTACGCAACACAAACACAAATTTGAAAAATACAAATTGGATGAGATGGCAAAGGTGGTGGATCGACAATTCATTCGTTTGCCTCCGTATCATTGTGAACTTAACCCTATAGAGATGGTGTGGGCTCAGGTAAAAACATTTATTAAAATGAACAGTGCTAGTTTTAAGGTTAAAGATATGAAGTCCTTAATATCTGCCAAAGGAAAAGGTTTCTGTAGAAAACTGTTTCAATTATAAAAATCACGTCAAAAAAATTGAAAAGGACATATGGAAAGCAGACGAACTGCAAGATGCCGAAGAGCATATTTTAATAAGACTAACTTCATCATCTTAATCGTCCCCAGTGTCATCTCCTCCACCCATAAGTCCACCTATTCACTTTCAAAACCTTGAGCTACCTGGGCCATCCACTAAACACTACTTCACAATTTATGGAGTCACGCCCTTGTGCGGGGAGAACTATGAAGCATAAAGGTATTTTTTAGGTTTAAACTAATATGGTATTTACTTTATATGGCAAACTTAAATGTGCCTTGAATAGATTTTAGAATCCCCCCTCCTTTATAATTACCAGTATTTTAATTTATAAAACTATTGTATATTAATTTATTGTGATTATTGAGTTTTAGCTTTTACTATAGTAAAGATGAATTAGGTAGTCCTAATTGTCTATAAAAGTGCACACACTTCACATGCAAACAGGGAATATTTTTGTATAAACCTATGTACTTGAGAAGATCATCTTTGAAAGGATTAGATCTCCAACCTATTCATTGTAGGTGACAGTGTACAGTGTATATTAAGAGTGGCATTAAAATGTTAATAAACAGAATAATACACAATTATTGACAACCCAAACTTCCAATTGATTGTCATAGCGTGTATAAAGTTTGTATAATTTGCTAAGTTTGAATGTAAAAGTTGTCCATCTGTTTCGAATGGGTGAGATCTGGCAACTGCGCGCTCTATAAGACCTGTACTGCATAGTAAGAGTGGAACGGACTATATAGATGGACATTTTCCGCAGTGGTGTCCAGCGACCTACTAAATCTTGAAGAAGGGTCAACCAAAGTTATTGGCTAATACTAAAGAGCCATTTCACAGACAAGGAAACGCCAGATCTTCAGCCCTATGGAAGTTTCGCTGAATTCCATGAGCCAGGTTGAGTCTATCAACACTGGGGTTCGCTAGTGTCAATGCTCAGTTATGAAAGCACTTCCAAAATGTGCAAGTTTTTAAACTACTCACTTTTAACATGTTCGTCATAAAGGGACAGTTGTAATCTTAATGGGCAGTCTGAATAAGCTCGTTGTGAGGTAGGATCATCTGAATAGGGGTTGGGTTGCTACCTGAACCTATCGTTGTGAGAGCCAGCTGATTGACTCGAAATTGATATTTATGTCTTCTCTTCAGCAAAAAAAGGTTTAAAATGAGCTTTTTTTTTAAAATGATCTTTGATGACACCTACTGATCCCCGTGTTGAAGGACTAGAGCTCTTCAAATGACCACAGATATTTTAACCTTAGGCTATTGGTCTGGTGTGTACCTTGTATGTAGGCCAGTTTCTTAGTCAGACTGAGTACCCCTCAAGTGTGGCGCTATACTAAATATAGTACACCTACCTGGACCAAAATTAGTAACATTGACTTGCTTTTAAAATTACCTTTTTTAGTTGCTTCCTATTCTTGATAGAAATTCGCTTCCACTGACACTTTTAATCTACATCCTGGCAGGAAGATTCTTACTGGACATTTGCGCGAATAAAACAAATAGCTCTCTAGCTGTAAACAATTAGAAAAAAAGTTTACCAAATTATTACTTCAATATAATTTTTAAATGTTGTGACACAAAGATTTTTTACAATTAATTAAGAATTTATGGTTTGTTATCAATTTTTTTTAAAGTCGTGCTCGGTGGTCTTGGGGTAAAGTGCTCGCCTCAGGAACAACTGTTTGTAGGTTCGAACACAGACAGCGTCGACTGATATTTCTTAAGCAATAAAAATCCGTAGCTTAACTTCATTCGGAGGGAAAGTAAAGCTGTCGGTTTCGTGTCGATTGTGAAATGTAAAAGAACCCTGGAATGTATGTGAAAATACCTTTCCCGACAAAATTGGTAGGTCCTTTTACACTCACTCATAGACATTTTCGTGTACTGATCTAATCAGTTGGTTCAGAAAGCACTTGTTAAATACCTTAAGTAAATAAATAAAAAATATATCTTTAAAACTCACAGAATAAGATGAAAATACGTTTTTACGTGGGAAATCCTATCTTGATTTGTCGTGGAGTCCCAGGTAGGCAACGTCCTTAATGTGACTCACTCGATCTCATTTGTTTTAATTGCGTCTTTGTGGGGAGGGGGGGAAATGGAAGAGAAATTGTCCGTATTAAATCTCTAGGAAGAGCTTGTATGAAGAAGTTCAGTAGATATTCTCCATTCAAAAACATGTTTTTGCCTCTAACAGACGATGTTTTCAGCTCCGCCCCTAACGGACGGAGGAAGAACAAAACACTCGCGCGCTGCATGTCAAAGATAATCCCTTGAGCACAGGAGCACATGTTATTTTATATACAATATATATGTGTGTGTGTTCATTCCTGGTCCTGCCCTGCCCTAACAACACTGGGATCCCCCCCCCCCCCCGCACAAACAAACTTCAAAGAATATACAAAAAAGTTCATCCTTTTGCCGTTTGTAAACCAATATATACAGATAAACGAAAAAATACGCCTTCAATAATATTGATAGGCAGTTTGTTTTGCATCTGGATTTATACCAGACTCAAACTTGCATCATTCTCCTGCAAGGGATTCTAAAACTTTTGTTTAAGGTGTGATGGTAGGAGACGATAGAAAATGTCAGTGTTTTTGCAGTTCTTATGCCTAAACTTTTTTTTGGCCAAAATAAATCAAATATTGCTCCAGTAGAAACAGAGTCTAATTTATTTCCCACGGTGATATCAACAATTGTTATATATCTGTCTTGATCATAGCGGCATTAGATGACAAAATTTTAAATTAAGAGAAAGAGTTGTCATTAAATTTCAGGAAAACCTTGACAGATATATATTCAACAACTGTTGCTATCACCGTCTGAAGAAAATTAGCTCCTATGTTACTACTGGAGAAAATTTTATTTATTTTGGCCAAAATGTTTTGATACAAAACCTTCAAAAATATTGACCTTTTCCTCGAGCTCCCTACACTCACACTTTAACGAAGTACCTCACTTGGTTAGTTAGAAGCTATTTTGCGAGGCGGGTCGCATATTAACCTGATACACCTCAGAACTATTGCACTTAGACGTTAATGCACCAAATAGAAAGTGAGGAAGTAAATGAGCCAAATCAGCCTACAAGACCTCTTGCCTATGTGCTAAAGAACACTGACCCTCTTCAAGTGACGTGTATAAACACTTTCTTCTATTTGCTCCTGGTACACTCTGCTCTATATTTAAAAATAAACCTTTCCTTGTTTCTTTACATTATGGTGACATGAGATGTAAATGTAGACGGTAGAATTTATGTTGGGCAAAGTAGTGATCGAAAGACACAATATCTACGTATTAATGATTTCTGACACGATTTATAGTGTCACCGGTACAGCATTCGGCTGGAACATGACTAACGAATAACTGTTCATTGGTTATAAAAAGTTTTTAAGACCAAGTTCAGGCGACATCTGTCTGCACTATGGGGAACTACAAATGTAAACAAACCGGAACGTTCTGGCTGTAATAATTGAAATCCAACAATTTATATTTTAAAATTAAAATAAGTCATGCTTAGGACTAAACTAGGAATCCCCGAAACTCAAGTCAGCTGCTATCATCTGATCCGTAGACTAATATTTTCAATTTCTCATTAATAGATAGTATTGTAATTGTGAAAATTTCACACTCGAGGTCATGATGAATCTTGACGTTTTGTGTGGCCACGAACTAAAAAAAAAATTAAATTTCAATTCTGTCCCTCTGCCTATTTGTATTTCATTGTGTCTGTCTGTCCTCGTGTCTGTCCCTGGGTTACAACCGAAACAGTTTGTTGAATTTTAGTCAAACTTGATATTTATATGATACCTCGAAGCCAAATATTTATTTAGATTCTATCTTTTAAAATTAAGGGTAATCTACTATTATTGATGTTGACCTGACGGTCTAGAAGTAAGGTGTCAAAACATCTGTGCTGGGGGTCCGGAGTTCAATCCTCGGTCCCAGCACAAATTTATTTGATTGCGAAACCCTTCCTTCACCTCTGACAAGACGTGTATTAATCACATCTTATAAATGTGGGGAATGCCAGGGCTCCACCGTGGTTCGGATCCCACGTTAAACTGTAGGTCCTCCATTTTATCTCACAATCACCCTACCATTACACATTAGCGTAAGTGCGTACAACCCGAAAGGGTAGTAAGTAATACGTGGTGCTAATAATAATAATAATAATAATAATAATAATAATAATAATAATAATAATAATAATAAATACTGTTGTTGTTGGTTTTCAAATTTTCTGAAATTGGTTATGTATTATTTTTTTCTAGAACCGGTATTTAGGGAGTATTTTACAAACGAAATAAGACATGTGGTTGCTTTTATAATATATTTTCATATACAAATAATTTACTGTTCATTTATTTTTTATTACGGAAATTTAATTTACGGTTTGGTTCAAAATATATTTTTTAAATTACATTGTATGTTTTTTTTTTGCACCACATCTTACTACCGGTTCGGTTTATATGCTTATGTACTAATTACGCTAATGATTTTACGGATTAGTAAGGTTATATTTAAAGCAATGTATTCGCATCTGCGTGGAGGGAGAGTGAAAAATAATTTTGTAAAAACAATCCTCAATACACCTGACTGAGATTTGAACCTCAATTTCCCCTCATCGGTAGTCTATTATAACACTACACTTGCGCTTTAGACCACGCGGCCAACAAAGTGAATGATTTTCAAAAGAAAAATGCATTTTAAAGTAGTTAATGATCGCAATTTTTTTAAAGTTTTAACTTTATATGTACAATTTTGTGTAACCTTTATTCCTATGATGGTGACCTGTTGGTCTAGGGGTAAGGTGTCAGACTTTATGCTGACGGCCGGGGTTCAATCCTCGGTCCCGGCACAGATTTATCTGATTATCAAACCCTTCCTTCACCTCTGACAAGACATCTTGTGAATGTGGGGAATGCCAGGCCTCCACCGTGGTTCGGATTCCACGTTAAACTGTAGGTCCTTCATTTCACCTCACAATCACCCTACCATTACACATTAGCGTAAGTGCGTACAACCCGAATGGGTAGTAAGACGCGGTGCTAATAATAATAATATTCCTATGATGCCTCATTTGGAAACTTGTTCTATAAGATTGGAGCCCCTTCTTTTTGTATGCTCATTTCTTTAAAAGTTATTTGGAGAAGGGACAAATTATATTACACTTGCCTTCAAAACTCAAGAAAATAAATAGGAAAACATTAACTTACCCATAAAATAAACGAGCGGCGTAAATCTTAAACAGCGAGGAATGGAGTACTTCAATTTAGCTCGGGTGACCTTTCGTGAGGTTTGCGGGAATGCAAAGGATCAGCAATTATCTCGCTACCTCCTACTAACCATCTGGGACTACAAGTATAATCACACATGTGAGGGAGAGATGAGGAAAGTGGTAGAGAAAATGTGTCCACATTTGCGTGGAGTCATAGTCGTAAATCCATTTTAGGATTCTTTTTTTTGCACCGTGTAATTTCTACCCGTACGGACTATCCACATATTGACACAAATTAGGGAGTGGGCCGGGACGAAAACATGGTAGCCCTGATTTTATGGGAAAACGTGTAAAGCACGGATTTCTGGAACTTAGCTCTTGAACTACAAAGTTTTTTTTAGTCAGTCAAGAATTTGAAAGTATAGTTAATAACGACCAATATTTTATTTATGTGTTATAAATAGATTTACGGATTTCATAAATGTTTCAATAGTAAATATATCCCATTTAAATCTATTAGTGCTATTGTATTTTTAGCATCGGCCCCTTAAAATGGGGTAGGGATGAGGAAGGTACCATTTTATAAGAAATGGAACCATATTTGTCTGGAGGCAGGTATGGTACATTTTTAAAGGGAAAGAAAAATCTCAGTAGACCCAATCGAGAATCGTAGCCTCGACTTACTAAGGCTAAGAAGAATCTTACGACCTTTTATGCGTACTCATAGATGCAGGCTACCCTTAAAGTGGATAAAAGGGTGAGGAGGTGTAGGCATGACCTTAAGTTGTGGTGGAAGTAAATGCAAGTTAAGGTACATAATTTACAACAACAAAAATATTTGTGCCAAAATAAATTAAATATTGCTCCAATATAAACATTTATTTTCTTTACTCGGTGACAACGGTTGTTGAATATCTGTCATCAACATAATGGCATTAGATGAGAAACTTTTTAAATAAAGATTAAAAAAAGTTGTCATCAGAATTACAACTAGGCCTAAATGTAGTGTATAAGTCGAACTGGTACTAAGTTGCGCTGAAAATTACATAAAATATATCATCCCAAGACTTACAAACTGACTTAATTTTTATGATAGACGTAGCACCCAGTTTCCTAAACATGTAAAGGATAACACCAATTTAAATAAAGATACTTTTTTCAGCCATGCCGGGAATCGAAACCAAGACCTTTAGAGGCGCAGTTGGGTGAACCAAGAAAGATGTCAGCCCTTTATTCCTTTAAACTCCGTGAAGATTTAAAATATATAAATAACATAGCTAAGTCGTAATATGCAGTAAACGAGAAAACATGGACTCAGCGGTATTTTGAAGGTGAGCGAAAAGTGTTCAAGATTGAAGGCCATTCGCACAGTTAATCACTGTGCACAAATATTTATTCTGTCATAACAGGGACATAATGTAATTATTATTATTATTATTATTACTATTATTATTATTAGCACCACGTCTTACTACCCGTTTGGGTTATACGCGATTACGCTAATGTGTAATGGTAGGGCGATTGTGAGATAAAATGAAGGACCTACAGTTTAACGTGGAATCCGAACCACGGTTGAGGCCTGGCATTCCCCACATTCACAAGATGTCTTGTCAGAGGTGAAGGAAGGTTTGGAATCAAATAAATCTGTGCCGGGACCGAGGATTGAACCCCGGCCGCCCGCACAGAAGTCTGACACCTTACCCCTAGACCACCAGGTCATCTACATGTAGTTATTAACAAGAAACTATGTCGCTTGGTCCCCCATCGTCACCGCGGAAAATGTCTAGTAATCATTCAAATACGAATGCACTGCACACATTTCTGACATATCGTAGGTGTTTTCTTTTCCCTTTTACTCCCAAACCTCGCGCGAGCCGGGAGCTGAGCTGGACCTGCTATGATGGACGCTCTTAAGAGCCCGTTTCTCCCCACATGTAACATCTAACTTAAGCAGGTTATATAACTCGAACTAGACCAGATGGTAATTGGTCATTCACACGTTAATTAATTTACTTGTACAGTCCAATAATTGTCATAGGGATGTCCATTAACTATGTCCGAATATCAAGGGGGTGAAGTAGAGTAGTGCTTGGCGTGACCAAGCGTGATGAAGGGGCAATCAGATAACTAATGATGTCACAATACAATTAAGAGTATTTGGCATCGTTCTGTGTTAATAAAGCCGACTGTGCGCACGTATAAACAAACAATGATAGACTCATCGACTTCGATCATCGATCTTGGCGAACACGTACGAGCCCGTTTCAATAAAAGAGTTGTATAGGCTCTATAGATTAAAAAAAATACTATTTAAATAGGGTGATGCTTGAGATTATGACGTAGTATTAAAAGGTATGTTCACAAAATTGTGACAACATGTGACAGGGGTTGGGGGGCATTGTTTATGGACAGGTCCATAGAAAGAGCCTGTAATAATATACAAACAAAATTTCCACAGTCAACGTTGGCAGCCGCAGATAACATGACTTTAGGTGTGAATTCATGAATGTAGCTCTAGTAAATTTCCCAAATCCACTTCAGTGGTCGAACAAGCGAAGGCGTCACTATCGCAATAGATTGGACTGATGATGATGATGCGAAAATTGGGGGTTCGAAAATCAGTTGGGTGTACTCGGATGGTTTTTTTCAACAAATTATTTTCGACTCTCCTTCTATAACATTGCTGGTACACTTACTTTAAGTTCAACCTTCTTCGTCTCTACCATATTAGCGTAGTCTAATTAGTACACGTGAGTTCATCCCGAATGAGTAGTCTGAGGCGAGGGCAAAAAAACACTCAGCCTTTTCTAGCTGTCAGATAAGGCTCTTCCTATGAAAATTGTACTGCACTAATTCAGTAATTATTTAAGTACGGACACACCGTCCTTATAAGCGAGGAATTAGAAGAAATTAAATGTCCTCCCTACAGAGACGAGTGGGCAATGAACGAGCTAAACTTTTCCTGTTCAACTCATATAAGTGCTTACTACTGACTTGCTACAATCTACACTTGATTGATGGCCTGACTAACTCACCCTTCTAAAAGGGTGGGGGAAGGGATATAAAGCGGGTGAATGAGAGGGGTGAAGCCCCATCAGACCATCTGTCCAGGCAGGGAACAAATTCGTTAAATTACGTTCGTTTCAAACTCCGGAGAAAATCCCTGCTCCTAGTTTTCAATTAATTTCTTCCCAGCCACCTCTCCCAGCATGAATCCTTGCTGTAGTAAGAGAGGGCTTTAAGAGCGTTCATCATAGCAGCCCAACTCAGCCCCGGCTCGCGCGAGGTTTGGGAGTAAAAGGGAAAAGAAAACACCTACGATATGTCAGAAATGAGTGTAGTGTATTCGTATTTGAATGATTACTCGACATTTTCCGCGTTGACGATGGGGGACAAAGCGACAAAGTTTCTTATTAATAACTACAGGAGTCCCTGTTATGACAGAATGAAGATTTGTGCACAGTGCTTATCTGTGAAGACATTCTAAAATGGTCAAAACGACCTTTTCAATGCAGTTTTTATCCAAATAAAATTTAGTATTTCAATAATGTCCAGTATGAGGAACTTCGATAAACTTTTTATCTCCATTAATGTTTAATCAGAAATGATCCACGTGTAATAGTGTTCGTGTAAATTTAATATGTCTGGCCGACTGTATCACAGAGTTGATGGGTAAGGGATGCACGCTCTTAAGGTTGGCAAAGGAGTGCTGGAAGGGTAGATTTGAAAACACCGATGTCAGAGGCTAGGTCCACTTCCCCACCCCATGTAAGACAGCTATTCCTGATCATCACATTGAACTACACATACATAGATAGATATCCCCCGCGGGGATTAAAAGCTTCTGTCAGAGAGGGGATGCTTATAACAATGTACGTAGGAGCTTTGTGATCTAGCCGCGTGGCTGTCAGTATAAATAGGGGTTGGCTTCTCTCCGTGGTTTGGTTCTCGTCAAAGGACGATGTGTGTATGTGTGTGTTTTCGGTCATACTACACAGCAATACTTGGTTATATCGAGCGTCCGGTTTTGTTCGAATGTTATAGAATTGACTAAAACACTAAAGGGAATAAATGCCCTCCTAACTTTATTTAACTAAACAACCAAAAATAAGTATAGCTTGCATCGGTGGTCACGCGGAATAAACGTCAGGATAGTTTAGTTTGACGGGTTAAATAGCCATTCTACTATATTTGTTAGTTAGGGTTATAGCCGCATCTAAATATGACATTATTTTATATAAAAAATGACACCTGGACACGGGGATCGAACCCGGGACCTTTGGCTTTTTACACCAATGTTCTAGCCACTGAGCTATCTAGGAATCGTTCCGTACCCAGTAAAGGTCATTCGTCACTCATATTTTAAAGCAGAGTCTGTGATGGACATGGGGAAATCGCCAGCTAGATATGGTTAGAGCTTTGGCGTACTAAGTCAAAGGTTCCAGGTTCAATTCCAGTGTCTATGTGTCATTTTTCAATCTAATGAATCGTCTAGTTTTATTTTACCTGTAGTGGAGAGGTTGGGATTTGAATCCACGGTGGATGAAGAAGACCAACTTTTGTTTTTCCACTCACTATCCGTATTCTCTAAAATCTACTTTTCTCAGACCACAAACATTTATTGTAATTACAAAGAACAAGACGGCTGGGAGGACGCGATGCAAACATTTTACATGCCTACCTGATGTTTGAATATTCAACGTTCTTTAGACCCTATTATAGGTTTAATTCACCTACAACCATCCTTTGCAGTACACTTTAGTGATTATTTTCCCTCAATGAGGAGTCGTTTCCCAGGAAATGCCCCATCATCCATTGGCGAGTCATTTCCCCATCTTGGCAAAACTAGTGTGCAATAAAACCCACAAATGTTACATCTTGTTCATATTTACTCAGTCATTTCATCACGTATTTTGTACAAAAATACATCATTAGGTAACCATTGGCAAGACTTTACTCGAGAACCGATGCTATTATGTAAGCTCACCAAAATAAATGGATTAAGGGGAAGTTATCTTTGAAGTGGAAGACAAAATACAAGGATCAATTTTGTGCAGGCAAGTAGTCAAGGCTTGTGTGTGTATGAGTGACTGAGTGCATGAGTGAAGTTCTCAAACTTGAAACTTACATTTAATTGAGATTCAGTTAGTGAAGCCTTCGTTTACTCTAAAAGGCAGCAAACTTACCTTTCAAGGTCCAATATGGCGTAGGTTATAAGTTAGGGTCTTAATGGAGTAGGGATGAGGAAGAAAGAATTTTAGAGCTAATCTACCCGCATTTGCATGGAAGGAGAGTATTAAACCATTTAGGAAAAACCACCCTCGGTAGACCCGACTGGGATTCGAAACTCGATCTCCATGTCATCAGCATGCCAGTCTAACACAAGAGTGACGCCTGAGACCGTTCAGCCACTGAAGCGGATGAGTCATAAATAAAATAGTATGTAAAGTTATTTATGAATTATTATTTTAATCAATACTGTACGTGATATAAAGGGTCTTCTTGAGTCATAGAATCTTCTAAGGTGTTGTGGGGTCAGCTGAAACCGGATATTTTCTTGGACTGTGACGTCAAGAGTTATGCATCATGGGCTTGTCCATTTAAGAGCCACAAGATTACATGTTTTTACATGTATGAATGAGGGCTCAAAGACACCTCCCCTTCAACTACTACCCTCATCCCCCTTCCTACAAAATTGAATCCTAAATACGTTCATAAACGTGTTTTAGACATTGTGCATTTATTTATAAAGTCGTATTAAATACTTCTGATTGATGAATACTCGATAACGTGTCTGTGACTGAATTGTAAAACGGATCAAATACCATCCAAGAAGAATGTGACTTTAATCTCAGGTACTTGTTTCTAAAAAAAATCCCTGGTGTATAGCCCGAAGATCAGAGCAACATCGAATAAAACGGCCTTACCAACCTGCTGGGCGAAATTAGTTAGCCAACTTCTATGTGATTATAGGTTGTTATGTGATCGAGCAACAACAAAATCTCCGCAGCTGTTAATTCTCATTTCCCTTTCCCCATTAACCGCGAAGCCGCTTCTTTTACCGTTCAGTCAGACTGCCTCATTTGTCGGTCATCGAGGTTGAAGTCATGACCCTAGTTTCAGATCCACTGCTTCATACAGAGAGAAAGTCTGGAAGCGCTAGCATCGAACAACTAGAACCTCTGATCTGTAGCCAGTAGCTCATGACCACTAGACTAAGAGGCAGTTACATTACTTGTAGCATTTAAAAAAAGGATCAAGTATTTTGCGTCGTTTAGTTTCGTATTGGCTAGACTTGCCGAGGAGGCAAATAAAGGGAATTGAGATCGAATCTCGTGTCGGGTGAACGGGTGGTTTTTCCTATATGATTTTTTTTTGCCCTCTCACCTCGCACGCAAATGCGGGTTTAACTTCCCTAAAATACAACCTTCCTAATTCCTAGCCCCCCATTAGCGTAATTTAGTACTTAATGCGTATAAACTCGAACGGGTGAGTACAGACACGGTGCTAAAAAAAATATATTTGTGTATGCGGGACTCACAGTATGAAGGTTTGACTACGTTTCCAAACGGTCCATCCTCTTGGCCCTCATCTGGCGACTCTAAACTTCACCAGATCGTCT
>JBCFYV010011172.1:95111679-95140023 GCA_039000515.1 Timema cristinae
TTTCCCCTTTTAAAAAGTTTTTTTTATTTTTTTACAACCCTTAGGAATTTCGTAAAAATTTAAAAATTTAAAAATTTAATTTTTTCTGAAACCAAAAAAGTTTTACGATTTTTCAATTTTTTTTTTTTTTGGGAAAAATGGTAAATTTGATGGTTTTTAACCCAAATGGCCCAAGTTTTTTCCCGTTCCATGCGGGAACGGAAGGCTCCCAAATTTAAAAAACTGGTCAGAGGATTCTGGGAAAAGGCAGGGCAAAAAAAAAAAAAAGCTTAGGAAAAAAAGTTTTTTTTTTCCCCAAAAGTGAAGAAATAAGATAAAAAAATTCAAACCCAAAATCTTTGTTTTCTGCGCGAATACAAAAATTCCAAACGAAAAAAGGGAAAGGGGTTAATTAAAAGGAGAAAAAATTTGGGGAAAAGGTTTTCATTGTTTTCATTTAAAAAAAAAATATATTTTCAAAAATTTTTTTTTTGGGGGAAAAGATTTTAAAAAGAAATTTTTCGAAAATTTATTTAATTTTTAAAAAAAAAGGGAAAACAAAAAAAATTTTTTTTAAAGAAAATTTTTGAAACTAAAAAATAGGATGTATAAAAGGATCCCTTTTATAAAATTTTACTTACCCTTTTTAAAATTTTCCCGGTAAAAAAAACAATTTTCTAAAGGGCCCCTTCGGTTTTAGGGGTAAAACCCCCCGGGGGTTTTTGGGGGGCCCCCCTTCGGACGGGGGAAAAAACGTTGGGTAATTTTTTTTTTGGGCGTTTTTTGAACCCGTGGGAATTAGCAAAAGTCAAAAAAAAATTTAAAAATATTTAGAATTTTTTTAAAATATTAATTTTCCTTTTTACCCAATTATTTTCTGTTTATGGTTTTATTTTTTAAATTCCGTTTAAACTATGGGGTTTTTTTCCTTGGCATAAATGTTGGGAAAATGTAAAATTTCAACCAACTTTTTTGGGGTTTAAAAACATTAATTTTTATGGTGAAAGATTTTTTGGACATTTTGAATTTTAAAGGGGTTTTGGGGTTAAAAACCTTTAGTTTTTAAACATTAAAGGGTTTTTTTTTTTAAATGGGCCAAGGGCTGCCCGAATTCCCAACCTTTTCCGGCCCCGAAGGAAAAACTTTAAAAGGGGCCCCCCAAACCATTGGCCAACTCAAATAAAAAAATTTTAATGCAGCCCATTTTAAAAAAAATTTTAAAAAATTTTCAAAAAATTTATTAAAAAAAATTCCTTTTTAAAATTTTTAAAAATTTTACAAAATAAAGTATAAAAATTTAAAAACAATAAAAAATTTTTGGGGAAAAATTCAAAGTTTTTATTTTTTTAAATTTTAATTTTTTTTAAAAAATTTTTTTAAACCCTTAGTTATTATTCTTTGAATTATTTTCTTTCACTTTAAAAATTTTTTTCCAGTTTACCTTTTTTAAAAAATTTTCAGCAAAAATTTTTGGGGGGGGGGAACCTGTGAATTAACAAAAAATTCCGAGTTTTTTTCCCTCCTTTAAGGTATCCCAAAAATCCCCAAGCCTTTTTAATTATAATTTTAAAGTTATAATCTGCAAACGCAGTTTTTAAGTTTCTGGGCTGATAAAATAAAAGGTCCATTTTTTTTAAAAGTGGAAAAAAATTGTGGGTTTTCCCCCCCAAGTTTCGCTTTCCGGGGAAAACAGTTTTTAATTTTTTCCCCCCAAAAGGAAAAGGGATGTTTGTAAAAATTAAAAAAAGCAAGGTGGAGTGATTTTTTAAAAACCTTTTTAAAAATTTTTAAAAATTTAATTTTCTGTTTTTCGGGTAGTAAAAAAAGGGGTTTTTAAAAAAATTTTAAAACAAAGGGAAAAAATTTCTTTTTTTTGCTAAAAAAAAATCCAAAAAAAATTTAAATTTGGCCAAACAAAAATCCGTACAATGGTATATTCCTTTTTTTTTAAAAACAGGGTCTTATAGGGGGTTTGTTAAAATATTTTTATTGGAATTTTGGGGGGGAAAATTAAGGAATTTGCCCTTTTATGGGGGGGAATGGAAACCTTTTTAAAAAAACCCCCCCAGCCCGGGGGTTTTTTCCCTGTTTTTCCCTCGGTGGGTAACCCGAAAGCCTTCCAAAATCCCACCGATTACTTTTAAATTTAATGGGTCACTTTGAAAATTTTGGGTTTTTAATTATTTTTTTTATCCGGAAAAAAAAAAATTTTTTTTTTTTGGGGTTTTTTTTTTGTTTTTTTTTTCCCCCTTTTTTTTTTTTTTGGCACTTTGTAGGTTTTAAAATAGCACAAAAAATTCCTTTTTTTCCCCAAATCTTTCCTTCCCATATTAAAATTTTAAAACCAAGGGGTTAATTAAAGGGTTTAATTTATGGTGCCCCATTTTAAGAAAGGGGGGGAAAAACCATTGGACCCCCCCTGGCCCCCGGGGTTTTTAACCCCCCTTGGGGGGGGCCCAGAGGGCGGGAGGGGGCCCTTTTTTTCCCCCCCCCGGGGGTTAAAAAAATTTGGGGAAAATTTTTTTTTTTCCCCTAATAGTAAATTTTTTCAATAAATCCGGGCGAAAAAAATGTTTTTTTTTTCAAAAAGATTTTTAAAAACCATTTTTTTTTTTTAAAAAGAAATTGCCCCTAAAAAATAAAAGAAATTTTTTCAAAAAAACCAAAAAATTATCCCTTTTGTTTAAACAAAATTTTAAAGTTTTTTAAAAATTTTTAAATTTTGAAAAAAAAATTTTTTCCTGATGTCTTTTTTTAAATTTTTTTCAGTTTTTCACTTTAAAAAATTTCCAACCCCTTTTTTAAAAAAATTAAAAGCCTTTTGGGGGGGGGGGGCAACCCCCTTTTAAAGGGGTTTTTTCCTAAATACCCACTCCCCCGGTAAATGATTCACTCCCTGATATCTCAAAATTAGATTTCAGTAATAGAGTTTAACGAAATGTTAGTAAAAAGATTTATTAAAATCTTGGTTACAAAGACGATGTTAGTGACATCTTTAGTAACCAATAATAATTATGAATTTATTTTTCTGAGGAAAATATTAAAGTGTTAGTTGATAACACATTGGTGACCTGGTGGTCTAGGGGTAAGGTGTCAGACTACTATGCTGGGCCGGGTTTATCTCGGTCGGCAAAGATTATCTGTTACCAACCTTCCTCACTTGACAAGACATCTTGTGAATGTGGGAATGCAGGCCTCCATCCGTGGTTCGGATTCCACGGTTAAACTGTAGTCCTTCATTTCTTCACATCACCTACACTTACACATTAGCGTAATGCGTATACCGAATGGTAGTAAGACGCGGTGCTATTAATAATAATATAATAATAATAATGATAAAGCATTTAATGACATTATTTTATTGTATAAATAGGCCCTAAATTTATTAATTCGTTTTTTAAACTTTCAATAAGAAAGAAAGTTAATATGTCGTACCTAATAGGTGTACCGGAAGACTAACACTAAGCGGAGATAGTTGTTAAGACAATGGTCAGCACCGGATGCTCGCAATGAGAATAGGCCGCTGAATTAAAAAAAAAGCTTCATGGAAAAACTAAAATGTGTATTGTTTTTCCTAACAAACAAAAGATGTAAGAAAGTAAGATGAGAAATTAAAGGCCCAAATAAAATTTTAAAGTTCTCATAAAGCGCTAGAATAGTCGATCAGAAATTCCTAAACGCCAGAAACAAAGTGGAACAAGTGGTTATTTTGAAATATGGCTCACGTTAAAATGTAGGGAAAAGGTGTTTCCATGTCGCTTTTCATTTAAAGAAAAAATATATTGCTCAAAAGTACAGTCCAATTTTAGTAGGAAAAGACCTTTAGAAAATGCAAACTTTTTAACAGTAAACATTTTATTTATTTATATTATTATTAATGAATTATATTGATAATATATATCAAAAGTGACAGTTGAAGATCAAATTACTTGACGTATGAATACGTGAAAGTAGATCTCGTAACGATGATGTCATATAAGGCAGGTCCCTTTCTATGAAAATTGCACTGTACCCTCCCCATACATAGTTTTCAAGGTGCCAATAAATAAAAACCCTCAATTTTGCTAAGGGTACCTCTCAGGTTCGACCTTAGGCGCGTGCAAACAGCGCGGCCACATTGGGCCCCGTGATTTTGGGGGGGCCCCGCGCTTATTTAGATGACAGAGGGAAAAAAACAAGTTAGGGTAGGACATTTTTGTTTGTGCGTTCGTATAGTAGACTAGGATCTCCTGTATAGGAGATCTAGCAAATATTGTCAAAGTGTAAAAACAATTAAAAATATTATCATGTAGTTTAATTTATTGAATGAGTGAAGCGAGTTGTTCCGTTTTATCTCCACCGATTCGCATTTGTCTGTCTGTAGTAGATGTCTCACGATAGCTTTTGAAAGCATTAACCGATTTAATTCTAACGTGGCACAGCTGTTCTTTGTCCCTTGGTACATATCAAGTCCTTTGGGGAAGAGAAGTGAACGAATGGTTGGGGCGAAATCAACCCTTATATGTATAAAAACATGGTTTATAACATTAATTTTTATTCGATGTACAGTATTTACCTTTTAGGACATTTCCTGATATCTTACACGGCTGTAAATTGGTGGATGTAAACTACCGTACTGTAATGACACTATACAAACATTAAGGGTTGTTTGTTTTTTTCAGGATAGAAGTGAACCAAATAGTCGGGGGCCTCACAAACGAAGAATGCCCAGGCCACCACCTCCCCTGTTAAGGGTGGGCCTGAGGGCACGTATAGAAATAAAAGAGTTTTTTAAATAAAAAATTCAGAAGCCTAATAGGCTTTGTAGTTGTAAGACAATAGTGATCCCTGAAGAGCGAACAAAGTCGCACCTGGCTGTAAGGTTAGAACAACTTCTCGCGTGTCGGCTCAGATATAGCTCCGTCTCTGTCTCCCAGCACGTGGTGAGGCTTCCCTCCCCACCCTTCTAACTCCCTCCTCTAGCCGCGATAGGCGGGGCGCCATCTGGCGCTCCTAGTCAGCGCTACGCCTCTCCCTAGAGTCAAACCCGTAGTCTTCCTCGCACCCACCCCACCCTAGTGACGTGACATGTATGTGCCCCCTGACAGACTGAGACAAGTCGGCCGGATACACTTGGGGTGCCGGGCTAATGGTGGTCGAAGGTGTTGAACAATAAATGACATTTTTATTTTCCCCTATGGAGTAAGATAGTTCATCATGAATACGTCGAGAGTGGACGTACCCTTCGTATACCTTGCATTATTCCACTATAAGATAAAGAAAGATAAGATAAGGTTGAAGTGTAGGGGACGAGAGAAAAGGTAAGTGTTTTTGCAGTTTTAATATCCACATTTTTCGGCCAAAATAAATACAATATTTATTAAGTAGAAAATAATAATTTAATTTTCTCCACATCGTGACTTCAATGGTTGTTGAATATCTGTCAAGGATGTCCTGAAATTTAATGACAACTTTTTCTCTCCGTTATGCTCATGACAGAAATTCAACAATTACTGTTGATATTAGCGTGTGAAGAAAATAAACGATTTATGTTTTAACTGGAAAAGTAGAATATATTTTAATTTAATTTGACAAAAAAAAGTTCTGCTATAAAAATTGCAAAAACACTGCCCTTTTCTCGCGTCCCCTACACTCTCACCTTAATGTAAGACTGCCTTTCAATGTAAACGGAGTGTAGGCTACACTTGACGCATAAAAAAAAGTTAGAAAAGGTTTTCATGCCTCAAACTGTATGGACATTTTAATGAGACAGAATTAGAATGAGTGAGGGTGAGGGGGGGGGGGGGGGGGAGGTGGATAAAGAAGTAATAGGACCCAACGTTAAGCCATATAACTTTTGAAATAATATATTATTAGCACCGCGTCTTACTACCCATTCGGGTTGTACGCACTTACGCTAATGTGTAATGGTAGGGTGATTGTGAGATGAAATGGAGGACCTACAGTTTAACGTGGAATCCGAACCACGGTGGAGGTCTGGCATTCCCCACATTCACAAGATGTCTTGTCAGAGGTGAAGGAAGGGTTTGGTAATCAGATAAATCTTTGCCGGGACCGAGGATTGAACCCCGGCCGCCAGCATAGAAGTCTGACACCTTAACCCTAGACCACCAGGTCACCTTGAAATAATATAATTTCATGATTAATAAAAATCAAACCACCAAATAAAAACTATCATGGCGGTTCCAGACTTTACAGTTTTGGGTACAGGCCTACATGAACGTGATTATCAGTCCAATTTTTTATAGGAAAGGCCTTTTATAAAAAAAAATACAAACACATTACTT
This sequence comes from Timema cristinae, assembly GCA_039000515.1. Classification (NCBI taxonomy): domain Eukaryota; kingdom Metazoa; phylum Arthropoda; class Insecta; order Phasmatodea; family Timematidae; genus Timema; species Timema cristinae. The sequence continues at coordinate 95,117,946 of JBCFYV010011172.1, forward strand.
TATTACTAGTATTACTTTATAGATATTGATAATAACGATCAAAAGTAACAGCTGCAATTCACATGACTTGATGCATGCAAGTAGATTTAGTCACTTTTCTAGCTGTCAGATAAGGTCTTGTTATGAAAAGTGTATGAATAATACACGGTAGTGGTAGCTTTGTCCATGATTATTCAGGCCTGACGCCAACTCGAAATGTCTTCCAAACTTTAGTGTATTTAACAAAACATTTCAAAAGATCTTAATAAATTTATGCCAACAAGGCTCTTCAATTTATTTCTCGGGAACACCTGAAAGACGGACATTACAGGTTACAGTGGACTTATAACCAGGGAAGAGGTATTTCACCGCGCCGGGGGTAATTTTCAACCTCGAATGTGGTTTTATATCCTCTTTATAAGCAAATATTAGTAAAAATCATCTTTCCAGTCAAAGTATGCTGGTGTGAAAGTCAGCCAAATATCTATCAGGCTTCGAGATGGAAGAATCCACTGCCTCAACAGTATATTAACCGAACCTTTGGCATTTCGTTTATCTGTTTGGTCCACGATTACTGTCAAACGCGTGGACCAATTTTAACGAAATTTGGCAAGGAAATTCTTTGATCCTATGCCAAAAGATGCATATATATATATGTATATATATATATGATTTTCCTTAAAAATAATTGATATATATTTTGAGACTGACATCTTAAACCTCGAGAATGAGGTTTATTCTCTAAGAACTATTGAAAATAGTATTCATTTGGTTTCTGTCTAATTTGATCATCAAGGGAAAATATCAACTTGAAATCCAAGGAGAAACAGCTATGAGAGATATTTAGACTAGAAATCCAAAGAGAAATCTTAAGAATGCAGTAGTGATAAGAATATGACATGATTCTTTAAATAATGTATTTATCATTATTGTGAATAAAGGTAGAGAGATCTACCGTTCACAAAATAACTACTATAGAAAAGGCAATTATACAAGACAGAACCCGAAGTGTCTCATCAGAACCGCGCTAAACAACCTGGACAATAATTATGTACGGCAATGCACCCAAATACGATCGATAAGCCCTTCCAGACTACCTACTAATTTATTTATAGGTGGTTGACCCCATTTAGTTTCTCTAAAAATACCATTTCAGTGGCGTTATGACCCAAACTATACCGTTCTGCAATTTCGTAAAATATATTACATATTTGTCTCCAATTTTTATATATTACATCGTTAAGACTAGATTATAGACAATTGATTGATTTAACACCATTTTAGTTCTACATTAAAATGTTATTTTGTATTTACAAGAAACAAAACAAGAGTTGGGTAAAAATCTCTTAGTTCAATTTGAATTTATAATATTATTGAATAATAACGAATTAAATAAATAAAGATAGGACTTTTAACTAATGGTTTGCATAGTCTTTAATTTATTCAAAGCGCAATTCCTTAGGCTCATTATATTTTTATAATAAGTTCCTTCAAGCTATGCTGTGGGCGTAAGAAGAAACAATCAACTATTAGTGAACAATAATTAACAATGAACCTAAAGTAGCGTATTATAGTGTGCTAATAGAATGAAACTCAACAAAGTCAATAGGTACTAATATAAAACACAATAATACTGACAATTTGACAATGGACACAGAAAATAATACTATCAAACTCGGCGGTAAAGCATTGTTGTGGAACTATTCTCCTTGTCCAGGTGTCATTTATCAAACAATTTCACTTTATTTTTTACCTGAAGATGGGTAGTCTCAATGCAACCACGCGCATGCGCTGCTACTATCCGGCGCATGATATACGTCCCAAGTGGTGGGCCACATGCTATATTATAAAAAAAACTACACAGACCACACTATCACGCGCTTGCGTCGAAACATAAGCACACAGGGAATGACGCACTTTGTACCGGTTCAACTCGAACCTCAGCGATTGACTGGCTGGAGAAAACCACTCTCTTGGTCCGGTCTGGAGACACAACTCCATGTACGGGCAGTAGAGGGGGGCAAAACCAGTCCCGCGACTGCGCAGAAGGGCGACACGCTTGCTCAACCGTACGCCCACCCTTCCAGTTAACCTTATTGTCTTCTTTTTTTTCCTATTACCATTACTTTTATATGTATACTAGAGCCCTAAAATAATAATGAAAAAGAAGTGAGTCGAATGAAAAATAAGAACTAAATGACTACAGGTTTTAGCAAAATACCTCTAGATCTCTTCAAGAAAGAAAACTTTTCATAGCCATAAACTGTTTCCTGTGACATGCTTGTTTGTTTTTTAATACAAATATAAGTTTCAAACAATGCATTGTTTAACTTTATGTAAGATAAAGAAGCAAAAAACAGTTTGGTGTTGTTTAGGAATAAAATAAATACTTTTAAAAAGAATATCAAATTATAAAACTCATAAACATATATTAATTACTTCATGTTAAGGTCGTCGCAAGGTATGAAAGTAGATAAAAATGTTTAATGATCTAGCCATTGGGCCACCCCCATTGTTAAAAATGTTTAGTTAGATATATGACAAGGGAAAGTAAGACACAAAATAAACCATTGTCCCAAAAATATTATTTTACTTAATTTACAAAAATGTACAAAATAATTTACAAAACCATAAGAACTTTAAGTCCATTCTAATAAATACTATTAAATATATACAGAAACATTGACAACAATTTACATAAAATAATAATTATTAGGTAAGCGTAATCGCAACAATTACTTCTTTACTTTTCGGCGTATTTAAACAGGTTATTTGACTAGAAATAAAATTGATTCTTTGATTGAAACTTTGATAATGTACCTCTATACACAAGAACTGTATTAAACATTAAGGACATAATTTATATTCAATACGATTGGAATATACATTTGTTATCACAAAATCAACAATACCACAGCTTAGTATAGAGTTTAGATCCACAGCTGTGCACAGAGCCCACCCTCAAAGCCTGGGTTGTGGCTCAACAGCTGTGCATAGAGCCCACGCCCGTCTTGAAAGGACAAGGGGGGCCTGGCCTGTATTGGAAGTTGAGCCCCACATTTGTCTGCGCTCTGCTCGTGCCATAGGGTCCCCCATACGTCCTGCCCCACCCCGCGTTACCGGTCAGGGTGGCAGCGCCCGATGGACTACTCCAAAGCGTCGCCCTGCCCTCCACCCCTACCTGGGTGCCCTGCCCTCCTGGCCGCGACACCCCCACCACTGCCTGACCCCGTCCGTTTGGGGCGGTGTACTGGGCACCACCGGACACGGCGAGGGGTCGTGTCGCCGCCCCCCCTTGCACGTCCAGCCTCCCCCGGGAACCATCATACACTGTGGCGTGACCTTGGGCCACGGCGCCGCCGCTGGGGTTGATGTCTACCTTGACGTTCCCTCCCGCCGCCCGCCGCATTCGTGATACAGCCACCTACAGGGACACAGGATCTTCCGCTGGTTAGCTTGTAGACTTGTTACTGGTTTGAAACTTACAAACCTGCTAACAGGCTGGTAACTTATTGGCTTGTCAGCGTGTTAACAGATTGTTAAATTGTAAATTTGTAAGCACGTGGTGATTTTTCTCTACCATCGCGTTATACGCCTACATGCTAACTACTCTAATGGGTAAGTGATGAGGAAGGTTGACTTTAGATCAAGGGTATTCGCATCTGCGTGGGATAGTGGAAAATCCATTTAGGAAAACCACCCTCAGTGCACCCGACCAGAATCGAACACCGATCTCCCGGTCTTCAGCACTCTAGTTAATTTAACACAGTGGTTCCCAAACTGTGGTTCACGAAATCTTCCAAGGGGTTTGCCAAAATATTCCTGTAATGGCGGAATTTTGCAGTACTTTGTGAGGAAATGGGAAGTATTTACAACTGTTTATCGTCTCACACTGAAGTCAAGTAATTATCTCGAGGTAGAACTCTTACAAGATTGTTTGAACTTAAACACCAAGTTTTTGTTCTTACTACCATTCCTTTCACAAAGAAAAGCTCATTCATAAAAAAAATAACTTTTGGGAAACGTATTTAATTAGCAATCAAACAGAGTGCTTTGATACCCTTCACGACTCTATAGTAGAAAATCCTTTCTTTGGACAAAAATGTTAAGAACATGATTATAGAACACTTGAAGGGACTTGGAAAACCTTCAGATAATATTTCCTAGCTATGTCCAATAATAACACTTGGATTCTCAATCCCCTGTTTTTAAATCCTTCACATTAAGTGTGAGTGGAAAAAAAGCCGCTCCCTGAAATTTCCACTGATTTTAAATTAAAGAAAAGCTATACATCTTTGTCAATAATTGGTTTCTGGTTAAGTTTAAAGGGGGAGTTCCCAGTGCTAGAGAATAAAGCTATTACAGGTTTGGTACCATTTTCTTCTAAGTATTTGAGCGAGAAATATTTTTCTTCATATACCAATTTAAAAAATAAATACAGAAACAGGCTCAATGTTGAAAGTGACTTGAGACTTTATTTTATCGTCTGTGGTTCCTGATTTTAAAGCTCTGTGCCATCCAAAGCAAGAGCAAACTTCTCACTAAGACACGTGAATTAGTGAGTAGCTGTTAAAACATGTAAACAATTTTGAAACTTCATCGGCATGGAATTTTGGGATTAAAGGAGGGTATTTCAGTTATGTAAGAGCAGCCATTTCCAGTACCACTTTAAAAAACATGTGAAATGTGATAATATTGTGAGTGTGACAGTGAAGATAAGAAAATGTTACTACAGTACTTTGCTTATTCGATTTCAGTTTTGATTTTTAAAATCAATGTATAGTTATTTAAACTCTTACTTAAGTGGTTTCAATATTATTTAATTATATTTGGTAGGGTATCCCAAAGTACCTAACGGAGCTAAAGTAGGTTAATTTAAAGGGATTAAACATTTTGATTACAATTAATAACTATATTTCATAAAAATTAGGTTTAATATCAAGTGCGTATCTATAGATATTTACCAGGGGGCTCGTACAACTCGGAAGTTTGTGAAGGTATTCGCAAGTCAAGAAAGTTTGGGAACCGCTGATCTAACGCGAAAGTAGTGCGTTAGACCACGCAGCCAGTGAAGTGGGTCAGACTGTACTAAATACCCCAAAGTGCTAAGGATGAAGAAAGTTGAATTCTGAAGAACTGTGCCTTCATTTGCTTGAAGGGGATTGGAAAACCATTTAGATTTTTTTTTTTAAACCACCCTCAGTAGGCCTATACATGACCGGTGTTTGAACCCCAATCTCCCCGTCATCGGCAGTCCAGTCTCTTGCGAAAGTGACGCCTTCAGGGCCGTTTTACATAGGTGTTTCATGACGCGCGACACAGTGACGTGCGTTCTCTAAATACACAGGAGACAATGAGTACTTTTATACTCTGCCGCGCGTCATTTATGCCGTCGTGGTCTGAAAAGTGTGTAGTCGTAACCTAGGAAACGCCGCGTCAAAAATGACGCACGACGATCCAAGCTATATTATATTCAATGAGGCATTTTATACAGGAGTCAACGTTGCCGTGTTGGCGAGGCTGCAGGGCAACCAACCTCAACACCACTTGTGTTGGAACCTCATCGTATCTCAATACCAGTTTCAGTAGGTAGTGAGCGTATTTATTATTTTTTGTCTGCCACGTTATTTGTTAACGGATCCATCACGAGTGGTAGAGAAGAAGAGAATCACAACTCTGGTCTCTGTTTTTTCACTTCCTCCCACCATTTTCATGACGCGCGACATGTGTTGCTTGTATAGAAACAAACGCCCAGGACGTGCGTCAGGCTTGTCCCGTGTCACGAAACACCTGCATAAAAGGGCCTTAGTTGGTGGAACATTCGCGCACCGGACCGGGCTATCTCACCTGCTGAAGATAATGTTCCTGGTCGCCCGTTAAGTAGAGTCGCCCCCGTGGTCCACCTAACAGCTTGTACAGGAGGGCGGGAGGAAGGTTGTAGTCGAAATCTTGTCTCGGTTCAATCGCTCCCGCCTGACACAGCGTCATCAGACACAGCAGTAATATCGCTGCTGACGAAACGGCGACAGAACACTTCATGGCGACTGCAGGATACATAAACAACTCGTAATTTTAGTTAAAACGATTTAAAATAAAACATAATTAATTTTTAAATAATTTAAATTAGGAGTTAAAAAATGACAACTAAACACGAGAATGGAACCCTGAACTTTTGGCTTGGAAGGCCAATGCTCTAAACTCTAACCATTGAACTATCGAGGATTCTTCCCGTGCTCAGGATCATTCTTCACTCGTATTTTAAGGCAGAGTCTGTGATGGACATGCGGAAAAGTCGATTCCATATGAGTGCTCAATTGATATCGCACCCACTTCAGTGGCCGCATGGTCTAAGGCACTACTCTTGTAATAGACTAGATTGCAGATGAGGGGGAGATCGAGGTTCGATCCCAGTTGGGTGTATTGAGGGTGGTTTTCCCTAAAGGATTTTCCACACTCTCTCTCCACGCGTATGTGAGAACACTTCCTCTAAATGCAACCTTTCTCATCCCTAACACATTAGTGTAATTTATTACATAAGTGTAGGCCTACAATACCGAACGGGTAGTAAGACGCGGTGGTTAGCAAAATGTATATTGCAAGCTATCAGATACCACAGATTTAAATTATTTGAGTCGTGGTCTCCTCCAAAAGGACACTCCCGTAATTACAACAATTTACATCCCGGGTGTTAATATTCAATAAAACGTAATGTTCCATTTTTCCAGGGTCACGATCAACCTTGCCTACTTGCTATTTGGCGTAGCGCCCTTAAGGTGGGGTGGAATGGGATGTGAGAGTGATTTTGCGGTTTTTATGCCAAAACTTTTTTTTGGACAGAATAAATACACATTTTCTCCATTAGAAATTTAGAGATTAATTTTATTCACATGGTGATATCAACAGTTGTTGAATATTTGTCGAGGGTGTCAACCAATGCCGCTATACTCACGACCGATATTCAACAACTGTTGATATCACCAAGACAAGGTGAAGAAAATTAAACTCTATTTTAGCCACTTTGGTGGCTGCGTGGTTTAACGCGCTAATTTTGTGTTGTACTGGACTGCCGAAGACAGAGAGATCGGGGTTCGATCCTGGTAGGGTACATTTAGGGTGGTTTTTCACTCTCCCTCCACGCAAATGTGGGTGCACATCTTCTAAGTTAAGCATTCCTAATCGCTAACCAATTAGTGTAATTAGTACATAGGTGTATAACCTGGGCAGGTAGAAAGACGCAGTGGTGAAAAAAAAAATGTTTCTACTGAAGCATTTTTTTTTATTTTGGCCAAAAAGTTTTGCTATAAAAACTGATAAAACACCGACTTTTTTTCACTTTCCCTTCCACCCCACCTTAAGGAACTGCCTAAGAAGCTGAGATATTGTCTCTTGGATAGAGATTGGATGCTCTAATCCTCGAATCCATGGTACTCGTCAGATTCGAGTTTCGTAAAAATCTTAAAACTATATCTCGAATATAATATGAAGGCATTGACTGGATCACAATTTTAAGCAATTGATAAGAGTAATTATATATACGCTGGAAAAATAGCTAAATCACACATAAAAAAGGGAAAAATAATTAATTTTGATTAATTTGCTCAAAAAAGGGTTTTATTTGTATTATGACGTGAGATACATTGCAAAACAAAATATCTTTTGTCACTGGAATCAAGACTTGAACATTTTTTTCTTTAAAATATCAATCTTTTAAGATTTTCATTATTCTAAAAGTGTACAATTTAAAAAATTCTATGATTCGGATTTGGATTTGAGAATCGAAAGAAAATTTATATTCGAATTCAAGATTTTGATTAGAAAAATATAGGATTCAACCCTTCTCTCTATAAAAAGATTAATTAATATTGACAAAACCTTCAACAGTACACGAGTTTGTTGTTTACTGGAATGAACATAAAACTATTTTCTATGATCCTATACATGTATAGACTTGTAAACATGATTTACAATTGACATTTTCCACTGGTATAGGAGCGTATAATGGATATTTGTGAATAGAATGGTGTCATTTAAAAGGGGGTTCACAGCAAATTGTAATGTCATTTTTATTTCCCTCATCTCCTGTTTGTTCTCCTACTGCTGGACAGTTCCGCCCACGAACGTTATAAGCCAACTTGCGTATTGGTGTTTAGGAATTTCTGATCTAGCGCTCTAAGCACTATCACACTTGAACGAACACCAATGTACGAAATAGAAAGAGAGGGAATAAAATGAGCAGTTCATCCTGTGAGTTATCTAGTTTTTATCTGATGATAACACTTCCTCTCTTCCGCTGACGAGTATACACCATCGATATAGAAGTCTAAATCGATGGTATACACTCTCGCTCTACTATTGGCACCCGGAAAAAATTGAATTACATTCCATTGTTCTCTATAAAAGACATAGTCTTCCACGGAGTATTTAAACTACTTCCTGACGGGAAGATTCCTAATGGCCATTTTCGTGAATATATCAAAATGTGTTAAAGACGATTAAAAAAATTGTTTACGAAAACACTACTTTAAGATTAAAAAAATGTGACTATGCACAACTAATTTTAGAATTATTTAAGATTTTATGATTATCAGCTCAACGTTATATCTTTAAAACTCGCTAAATAAAACGTAAATACATTAGCAATGGATATCCCATCTTGACTTGCCGTGACGTCACGTCTAGAGGTCTAAGACCACGATAGAAAAAATTGAGGAGAGGGGGTTTAACTGTGCCCTCTACCCCTTAAACAGGAGATGGGAATAATTATTTTCAATATTGGAGCCCTCTTGAAGCAATTTAAAGTATAATAAATATATAATTGAGGTTGTGAATGTTTTGAGTTTTAAAAGACTCCAATAAGCCTCTAGCCGGGAGACAAAAGCTTATTTCAGACTTGGCCCCCTCCCACTTTCTCCCTCAATCCTAAACAAACCGAAAACGTTCCTATACCCCTCCAGTAGATCACAACAATAATATAGTAAAATGTGCTAAAGTTGACTACACAAAAAGTTCAAGATCAGAAATTTAATTTTGTGAGTGGAGGGCGTTAAGTCCCCCCACCATTGTTTGATAAATTTTTTTAAGCATCAAACATTCTTTGAAGTACAGTAATTGTTTTATAATATGATTGTGGTGTTAGGCATTATGAATTGTATAATAACCCAATAAGCTACCAGCCTAGGCATTGAGGAAAAATACAAAATAAACTCAAATTAATACTACTTTAAGGAGGTGTTGAAATGCTTTATCCACCGTCATCCATTTGTATGGTATTGCCTACAAAAGTGTTCGTATCCTCAAATAAAACGTGTCGGCAACACTTTAGACACTCCTGCGTTGCGGCTAGTATCTATAGTAGGCCTGTATTCCATCCACTCCCACCCCCTCCCCTTTATTTAAGGTATTTAACGTGCATTTACTGAAACTATTAATTATATCATCACACAACTTATAAACTAACTTAAATCTAAAACAAACACAACATTCAACCCTCGGCCGTTCATTCATCATTACTGAGAAAGGGGAAACCCACATATCAACAATGATACATTTTATGGCCATTCCAGGAATATAATTCAGGACATTCAAGACATGCTACCTACCGACTGAGCTAAGGTGTTGGACAATATTCTTGATAGTGTAATTTGCTGTCGTTTAGTTTTCGTGTGAAATTACAAGGGGCAACAGATGATAATGTAAGGATTTTTTTTGGAACTGCACGAAATATTGATTTAGAACTGTAGGCCTATGTTAAATTATCTAATGGAAGGTACCAACTATCAAATGCTAATCGATAGTATTCAAGAAGAGTATCAACACTTATTTGTAAAGATAAAATACAGAAACTCATTTTGTAGTTATTTAATTTTTTTTAATCTCAAATATTTTGCAGCAGATCGTCGATATTTTTTTTTACCAAGCGGTCTAATATTTGAATATTGGTCCCAAACTAAGAGTCAAATTTAGATCAGAAGATTTTGTTGATAGAAGACTGTAACTATAGATATTTAAAAAATACACACACACACATATATATATATATATATATATATATATATATATATATATATATATGAAAATTTCTCTAATGACCAACCAAAACTTAACCGAAGATTTTGTACCCAAATAATTGTGTATGTTCTAGATCTCAATGAAATGTTTATTTATTTATTTTAGTGAAATATTTATCTCGAGAATGATTTAAGATTTAAGAATTATTTTTTTAAACTTAAAAGCCCCCTCACTACCAACTGAGCTACTCAAATCAAATCACTCTACCCTGACATGTTTTTTTAAACCTAATTTTTATTTAATATATTTTATGAAGAATCGCTTTAAGAAATACACTTACCACAATTATTTCGTATCTCTAGAACAGAATGATGTCACTAGCATCCCGATCTTCAACTGAACTTTTCGTCATGAAGCCATTGCTTTATTATATAAGTATCCCATACAAGAGATTCGCTAGATGTTAAATACATTTCTAGGAATTGCATCATTGTTTATCAACAGTGGCAAGGAGCACGGGACTTCACTGGGAGAAACGTCTGTCTCGACTCTTATGACGTCATGCAACAATCATGTTGCGAGCAGCGTCAGCACGGCTATTATTAGGTAGGAACTTTATTTGTTAGTGAAAATCTTAAGCTTTTTCAGATATTAGGAAAGTTGTCTACTAAATGTCCTGTCCATTAAGAACCACAGAAAGTTAGTTATCTTATAACGCGGTAGTTACGTTTTGGAAAAACATTGCTTTATAGAAAACATTAGTTAATTGGGAATATAAATATGTAAGGGGGTAGTAGATACTGACCGAACCTATGCAGTGGCGGATTTAAAATTTTGCGCCCCTAGGCACAATTATAATATGGCCCCCCCCACCCAATTTTTTTTCAAGGGGTTTAGGAGGTTTTGGAGGAAAGAGGTCTTGGGGGGCAAGAGGGGGGGCGGGGGGGGCGGAAGTTAGTATTCGAGAAAAGATTTCAACGAAAGAAAATCTGGCATGTACTGTACATGCCCTACAGTAGCTTGAGTTAGCATTATGAAGATGGGGAGACTGACGTCAATTACAAAGTAATTGAAAAGTACAGTTATTTAAAAAGAAATATTGTCATTCTGACTTTAACTTGAACTATTCCGATAATGTTAGTCAATAATTTTTAAACGTAATTATTAAAAACAAATTTTAAAATAAAAATAATGCTATCCAAAATGTGCCGCCCCTAAAGCCGTCGCCCTAGGCCCGTGCCTAGTGGGCCTATAATGTATATACGCTTCTGGACTTAGGAAAAATAACTTTCCATTCATATTTTCACATAATTTAATAGTTCCTTTTGGTTATAAATTATTGACATCATGTTGTATTTAAATAATAATGTCAAAAAATAATTAAATAATAGATAATATAATGCAAAAATAATACATATTTTGATTACTTAAAGCAGAATAAACTGTAAATAGGAACTACTCAATGGCGGAGAAACAAGACACATCACGCGTGGGAATTACGTAATAGCCGTCTTGGGACTGCGCTATAAAAAAAAATCCCTATTTTCAGTATTTTTCTGTTATATTCAAATCGTGTGACAAAAGCAAGCATTATAGAAGAACCAGCTGTATAGGGAAATTGATTATAATCCAGAATCAGCCTAGTCAAATCAGCTCTTGCGCTGCTTACAATGCTTCAGTAATGACTGCTTATTATTACAACAGAGGGCTGCTTGACCCAACTTCAATCTGGTGAGTTCTTGCTATAGGTAGGACTACCTTGATTTTGGTTGGAAGAACAGTTTAGAAAATTCAAACGTTTTTTATTTGCAGCCAACATTTTATTAAATTTTGTGTGTTAGTTTTGGTATTTAGCATAATATACAGAATGGTTCAAAAGTCCTGCGCCAATGGTAAATTACAATATATATTTTTTATGTGATCTCCACCAATGTCAAAACACAACTGCAGGAATGTATCCATGTTCCAGAGAATGCAGGACACAACGTCTGGTGAAATAGTGTGACACACTGCAGAAATTCACTCACGCAGATGGTTCCTGTCCATGATCTTCACCGAGTACACTTTGTATTTCAGGTGGTCCCACAAATCAAAATCTAATGTATTTAAGTCAGGTGATTGAGGATCCTATCCCACTGATCCCCAGCGATCGGAGTGCATCCCTACACTCCTTCCTTGTAGCCTTACATTTTTGGACCATTCTGCTCACAGTGCTTTGAACAACAGGGTCTCACTTTGTATGCTTTCTATTAAATTCCACCACAACATCTTTGGGAGTGTAGCCTTTGCGTCCACAGAGGATAATAAGTTCCACATGCTCATTAGTGGTCAACATGGTTCACTTGCTGGAAGAAGGTAAAAAGAAAGACGCCGTAAAGCAAATCTTCAATGATGCAGGAGTTTTTGGGCCACTCTGTATATCAAAAGTACAGCTGTGGATATATGAATATATTCAATTTGCTTTAGTCACTTTAGTAACTACCATATTCTGTTCTTCCTACCAAATCAGGTTATAGTATTTCATTTGTTTGTTTATGATGTGAAGATGCCTTCTACAATATTGTTCAAGACTTTTATCAAATAAATTGTTACCAATGTTAATTATGGTTATCTCATATAAATGTTATTTCTTTAGATCCACGTCTCGTGAACACCTAAACATTGTGGCTTCTTCTCAGTTCTCACATTTTATTTAGTAACTTTAGTAAATCTTCTATTGCAAATATTTTATCTGAATCAACCCTAACTACTCAAGTTCCATTAAAATTAACAATTTGTTTTTAAATGGTCCAATTTCATACATTAAACAGCAAAAATTGGTGTATACAGACACATATAATATATATGTGTGCAAAATACTGTACTAATAACATTAAGCTAAAATTAAGTTTTATCCCAATAGGTAACCAGGGGTCCCACATCTGCTCAGGTAGTCAATTCTTAAAAATAGGCCTACCTTCCTTATCAGTTATTACTACCCCTTAAATTTAGTTGTTAGTAAATCTTGAGTGATATAAGCCCTTAAATTGAAAAATAAAATAGTTTTAGTTGAAGTTAGTGCTCCAAGTGTAACCGAACACCACTTTGTGCTTTGTTTACTACTCAAGTACTCAGCGTTCCAGTTCTACAATCTGCTATAGGTAATGCTGGCCTTTTCTAGACAGTAGGGAAGCTTATCAAATATCTGTAAGGTTTGTAATTTTGACTAGTGATTTAAATTCATTTCACTTGTAAATGTAGACAAAGAAAATTGTGACATGGATTAATATATAACTAATTTTGAGTAACTTTTTAACTATTAGAAAAGGTCAATATTACTGTAGAACTTCTATTTTGGTTTTATTGTTTGTTGGTTTTGCAATGTGTCTTTACAGATCATCAGACATATGGTATTTAATTACACTAAAAGAGATGGTATCAACAAGGAAAATATACATTAAAGGAAATGTATTTGAAGTAATTAACATACAATTTCTGAACCAACTGATTATATTAGGACACGAGAATTTCTATGAGCGAAAGGGTCAACCAATTTTGTCGGGAAAGTTATTTTCACATACCTTGGGTTCTTTTACATGCCACAATCGACATAAGACCAACGACTTTACTTACCCTCCTGAGGAATTTGTGCAAAGGATTTTTATCATTCAAGAAAAATCCATCGACCTCAGCTGGGTTTGAACCCACTATCATTGGGTTCTGAGGCAAGCACTTTATCTCAAGATCACTGAGGTCAACTATATTTTTTCGAGTTTGTACTTAAAAATCAAAGTGACAAAGCGATCCAAAATGTAGTAAAACCTTAAAAGTGATTATATGATTAGTCAATCTTTTAAGAAATATATATATTCCAAATTTTACGTTACATCCATTACAGTTTCTAGCCTGTCTTTATTCAAATCATATATTTCCCACTACCAGATTGCTAGACCTGTCATAACTTCAAATGCCTTATAATCTAACTTAAGACTAGGACAAATACAATATCCAGTCCTCAGCCGTTAAATCATCACTGTGAAAGGGTAGACCCTCATTTCACCAAGGATAAAGTTTTTTGGCCATGCCGGGAATCGAACCAGAGACCCTTAGCTCAGTAGACAGACATTCTATCGACAGAGCTAAAGTGTCAGATAATATATATTATAATATTAGATAAAGTATGTATATGTTTTTCCTTTATTTAGATTAGCTTATTTAATTTAAATAATTATTTTTTTAAACACTGATTTTTTTTTTAAATTTGCCCCTAGCACCTTTGTGTCATAGGTGACAAACCTAGGTTCGCCTAATGGCCCTGCTTTTCATGACAGTCCCTGGAACTTGAAATTCAGTTTGTTTATATAAATTCTAGCAATTAAGTCATGGTGTTGATATTAGATGATAAAACCACAGTTTAGAGATAATTTTAGTTTTAACTTTCTTATCACTTGCACAACACCACCAAGAATGCGCTGAGCTACCAGGAAATAAGTTTCATCTGTCAACACAATTTACAGCCTTGTAGCTTCTCAACAACTTTGAGTATCTTGGTACCAGTACACTTGAAAGAACTTTGTCAACAGAATAGTCAAATTTAACTAAGTAGGTTACATGCATCATTGATCTGGTCTGGTTTGTCGATGACAGAGAGGTTGGGGTTTGAGTTCTGGCTGTGTGTTCTGAGGTTAGCTTTCCATGGATTTCCACTCTCTCTCTCTCTCTCTCTCTTGATGTAATGTAGGTATATTTCATTCTACCTCCATCCCTTTCCCATTAGTGTAGCTATGCGGATACTAAGATCGGCGATAATAATCAATGGTGTAAGGCGTCACTCTCGCACTTCTGATTGGGTGTATTAAGGGTGGTTTGATCAAAAATGGTTCTCACTCTCCCTCCATACAAATATAGGTACACGTTCTTTAAATTTAACCTTCCTCATCGCTAACACATCAGCATATAACCTGAACAGATAGTAAGACGCAGTGTTAAAAAAAGTGCACAAAAAAACTTTCAGATAAGTAGGGTACATAATTATGTTTTAAAGCCAACTTAAAGAGTTTTTTTTGTATGCACTGCATCTTATTACTTGTCTGGGTTATACACATGTGTACTAATTATGCTAGGTAAAGTGTTAAGAATGAGGAATCTCAAATTTAGAGATAGTGTACCCACATTTGCATAAAGGGAGAGTGGAAAACCATTTGGGAAGCTCACCCGACATGGACTCAAACTCTGATCTCCAAGTCATCAGTGTCAGTCCAGTCTATTGCAGGAGTGAAGATTATTTTAGAATACAAACCATACCTAATAATATCATACTGGATTTTGAAAAAAAAAAGTTATTAAATATAAAACACAAAGAGGATGCCTATCTAATTTTCAAATGTATGTGTGTTGGAATCAAGTATAATCCTAAATTATCTCTAAATAGCATAACTTTGTTGTGATATGGATAAATTATGTTTTAACTTAAATGATTAGACTAGTATCATATTACTACATAAGATATTAAGGAAAGCGAAGGAGTTTTTGTTTTATTTTTGAGATCCATAAAAAAATACACTAGTGATACACTTTTCCCTGTATTTACAGTGATAAAAATACCCATGCAGTAGTTTATCATCAAAACAGTACAGTATAAAGATATAATCACAGTTTTGACTTTGTTTGCCAGTTGATAATGTCTTTCCACCACGAAGGTCTCTCGAACACTTGAGGAGTCTGATAAATGGCCGCTTGCAGGTTTTTGTACAGGTGTCCATCAGAACCACCCAGTGCCGAGTTTAGGACAAAGTCAGGGGGAGCGATGGCGTCCACTAGAGCAATGACGTCTGGTTTCAATTGGGCGCACAAGTCCAGAATACCATCACAGAGGAGTTGCGCTGACTGACCGTCGGTCAGATACGAACCTGTGCGGATCACAGGAAGCCAACATTGCTCATTATATTTTAATTAAAAATGTACTGGAAAGAGTTTTAACTGACTGAGTGTAGAGGGGTCCTAATTTAACCTGACCAATAATTGGAATTTCGCTTGTCTAACTGTCTGTATGTTTTTTTTAGCGATAATTGTCAAATCCGTAGACGTCTAACAAAATTTGGTAGTTACATTCTTTGAACCTTGGCAGAACAATGTATATACATAGTTTTTTAATCTGGTTAACCATTTAATTATCTGCTCAAAAGATGTTCTTAATATAAGTACTTTTTGTTTAATATCTTATCCTAAGTGATTTGAATTTAAGATTCTTAAATTGTTGAATTTTTTTCGAATCTTCGGGTTTCTCATATCTCCTTAAGGTTTTCTAGGTATTGTAATATTAAAGATTAGAAGGACTTTTCCCTATTCAAGACCTCTAGATGACCTGACCTTTGAAGTGAAATGTGATAAAACAATCAATATAAAGTGAATCAAACTACTTTTTACCATTTTGGATGTTAACTTGAAATTTTAAAAAAACATTACAAATTATTTGAAATTAGCTGGTTCTTTACTAACTTCAATCATCATACTCTCACAAAAATTCTAAAAAAAATTTCCTTTTAAGAAGATCAAACTAAATAAAATTAGATCATTAGAGACTTGCTATCAATCTATGAGGGGATAATGTTTTTATTAACAAAAAGTTTATTCATCTTAAGAAAGAGTAGTTGAATGCCTTTGCACACCTTGATAAAGAATTTTGAGGTGTTGTTCCAGTCTCCAAGCCCGTACAGTGAACATAACCTCAAAAGAACTGGTTGGAGGTTAGAGTCAACATCGCTACTGGTGACTTTTGCCAAAACTTCAACAGAATGAAGTGCTAAAATCATATATTTAAAAATATATTTAGCAAACAGACAATGAACAAATTAAAACTTGAAATTATAGTGTTCAAATAACTATGTTTCATAATAATTCAATTTTCCAGATAAAAAAATTCAGTTGCAGCTTGTGAGTTGTTTCCAGGGCTAGTTTCATTTAATTGGATTTGTATTGTAAAATCTTCCCTCCCTAAGACTATTTATTTGACCAGCGGCATACACAATAATGTAGTGAGAAAAGGTGTGTCCTTTAACTTTAAAGGGCTAGTTTGACGCTGGAAGGAAGATAACAATTTAAGTACAATCTTTTCAAGGCAACAACCCACTGTCAATAATATATAACATTTTAGAATCACCAGATAACCGGTTTACCTCAAGAAATGTGAGGGAAAAAGTGGCCTTGCATAAAACACCTGGGCATTGTTCTTGGCAGTGAAAGCATCCACCCGCTGTCACTGTTAGACTTGATTCTGTCGTTTGGGGGCTTGGAGGAGCCAGCATATCAGCCACTCATACGCGGCGAGAAGCGCTGGGCATCACATGTAACATCGGAAATTAGTCGTAGGGAAGGAATAAAGAGGGTGGATGAATATTTTAAGAAATTCCTCAGCATTCACTTGTAACAGACTTACTTTCAGGCCTAACAGCCATCTCCTTGGTTGATGCAGAAAACTTGGTGGCCAGGATATCTTGAGCGTTGGACAAGAAATCGAGGGAAACCTAGGGGACTTGTGATTGGCCCTTTTGGGTTTTTGTCATCCTTCCTAGACCATAATTGCAGCAACCAGTTACTGGTCTGTTGAATCAGGCCCGCTATTCTCACCCTCATATGTAAAAACATGCATCGTTGCTGTTCCGCAGGTCACAAGTCCTGAGACTAAGGGCAAGGGGACATGTTACTTTCAAATGGTGGAGAAGTGAGGAATTTTAAATTGGATAAGTTTAAGATTGTAACAACGGTAACTGCTAATATCAAAACGGGTGAAAATAGGTTTTTTTGAATCCTTTAGCCGCATCTATAAATAGAACCAGGGTTCTGAAGACAATAGGTGCCATTGTTTCCCGCCACATGACTAAGACTTTTATTCTTAGGCACCCGCCTCACTCAGCGATAAATTATCAATTGCTGTTAGGCAACACGGATTAAAATACAATTGGGTGTTTTTGTTTTCATTTTATTGAACTACTTCTCTATTCCCTCTAAGCTTACACTACCTTTCCCCTTCACCTACAACCACCCCTTTTTTATACAATAAAAACAGGGGAAAAAAAAACTAAAAACTTCTTATCTCAAGGGAAAGAAGAAACTCGCTGTAGTTCTCAAAATATATTACAATTTTCTGTTGTGAGCCTATAAAACTATTGTATTTGTTAGAATCATCATCATCATTTTATTTGCTATAGGAAGACTAAACCTAGAGTTGTTTTTCATCCCAAAATAGTATTTTAGCCCCACCAATATGCTTAAAAAGTCATTGAAACTGAGAAAATGTCACATTTTTTTTAATAAATTTTAAAACTATATGATGATTAAGAAAAAAAAAGAACCTTTTCACAATCTTTTGGCTTTATTTTGACATGAACCATATTTTGAAATAACACATTGTATAAATTAAAATTGCATTAGAGCTGAACATCTCTGTGGCAATTTCTCAAATTACCGAGGTGTCCCCTTAAAATTTAAGATATGTAAAGAAAGGGACGAGCTACCTTTGAGGTATCCATGCCCCCCACAGGCTTCACGGCATTCTTGGATGCATCTCTCGACAACCAGCTATATAATGGCTTGCCTGCAGACGAAGAGAGCATGGGTCTCTTTACCAATGTCCTGCTAAGACAAATTAAATTCATATTTCATTTATAATTAATATGTAGTATAGGAACACCATTTCACTAAGTGGGCTGCCTGGTTAGCTGATATAAATTTCCTATCAGATGTAGCGCCTAGGTTAAATATTAACAAAAAAACCCCTAAGATTTCATAAATAGTTGTTTTACTGGAATGAACACAAAACAATTTTCTATGACCCTATACATATATAGACTTGTAAATATATTTTTAAAAGTGGACATTTTCCACTCTGGGGAAAAATACAAAAATTCACATATTTCTGTTGATCATATGAGCTAAAATAAATGCCAGGGGAACAAAAGGTAGCGGGATAAAGGGGCGTAGAATGGATCTTTGGGAATTGAATTATGTCATTTAATAGTGGGGTCACAAAATATATTGCCATTGCTATTGTTTTGCTCCTCCCCTGTTTTGTTCTCTTACCGCCAGAAAGCAGGCCCAGGAATGCTATACACCCACTTGGTTTCTGATGATTAAAATTTCTGATAGACTATCTCACCTTAATTGATTGATGGGGGAAATGGGCCAAAGCTAACTCCACAAACCTAGCATTATGCCAGGAGAAGGAAAAAAAGTTATGTCTGTGTTAAGGGATTATTCCTATTTAGTCTATTTGATAACATTATAAAATTTAAATTTAATTTTCTATCAATTTGTTTGTTGATGCAACTGTATTTTGCAACCTACCTTTTGATGCAAATGATTGTAAAAAGTGTGCTTTTAAAATACATAGTGAAAATTTTTGTCTCGCATAAGTGGAAAAAATTTATGGTTTGAATTATTGACTTAGATTCAGCAGGGCTTTTTTAAAGGAATAAAAATACAAAAGTGCATTTTTTTAGAACACTTTGTACTAATTTCTGGTTTTGGATTATGTTTTTACGGATTGGGCAGGTTGAATTAAAAGGAAGTATCGGGAAATTTTTGTGGAGGGAGAGGGGGAAACTATTTTTAGGGTAAACCACATGCACCATCTGAAAGGAATTTGAAACCCAATCCCCCATTGGGTGGCAATTTAAGCAAGTGTAAGTTAAGATAGGGTTTGTAACCATGGGATGTATTTTATTTGGCCAGCATCAGTTTTAGCAAAGAAAAAATTTGTTTATAAAAATAGATAATAAGTAATGTTTATTGTATCTAGAAAAAATGTCTGTAAAATGGAAAGATAAGGTTAAAGACAAACAGGAGAATGCATCTAAAAAGTATTTGGGATGTTGTACTATGCAAAGAATGAACTAGTATCAAAAGATGTAAGATGGCATATATAAAGTGTGTTAACGCCAATTGTTTTATGGAGTGAAGCGGGGTTTGTCAAGAGAACCCAAAGAGCAAATTTAATCTGTTGAAATGAATATCAAAAAATGTATGTAAAAAATCGTAGGGGACAGAGCGGTAATAAAAAATGCGAAAGAGTGTGGTTTGAAAGAGAACCCAATAGTCAATTGGAAGAATTTCTCATGTTGGTTTTTGGACATTTTAAAAGGGGGATGAGTGGGGGTTTTAAAGTGATGAAGCAAATATATAAAGGTAGAGAAAGATCAAAAAAAGGGTGTAGGCCATGAAAACATGGCAAAATGTTTAAAAATGTGTAAAAAAGAGAAACATTAAGAGTTTTAAGAAAAAGAGAGCATATATGACTCGGTGTATGGTGTTGTTGAAGCAAGGAATTTTCCCCAGGTAGGAGGTGTGAGACCTCTTTAGACCACAGACATCAAATGGGCTATAAATAAAAGTTAAAAAATTTATATTTTTTTTAAATTTCAAATTGACTAAACTTTACTCAAGATTTACCCGAAATGGGTGTAAACGGGGTTATAAGTTTTATTTACTCAATATTCAAAAGCTTTCTGAAAAACATTTTGGTTTGATGGGTATAAAAAAATTTAGCTTACAACCCTGAAATGTCTAAAATGTTAGCAAAGTAAAGTATGTACAATTTAAAAGCTTACATACTACTAATGAAAGAAACGCATACTAGTTTTTCCTAAAGCTCCCGCAACGTGTAGGTTGCCATTATTCACCAAAATACACGGAAAAAATTCTTCATCACAACGCTGCTGCTAAATACGGAAACAATCGCCATTGCTGAGGAAAGAGAGATAAAACCATTAAAATATTTTTTTTAAAAATATTTTGTTTGAAGTAAAAATTTTTAAAACCCCCTTCCTGAGGAAATTGCACTACTATTAATAAAGATTATAAAATTTTTATTCAATATAATTTCCTCCAAACAAGATTTTTTCTAAAAGCTTTAATTTATATCATTTCCTAAACAATGGTTCTTTTAAATGTGAAAAATGTTTGGGCAAAACCCACTTCAAGTTTTGTTTTTTCCCCGTAATCTCCCTTCCCTTTTTGGTTTTACGTTGCTTCCTCTCCTATTCCTTGTGGGGAAGTTGATTGCTTAAGTGTGGAAAGGATGGTCGAAGGTATGTTGGAAAAGTCGACCCGGATTTTATTTAATTTAATGTTAACTTAAGGCAAAATATATTTAGTCAGTTTTAATAAATGGTTACGTCCCAAAAAAGTCACTAACCCAAGTTACTCCTTCTGCCCCAAAAGTCCTTCTGTGTGCTTATATTGGGGGTCTAACTTTAATCGAACGGTGCAAGAGTGCACCCCGTGATGCTTCCCGCTCCTTTTTATATTTTGAAAATGTGTCTTTATTCAATTTTTTTTTTTGCTTGGTTTCAAAAAATTTATTTGTAAAAATGTCAAGGGGACTGATTTAAATAACAACCTTGTTGTAGTTTTGAGAACTTTTTTTGTCATCATATATTACTTTTATTAAGTTTTATGCTTTTTTGCCAAAACACCAATGGCTTTAGAAAATTTAAAAAGTTTTTATTTTAAAGGGAAAAGTACCTGCATTTGTTGGGTGGGGAGTGGAAAACCACTTTTATAAAAAAACCTCAGTACACCCGACCCAGATTTGAATTGAATCATCCTCTCATCGGCAGTTAGTCTACTGTGAGAAAGCGCTTAGACCCTGCGGGCCCCTGAAGTGGTAACAAAAATTACAAACACAACACACCCTTGTTATAAGACTGAGGAAGGTTGAATTTAGAGGAAAATTTTCCGATTTTAATGAAGGAAGATGAGAAAATAGTTAAAAAAAATAAACCCGAACAAATGAAAACCTAAACAGTTATGTTAAAATCAAAAAAAATAAATAATTGTAAATTTTTTTTAAATTTTGGGAAAATATATATTTCTTTGTCCAGTAGGGCAGTGTAAATTTTGATGACAATATCTTGTTCCCTAATTCCTTTTTTTACAATAGCCAAAAGGGTTTGAGTAGCTGACGCTAGTAGAAATCTCTTTCATATATACTCACCAAAACATATGATCTTAAGACTATATGTTGAGTTGCTGACTTTTCGCGGGCAAAATTTTTGCA
Source organism: Timema cristinae (assembly GCA_039000515.1). Classification (NCBI taxonomy): domain Eukaryota; kingdom Metazoa; phylum Arthropoda; class Insecta; order Phasmatodea; family Timematidae; genus Timema; species Timema cristinae. Next base: position 95,139,967 of record JBCFYV010011172.1, read on the forward strand.
AAACTATTTTTTTTTAAAGTTTTTTAACAGTTTTTTATATTGAAACACAAAATTATG
>JBCFYV010011172.1:95140123-95302748 GCA_039000515.1 Timema cristinae
TTTCAATATATATAATCATTTTTAGAACATCCACTGCTAAATATTTTAACCAGCGAGTCAAACCGGAAACGAAATTAACAGTAAAGGAACCAAGACAGGGGCAGGAACCCAACAAATTAAATTGCTTAAGAACCGGTTCATATAGGTTTTTATCGGTTCTTAAAGGTTCTAAATTTTTATAACTTATGTTTTAAAATTGAATTTCTTTAACTTAATTGTATTTTGAAATGAACTCAATTTTACCCTTTTTAAATTATTTTTGTCGAGGTATTTTGTATATTTTATTTAAATAACTTTTTTAATGTATATTTATGACTGAGAATTTTATAATGAGTGGTTTTGTTTGGAGAACCGGAACAAAACTCAACCGATATTTTGTTCAACACCCTTATTTTAACTAACACTGGCCAGAAATTAAATGACATCCACAATCTAAACATAGATTAATTTATAAATAGTTCATCATAAAATAATATAGGCCAACAAGTAGCGTTTTTTTATTTTACCAAACTTTCTATTTACCTCAGATGCACTTAAAGAATGGCTAGATTTTTTATCCCCACGTCCTACTAACCGTTCGGTTATACGCTTATGTATCCACTACTAATTACATTAATAGTTTATGGATTAAGAAGTTTATAATAAGAGTGTGTCCGCATTTGCTTGGCGGTAGAGTGGAAAACAACAGTGTGCCCGCATTTGCTTGGAGGTAGAGTGGAAAACAACTCTGGAAAAACTCAACACCCGACCGAGACTCGAACCTCGATCTCCCCGCCATCGGTAGTCTAGTCTACTGCGAGAGTAGTGCGTTAAACCATGCGGCCAACGAAGCGGGAACATTAAAAATTAAAAGTAGTTTTATGTGTCAACAACTACCTTATCTTCGGCCTAGCTTAGCGTTTTAACCTGCTTCGGTTGTCGAACTGTCTAAGGCGTCACTCTCGAAATAGACTAGACTTTCGATGACGGAGAGAACGGGGCTCGAATCCCGAGTGTGTGTAAGGAGAGTGAGTTTTATCTAAATTGTTGTCAACTCTCCACGCAAATGCGGGTACAATTTTTTCGTCCTAAAACATTAGTTTAATTAGTACTTAAGCTTATAACTCGAATGGGTAGTAAGACGTGGTCAAAAAATAATAAAAACTTCGCGTTCTAAAAGTTACTCTTACACATATTTACTAACCATCTAAATTATAAACTCCAATTAATGTTTACCTCTATAACAACTGACAACCGACGGTTATGTTGACCTCATTTCCAGAAGCCGAAAATCTTTCCACCTCATTATTTGTATCAGGGACAAATCCCAAGAAAATGTCTTTGACCCACTTACAACGAGGATTTTGAAAGAGGAACTGAACATAGCTCTTCTTTATCACCGTGGACAAGACATGCGTCGCTTTTATCTGACGTAGAGTTTCTCAGGAACATGAACCAGGAAGCTGCTGATTACGTGGTCACTCACCCCTGACACTTTGCATTCTTCTCAACAGGACTGGGGGTATTCATCATTTGGCGGGGATTACAATAACAGTAGGTTTGGACCTGACAAATTGTGCCTCTAGTTTTTTTGTGTTTTTACCCTCACAAGACTACCAATATTTAAATTAATGGAGGATAGTATTGATTTGGCGCCATTGCTTTTTCATAGGTAAGCCTATATTTCGTGCGTGTCACATTGACCGAATACAAACCTGAGTGACCTTGGAGATCTCACTTTTATCTCCAGATCTAATCTCCGATCGGCCAAATCTAATCTCCGATCGATAATAAGAAAGGTCATTTCTCTTTAAAAAAATCTCGTTCTATTAACAGGTGTCCAGCGAACTAGAAAACAGGGAATCGGTCAGGAAAAAAGTTTGAGAATTTTGATCAAATTTTCGGAATTTTCACATAGCCACTAAAAATATATGCAACTTTTATTTACAATAAAATAGCATTTTCCTTCCAGTTAATATATACCACATTTTTTAAAAACAGTCGAACATACTAATCTAGAATCTCAAGGTCAACATGTGATTTTCGTGTTGCCTTTCCAACCCCCTCCACCTCACGTATTTAGCCAAGGTTGAGTCATGGTAATGCGCATGCGCTGTGATTTGATTACGTTAAGTAAGAAAAAACTAAACAGAATTCGACTTGCAACATTTTTAAACTGTGCTAGGACTGTAAAAAATGTCAGGTCTGGGATTTGTTCTAAACATTATTTGGGAAAGTCTAGGAAATCTAAAATATAGTTTAGCTGGACACACTGATAATATCATTACTTGTAACATAACCGGCCTCGTGGTATAGAGGTCCCTGGTTCGATTCACTGTTGGTAGAGGGGGCCTTTTCTTGAGGGGCAAATAATTACCATGATCATCAGAGTCTGATTAAATAGGCTTAAGTTAGGTTAAGATCTTAATTGGCTCCAGACCGTTATATTCACTATCATCAGCCCCAAAATAACGTAAACTTAAGTTTTCTCACACTATTTCATTACTTTTAATTATTTCTTTTCATTAAATCTGAAATACATCATATTTAAAGATAATTAAAAGTACTTATTTTGGAATGTATCTATAATCTGTAAGATAGTGCATACATTAATACTTTTTAATACAGGCATATTTCCTTGGAAAAGAGAAAATACCTGTGTGTTTTTAATTGATACATTATTTTATGGGTTATTTTATGGGTATTTGGAAGGATTTTTATTAATTAAATATTTTTATCAACTCTCTGGGTGCACCATTAGAAATAACTTGTTTGCGTCATGATCAATCACATGTTTTAAATTCGTCGGTCGCCATTTTGAAGCTATGTTTGTTAGACCTTTTGTGAAAGTGCTGCGAATGGTAATATTTTTAAGTGGAATAAAACGATAAATAAGCTTTGTGTCCGACCACAAATAAATATAAATAATATTGGATTAAATTACTATTGTTAGCTATCACTCGGGATGTGAAAAAAGTATCGATACTTTTATTGATATTAGTACTCACACTCGGGTATCGGACAGGTATCGAAAGAAACAACTCTTTTGTTATCTTCACTCATTTTGGGATTGAATGTTTACTAGGGTGAATTGTAGAGGGAAAACAAAATTAATAATCCCACTATTTCTCAAATCTCAGTTCTCACTCATTTTCTTCATAATAAGCCTGGAGCAACTATAGCATTCAATCTCTTATAGCTTATCATAACTCGTGGCTGTTAAAAGTCCCTTAAGCAGACGAAGCAGAAAAGTTTATATGCGTTTCGATACCGATACTTACTGATATCGATACTTTTCTTTCGATACCACATTTCTAGCTATCACATTCATACATCACCAATTAATTTTTTCATTACAGCTATCCAAAGTAAAAGATATCAGCTGTTGATGTAGGGATACACTAGAGACTATTTCTAGTAGCTTTTTGAGCTGTTATCTAAGTAAACTCGGGTCGTGAATGTACTCGATTACTGGTACATTCGGGTGTCCCCTGGTTAATGATACATTAAAACTGGCTAATCTTTACACAAACTGAGCTATAGTTTTATGTAGCCCAGACATGCCATTATTATTACTACTACTTCTAACACTTTTCTTGGAACCCTATTGAGGATAATGGTAGAACCCTTTAAAAGTTTCTCAGAAACATTGTTCGGGTAGGAATCAATGATTCACTCTCATTACTGTTACTAATATTGTTACATTAATTGCTGGCACGAGCTGTGTTTTTTTCATGACTCACAGGGTACCGAGCAGCTGTTCACAAAATGTAAAAAAAAAAACACGCGGTAAATACGTGTGTGTGTGTGTAAGTGATATATAAGTGGCCCTGCGGGTAATTGGGTTCGCTGGAGCGTTGAGCGCGACCTTGAGAAAGTCCACTGATTCCTGTTTGGCCGTCAGCCCGTGACTTACGTAACGGAGGAACGTGCGTGGCCTTCAAAAAGCTCGAGAAGTATGGTGGGGGGATGGGGTAGTGAAGGGGTGGACCTTCAGCTTGAAATTAAAAGTATTTTATTTTATATACGTCTGGCTAACTTATTTATTTTATTATTTCAAATTAATTCAATTTTGATAGGTAGGCCCTTTTAGAAAATAGAACAATGCGGCCAACCTTGGGTTTGTTGACATTTTACTGGGCTAATGGTGTTATTTTAAAGTTATTTATAATATATTATATTAAATGTTTGTAAAAATGAATGGGAATTCCTGCTGAAAAAAACACACAGGTAATTTTGTTTCTGAATAGTCCTAATTCCTTTATATTTTAATATGACTGTGGTTATCTGTGAATAATCCCTTTATATTTCAATCTGGCTGTATTTATCTGTAAATAATCCTAATCCCTTCATATCTGAATCTCCTCTCTGAATCTTGTTGTAGTTATCTGTGAATAATCCCTTTCTCTCTGAATCGGGTTGTAATTATTTGTGAATAATCCCTTCCTCTCTGAATCGGGTTGTAGTTATCTGTGAATAATCCCTTTTTCTCTGAATCGGGTTGTAATTATTTGTGAATAATCCCTTCCTCTCTGAATCTTGTTGTAGTTATCTTCGAATAATCCCTTCCTCTCTGAATCATGTTGTAGTTATCTGTGAATAATCCCTTCCTCTCTGAATCATGTTGTAGTTATCTGTGAATAATCCCTTCCTCTCTGAATCATGTTGTAATTATCTGTGAATAATCCCTTTCTCTCTGAATCATGTTGTAGTTATCTGTGAATAATCCCTTCCTCTCTGAATCTTTTTGTAGTTATCTGTGAATAATCCCTTCCTCTCTGAATCTTGTTGTAGTTATTTGTGAATAATCCCTTCCTCTCTGAATCTGGTTGTAGCTATCTGTGAATAGTTCTTCTTATATGCATCTAGTTGTAGTTGTCTGAATAATATTTACAGCGTCTCCCGGTCACAAGCCACGAGATGATTTCGCCGACAGATGGAGAAGCTTGCGGTCAGAACGCTGACGAACATAAAGTGACGGAATCCCATCTTGGTAGTTGGCGGATAGGTGGAGGAGGTGGTAATGTTTCCGGGCTTGTTCTGTGTGACAAAAACTAGGTGCGCCTGCACAGAACGTTGACCGGAAACCGTGGGCGAAGGTGACGAAACTTTGGTTCAAGAACCTGAGATGCTCGCGTTTGGCGATAGGCACGCGAGATAAACGGGAGGTCCATGTGACAGGAGAGGTTTCGGGTTGAGCCCCAGCCAAACGTACTTAGGTTGGTAAATGTCACACTCATTTAGACTTTCACCGGTGATGGAGAGATTCGGGTTTGATTCTCGGTTGGATCTATTAAGAACGGTTTTTTTTCTTCCCGTAATATTTCGCACTCTACCTCCACGCAAATGCAAGTACATTTCCTTAAAATTATACCTTCTTTATCCATATCACAATATATGCGTTTGACTATGACGCGATGTAGAAACGACTGCTAGGGGAGCGGTGCGCACGTCTGATTTTGAAGGGTCGTGTTTTCGATCTCGAACTCCCCTACTGAGTATATTAATGGATATTATTCAATATGGTAAGATTGATAAGGATGGTTTTTAACTAACGACAAGCCAAGGCACTTCACGCTGTGGTTAAAGACAAGCCAAGGCACTTCCTCCTGTGTCGTAAAGACAAGCCAAGGCACTTCACACTGTGTCGTAAAGACAAGCCAAGGCACTTCACGCTGTGTCGTAAAGACAAGCCAAGGCACTTCACGCTGTGTCGTAAAGACAAGCCAAGGCACTTCACGCTGTGTCGTAAATACAAGCCAAGGCACTTCACGCTGTGGCGTAAAGACAAGCCAAGGCACTTCACGCTGTGGCTTAAAGACAAGCCAAGGCACTTCACGCTGTGGCTTAAAGACAAGCCAAGGCACTTTCCCCCTGTGTCGTAAAGACAAGCCAAGGCACTTCCCCCTGTGTCGTAAAGACAAGCCAAGGCACTTCACGCTGTGTCGTAAATACAAGCCAAGGCACTTCACCCTGTGTCGTAAAGACAAGCCAAGGCACTTCCCCCTGTGTCGTAAAGACAAGCCAAGGCACTCCCCCCTGTGTCGTAAAGACAAGCCAAGGCACTTCCCCCTGTGTCGTAAAGACAAGCCAAGGCACTTCCCCGTGTCGTAAAGACAAGCCAAGGCACTTCCCCCTGTGTAAATACAAGCCAAGGCACTTTCCCCTGTGTCGTAAATACAAGCCAAGGCACTTCCCCCTGTGTCGTAAAGACAAGCCAAGGCACTTCCCCCTGTGTCGTAAAGACAAGCCAAGGCACTTCACCCTGTGTCGTAAAGACAAGCCAAGGCACTTCACGCTGTGTCGTAAAGACAAGCCAAGGCACTTCACCCTGTGTCGTAAAGACAAGCCAAGGCACTTCACCCTGTGTCGTAAATACAAGCCAAGGCACTTCCCCCTGTGTCGTAAAGACAAGCCAAGGCACTTCACCCTGTGACGTAAAGACTAGTTAGGGTACCCACCTCCGCGACGTAAAGATTAGCGAAGGTAAGCCAACTTTGGTGAATAGTCCAGAGGACGGGTAATGTGTCCGACGGCGCGGTGAGGTCAGAGGTCAAAGTCACCGGCTTCCTTTTGAGCTTGGTGCGCTCTGCCCCTCGAAATGAGTGGATTAAAAATAGAAAAATTGGAGGGGATAGATACCGCTAGTGTAGAAGTGCGTGTCTTAGAACTTTATTAAATACAAAATATTTTAGTGAAATATGACTACAGTAAAACCTTATTTTGCACCTAGAAAAGTACTTAGATCTACTTTCACGTATTCATACGTCAAGTCATGTGATCTGCAGCTGCCACTTTCAATATACATTATCAATACCTGTATAATAACACTTAATATGGTAAAAGGGTATCAATAATGACAGCATAAATATATATTTATCATTTATAAAAGCCCTTTTCTTTTAAAACTGGACTTCATTTGGGACATCTCTTAGCATAATTATTTAAAGTATAAGATATAAATTAAATAAATAAAGCTATGCGATATAAAATATAAGAAAGAGAGCTAGTATTTTTTGGAACACATTTTCTCTTAAAGAGTTTTGATGTTTTAAACGTTTAAATTTTGAATGAATAATTACAATCTTTAAAACAAATATCAAATGCCTAAGGCGGCTGCCTCTGTACGCGAGAAATTCCCGCTGAGATGTTCATCTCTAACGTAATATTTAATTATACTATGCGTTATTTCAAAATATGGTGGTGGGGGTGGGGCTAATGCTCTACCCTGGCCATTCGACCTTCTCTTACCTCTGCTCTCCTGGATTTCTGACGTGGGGACACCGTGTGAAAACGTGACATTAGCTCATTTTAAACGAGTTTTTGATCATATTTACGGGGATATGAGACTAGTTTTGATGAAAAAGGGCTCTAGATTTAGCCTTCCTCTGACAAATACAGTAATATTGTTTGATAGGATCACAACAAACATTTTTAAGATATTTGGTAATTAGCAATGAGTTTTCCTCTTTACTTTGAGATAGGCCTAAGTTTCGTAGCTTTATTTGCCCTCTTTCTTATTGACATGACAAATGTGGTTGTATGTGAAGGGTTAAAGGAGCATAAACGTAGTCATAAAAGAGAAGTAGTTCCATAAAACGACACAGACCATTGTATTTTAAGCCATGTGTCCTGACGACAATTGATACTTTCTCGCTGACTGAGACGGCCACCTTAGGATTGCAAACGCGTTAATACTGTGACCATTTGTGTGTGTCCGTTCAGGCCATATCCATATATGTATACACTAAGAAGAGAGGTAGAATTTCACAGTGAATGTAGTTGCATTAGCGTGGAGGGAGCTTGGGAAACCAACTAGAAAAACCCACCCTAGGTCTAACCCGACCTGGGTTTTAACCCCCGGTCATCAGCAGTCCAGTCTACTGTGATGCTAATAACTATTGTGTGAAAATGTTGTCACAAACTTAATTTTGTTCATCATAGCAGAGCCCAACTCATCTCCCGGCTCGCGCGAGGTATTATGGGAGTAAAAGGGAAAAGAAAACACCTACGATATGCCAGAAAAGTGTGCAGTGCATTCGTATTTGAATGATTACTAGACATTTTCCACAGTGACGATGGGAGACAAAGTGACAAAGTCTCTGGTTGATAACTACAGTATGTCCCTGTTATGACAGAATGAAGATTTGTGTACAGTACTTAGCTGTGAAGCTATTCTAAAATGGTCAAAAAATGACCTTTTCATTTTAGTTTTTATGGCAAAACTTTTTTGTACAAAATAAATCAAATATTTCTCCAGTACAAACAGAATTTAATTTTCTTCACGTGGTTTCTTGACAGTTGTTAAATATCTGTCATGAGCATGGTGGTATTATCTAAAACAAACTTTTTAAACGAAGAGAAAAAGCTGTCATTAAATTCCAGAACACCATAGTCAAGAAATTTTGTTGTCATCGTGGGAAGAAAATTAAACTCAATGTTTGTACTTGATCAATATTTTTCTTTTAATCTTTTTCGAAAATATGTTTTGCCATAAAAACGGTGAAAACACTAGGGGTTTTTTGTGTGTGTATGTGTGTCCTTTCATCCCACATTAAAATACAGCAAGAGACAGCATGCACGATTGTTTCTAGATCATTTACTTGCAAGTGTGCTGAAAAGTTCTCGTTATGACTATGACCGAGCTGTGATCCAATTTCTGACGCCCGGGACCGTAATTTGGCGGTGCTGTGCAATATCACAAGACACCCACCGCGCGTGTGATGATGATGCAATGTAGTGAAAGGTGGCTAAAAAGATGGTGACTGCCGGTAATAGGAAGACGTTGTTTTCCTGCCTCGCACCTGTTTATTATCTCATGCTTGCTTGGCCCGGGATAGTTATTGCAATCTCCCGCTGCACGCGCGCTACACGGTCCACCCCACAACCACTCCCCTGCCCCCACCCACACCCCCTTGTGCTTGTTAAACACGGACCGATAATTTGCTCTCAAAAGGACGAGCCACTTTCACTGGTTTTAGTGTACATTGGAAAGTGTAAAACTTGTTATCATTAATTTGGTAACCTGTGACTTGTTGTTGCCCCTAATCTGCTGATTCTGATATTGACAGTACACTTATTTTATCTTATGACTTGTTGCCCATAATCTGCCGATTCTGATCTTAGCAGTACACTTATTTTAACTTATGACTTGTTGCCCCTAATCTGCTGATTCTGATCTTAGCAATACACTTATTTTAACTTATGACTTGTTGCCCTAATCTGCCGATTCTGATCTTAGCAGTACACTTATTTTAACTTATGACTTGTTGCCCATAATCTGCTGATTCTGATCTTAGCAATACACTTATTTTAACCTATGACTTGTTGCCCCTAATCTGCCGATTCTGATCTTAGCAGTACACTTATTTTAACTTATGACTTGTTGCTCCTAATCTGCCGATTCTGATCTTAGCAGTACACTTATTTTAACTTATGACTTGTTGCTCCTAATCAGATGATTTCGATTATATGGTTAATGTGCAGCTAAGCTGGGTAAATCATCTCTTCTTAAAACTACAGGTAGTATGTCTAAAGGAACTCTTGATTAAGAAATCATAAATGTTGGCCACACAAAAGCCCAACATTTTAAGACGGCTGTTCTTAAAAAAATATTTATTTTTGAGATTTGAAAGTTTGGAACCCACGCCCGCTCTATCTAGGAGAATAAGGGATGCCGTGAATAAGTACGGCCTTTTCCCGTTGTATAGCTTATTTTGTAAAGCATCGGCCTGCTAAGTTGGGTCAAGGACCTTGCCCAAATATAGATTATGGTGTCCGCCTAGTTAGGCGAGATATCGTCATTCAGATGTTGCACTTAGGTTAAATATTTATGCAACCTTTATATAACAGTACACGAGTTTTTTTTTTTTTTTTACCTTTAAGGAACACACAAATATTTTCTATGACCCTATAGATACATAGACTAGTAAACATAGTTTAAAAGTTGACATTTTCAACTCTGAAAAGTACAAAAATCCACCTTTCTGTTGGTCATTAAAAGCTAAATGTCCGGGAAACGAAAGGTAACTGGTTCCAAGCTGTTTGTGCGCGGGTATACACGCATCTCTAATAAAATATATCTAAACTGTGGCCAGAGTTGTTTCCAAGTAATGACGTAGCTCCAAGAGAAAATAATGGTTCAAGCCTGCTCTTTCACAATGCGATACTACGTGCAACAAAACAAACTTGTTAGTGAGCTACAGTGGTAGGCATCCTCTCATCCCATGCATTTACTCGGGAATTATTAGTTTCTTTAATCTATTTTTATGTGTAGCATGGGCTTTTGTAAGGTGTACCCCAAAACTAATTTAAATACTCATACGTCAGGTATATCTGCAACTCTCACTTTTGATATTTACTACTATCTATACCTATAAAATAACAATAATAATAATAATTTAGTAAAATGTTATCAATGTTGGTATTTTCTAAAAGTCCCTTATAATTTAATACTCCACTTATCGCCTTGCTACCCGTCCGGAATACCTGCATTTCCACGCAATGAGGTAAGGGATGAGCCAGCTATAATTTAGAAGAAATACCCCTGCATTTGCTTGGAAGGGAGGGAAAACTGCCCAAACTTGGGCTGTGTATTACTCTGTGGATTTGTGTTAAGGATGATAAGATAAAACTGCTGATGCTTCGCCTTTCCCCCACCCCTCACCACCACCATCAAAAAAATATAGATGAAAATTTTGATCCAAATGGGGGGTATATTCGTAAATAGGTTTGATTATATTACTAACATATTTGGTCGTGAGTGTAAGAAAAGAATTGTAATCGCTGATTTTGCTTTATTGTTACTCGTTTGATGATTTTTCAGGGGAAATTTAAATTGAAGTCTTAACTTTAAAAAACTAGGAAAAAATTGATAACATTTTATCACTCACAGGATGAACAGCCAGTTCTCTCTATGAACGACTCGTTCACCACAAGAGACCTATCAATAGCCGAAGAACGTGCATCTCCTGGTCATGTCGTCGGACGCGCTCTAGGGTCGATCTTTGAAGTGTTGTGCGTGCATGTCTAGCCTCCTGATCCCAGGGCGTAGCACGGAAATGGTCACCCCTCCCAATACCTACCTCAGTGAGGGCATGGTTCACCCACCCTCCTTTCCCCCTCCATTATACATAACTTCTCTACGATGGCTTTCATCACAGGTGCCTGTTGACCAACCACACAGGAACCTTTGACTGTCTATACCTCCTGTCATGTTCTGCAGTCCTATTCTATGTAGCTTTGTTCATTTAGACCAAACACAAGACTTAAGACCTTTTACCATGTTATGTAGCCCTATTCTATATCACTTTGTTTATTGGACCAAACACGAGACTTAGACTATATTTATTGGGCCAAACACGAGACTTTCGACTGTCTATATACCTCCTCTCATGTTTTGTTGCCCTCTTATATGTCACTTATTCGTTAGACCAAACACGAGACTCCAACTATATTTATTATCGCCTGTCATGTTAGGTAGCCCATTCAAGCTGTATATATATGTATTACCTCCGGTCATGTTAAGTAGCCCATTCTATGTTGCTTTATTTATTGGACCAAACACTAAAATTTTGACTTTATATACCTACTGTCATGTTCTGCAGACTTATTCTATGTCGCTTTGTTAATTAGATCAAACATTTACTGTCTATACCTCCTGTCATGTTCTGAAGTCCCAACCATAGTGTTCTAGCTGGGTGTACGTAGATTGGACCAAAGGTACCCTCGCTGGGTTTCCGTAGACTGGCCTCAAGGTGCACTTGCTGCCTTTGCCTTGCGCTGGTTGATCATGTTTCCTCGCTATATTTTAGACATAATGTTGGGCCTCGGGTGGATGTTGCTGCTCTCTGAGCTAATTGTGGGGTCGAGAGAGAGATGGAGAAGACCGGTGTCTTGCCCAAAGAAACTCTAGCTGCAGGAATAATTTAAAATGTAATCACTGGTGTCTGCTATTAAGACAGGTTCCCAACCTTAAGAACCAGCCATGTGCGACCAAGGTGTTCTATCAGATGAAACCAGTAATTTACAACAACTCTAGTTGTTTATCGATAGTGAGTTTTTTGTGTGATCTTTTTACAATTAAAATATGTGTTAATCAATGAAATTTGCGTTCCACATTGAGTGTTTTTCGATTAAAAACATTACTTGAAACAATTTTATTATCAAAGAACTGGACAAAATGTATGTGTGATAATTTAGTGTTTTATTACGTTTACTTTTTTATATTACTTTATATGAAACTGGTTTTTTAATGCCTATATATCTACGTCCACCTGTAGCATTGTTTTCTTTTTAGAGAACAATTTCGAGCAGGTTTCTTCCAGGAATGTTTTCTTAGCGCAAGAAACATTTCCCTTTGGCAGTAGGTGTTGCGGATATATTATTTTGCAATAACTTCAAGTTTGATACACACGTTCATAAAAAAAATCTGAGCGCAAAACAAGACCGTTCACTCTGATTAGGTCTAATAACTACATTCGACCCATGATGCCTTGCAGCAGATACTAGATACCCCGAATTGCCCATAAGTTCTTGTTTTGTTTGTTTAGGTGTTTACCATGTAGTTTTTAATTTTGATGGTGACTCATAGCATAAAGGAAATACATTTCTCTTGACTCTGATAATCTTTTACAGGCCTATCGAAGTAAGGTAGGACGGTCAAAGTTGAAACTGTTTCATCTCGTGCGGAACAGATCACAGTTAAAGGATTTGTATGATTGTTTTACAGCTCATCGGAACGTGATTATGTTTTATGATCTGCGCTTGTTTTTCAGCGAACGTGTGAGTCCACAGTAACATGTCATCCCAAGTGCATCTTGTTTTTTCAGTGCTGCCATTAGCGACTGCCACTACATAACTATCACCCTGTACAATTGATTGCATCATCCTTACGTTATATTCTTTGTGTGTTTCCAGACCAAAAAGAACAACCCCAACCACATCAAGCGTCCCATGAACGCGTTCATGGTCTGGTCCCAGATAGAACGACGTAAGATCTGCGAGCAGCAGCCGGAGATGCACAATGCTGAGATCTCCAAGAGGCTGGGCCGTCAGTGGAAGACGCTCTCCGAAGAGGAGCGCAATCCGTTCATAGAAGAGGCTGAGCGTTTGAGGCAGCTGCACATGCAAGAGTATCCCGACTACAAATACAGACCCAGGAAGAAGACAGTGAAACCTCCGCCCAAGCCATCCTCCACCAAGAAGCAAAGGAAGTCCTCCACGTCCTCCTCCCTCCAGAGGAATGATTCAAACAACAACCATCACCATCCAACACATGCGATGTCAAGCGCGCCTGGAAAGTCCACCGTGACGTCCACAACCAGTAAAGCTTTCGCGTCGGCCTTTGGGACCAAAGAGAGATCCGTGTCTCCTCCGACTGCGACGGCCACGTCCCTAACCGCCACCACGGTCAGTTCGAGACACCGTGTCGCCAACAAGTTGAGCAACGTGAACCCCAGTCGCCTCAAAGTGCAGCTCACCATAGACAAAAAGTTCAAGGACAGTATAAGGAACAGTCGCCAACACGTGCAAAAGCAACGACCGGCGTCCCCGCCTCCTTCCTACCAACAGTACGCCCCCCCTCCTCCCACAGTCAGCGCTAAAGTGCCGTCCAGCCCCTCCTGTGAACCCCCAGACTCTCCCGAAAGCGCCTCGTTCTACGACGACTCATCGCAACTTTTAGACGCCAAGCTGAACGCTGCTGTTTTGGCAGTGTCACAGAAGGTTAGGAGCGGGACGCTGCCGGGAGATAGAGACTACGGCCAGTACCAGGCTTTCCGTCGGAAGAGGCTTATCGACACGCTTTCCACGTTGAACGTCAAGTTAGAACCTATGGACATTGATGAACAGCCTCTAAGGTGCGAAGAGTCGTTAATCAAGCAGGAGCCTGTCGATTGTGAGTCCGAGACCGCGGCCGTGGGTTGCGCGAGGGTTCACGAGAATCCTTCTCTGTCGGACCTGGACTCTCTAATGGTGACGGACCTCCTCGACATCTCGCCTGAATTCAAGGTTGACCTGGATACCCTTACGACAGAGCTAGAGTTCGATACGGCCAGCTCAAGTTCGGGGTCTCACCTGGAGTTCTCGTGTACGCCAGACGTGTCGGTCATGTTGTCCGAATTCGGGGTTCACAACGATTGGCAAGATACGAGCTTCAGTCTTATCAACTGCTGAACTTTTCAAAAAAATCTTAACACTTTTAGTTTTTCCTTTTATTTTAATTATTTACAGAACTGAGTGGGGGGTAGAGGGGACAAGAACTTACTATTCAGCCTGTGGAAATTACACCATTTTAGAACAAGAGACTTTGTGATGTGAAAATTGAGGACTTGGATGGACTAATCCAGCAAGTGTACACACTGGGTAAAAAGTAGGTAAGCCTTCTTGAAACCTGAGCTGCTTTTTTTTTTTTTAAGGACTGTGACTAACTTTTTATTAAATTCACCTTGATTAACACTTGAGCCTCCTTTAGTTTTGATATCGGTATAGTAAGCGCATGTCACTCCTTCACAGTCCAGCTGACATAGGGTTTACTTTTCAAACAGTGTGTACATGTACAGGTAGACCCAAAAATGGTTTGACTAATCCCAATGGTTTCTTGTCTCTGTGGCATTCCTTTGTACAATGCTCTCGCAAGGTTTGTGTCCCTTGGATTGGTTCTCACATTTTGGGTCACCTGTAAACTTTTATGCTTATATTTTATGTAAATAAAAAAATAAGTGTGATTATTTTTTAAACTACAAAACATAAATTTATTTCTGATTTTCAATAGTTAACCATATTTTAATACCGAATCAAAGATATGTTGTTTTTTTGTACGAGTTCTAGTTTGGGGGTGAATAAATGTTGAGAAAAATAATTCCTTTTTCTTCGTTTTTATCAGCTAAAGAGATTTAAAAAAGTTTTCAAAGAATATCTACATTTCTTTGCTCTCTTAAAACCAGTCATAACAAGGGCATTATGTTTTATGTAAGCAAGCATACATCTATTCATTCCATATTTAATTCTCCATCCGTTTATATCTTTAATAGATGGTTAAATGAAGATGATGTTCTATATTTTAGATTATTTTTAACCTGTAAATCATTAATAACCACATTTAATAGACCACCATTTAGTTTTTATTTATTTATGGTATGACGCCCCCATCTTTCTTAGATAGAAACGTGATCTGGTTTTATGTAATTCCACTTGGCAAAACCTTTGATCTCTTTGTACATTGTACATTTTTTGTAATAATCATAATATTGTATCGAGCCTAGTTCCACGTAAAATGCAGTTTCTAAACCATTCAATAGTGCCTAGATATGGTCCATGTTCTAGGATCTTTCGTACAAATAGGGTTTTGGGAGTATAAACTACACAAAGGGCCAACATTTATTTGTCATGTTAATCAACCGACTTAATTAATACCAGGGATAAAATATACCAGACTGTGATAAACCCTTATCCCTTTGACCAAACAATTATTATTTTTAAATTGTTTTCACTATAGGCAAATTAACATATAATCGCGAGACATTTTGGTTTGTCGATTGCCAATTTTCATAGTACATATTTAGAAATTTGAAGACCCAGAAATATACATAAATGAATGCTGCTGGAACTATCCTCGCATATCATCATTACATATTTGAGTAATAGTTAACTTGATAGTTTTAATGTTTATAATCAGTTTGGCATTTTAGAATTTTTAAGTATGTATTATTTTTATTATATAATTTTTTAAGCCTTATTGTAAATTGTGAAAAGTATTTGTCGTGTTTGTACTTAAAATAACTCTGCAAACTTAAGATATTGTTTCTCAATTAGCCATTAATGTGTTTTTCCTTTCCCTTGCAATAGAAAAAAAAAGTGTAGACGTTTCAGGATTTCTAAATGCACTTGCATTTCTTTAAAAAAATAAAAGCTAGAAAAAATTACACCTAATTCTTTTTTTTTTTTTTAATTATCTTGTATCTATATTATATAAGTAGACTAGCGTGGAGCTGTGTAAATCTTTTTAAAATTTGGGGTTTCGGGATATCTTAGAAAACAACTTTAAAATATGAAAAGTAAAATTTAAAAAAAAACTATCATTAATCACAAACTAGTTATGTATTTCATATAGAACTTTTTTTTTAAGTTTTGGCGTATGATCTATGTTTACTATCTCTCAGGTTTGTTATTCCGGCCAGGTCAAAAACAGCTTCTCCCTCAGTTTTAAAATTAAGAGGAAAATTGTGTCCAGTTTTATTTTTTAAAAGACTTCCTCATAAAGGCTAGGAAGCTAATTATACGCTTATGTATGACCTTATGTTTAATAAACCTTAAACAATGTAGTCAGTTTGTAATATAGACAAGATTAGAATCAATGAAAGATTTTGGAGGGAAAAATAAAAGTTAAATTACAAAAATGTTTACTGAAAATTGCAAAATGAAGATATCTGTACAGAGAGGCAATGTTTTATTTCTTTAAAACATGACAGGAGTTGATATATATCTGTCGATACAGTCTTTCTTGATATGTGTGCTCATATTTCTTTCATTGAGTAATATATAAATATATTTTGTTTAATACCTTTGTTTCTCGAGCCAAAATTGTTTTATTTTTCAAGAGTCACATCTTAATTTTAAAGGGAATCATCTAAGGAAGTAAAATTATAACATAGTGAAATAAAAAACTTTTTGACATATTAGTGAGCTTTCTTTATTCCTTTTGAAATGTGTTTTTTTTATATTTTTTTTGGTGCTTGTAAATCAAAACTTGACTCAAGAAACTAGGTTCATTTGGCCTTAGAATTAGTGGTATAACGAATGTTGACATGACACAAAGACTCATCTTCTAGTGTATTTGTACATTTTCACTTTGGGACAAATTGTATGCCTGTTTGTGAAGGGTTATCCCTAAATTTATTTTATTGGCATATGTCCCATCAATATGTTTGACTTGGTATCTTTTTATATATGTTTTGGGGTTTGCAGCCATGCAAATTAAATTTTTTAAATAATCTAGGATAACATTAAACACTTTTTGCTCATCATTTTTTGTACATAACATTCTTTTATATTGTTTCGTTGTTATATTATTATATAAGATATATGTAACTTGTATATGTCACGATAAAGAAGTGTTATGCATATAGTTGAGAAAGCACAAACAGCGCACACTGCAATATGTGTTAAAACAATACTATTTGTACATTTTGTCCAACCCTTATATATATATAGTTCTGCAAACTGGAGCAAATTCCCCTTCCCCCCGTTTTTGCCTCTAGGGTAGTGCTATAGTCAATAAAGTGAGCACTAATTCTTCTCTGACCTATCCCACTACATATTATATTATATAATGATTCAATTGGCTGGTTCACCATTCTGAGGGGCTACTTGATGAAATATTTGTTCACATGCTTGTATCAGTCTGGAACAAGAATTTGAATGATTCCTGTCCAATAATTCAGTAGATATCAGGTGTGTGATGTGCTATTCTTAGGATGAGAGATTTTTCTCTCACCCACGCCCTTGTCCCCTTCCTCAAATTTGAAATTGTTTCCGCCTCTGTATTTAGGTGGTGGCCTAATTTATGCACCCTTAAAATAAAACAAATTGTTATACTCGTTAGCCGGTTAAACATTTATTATCAAATATTACCAAAACTATTTTATATTAATATTTTTAGGTTCTTAACTCAAAACTGATTTAATACAATAAAATTGGTCACCACCTATATAATTACAGTGGTTTGGGGTTTTGCCAATTTAAATATAACCCCCTTTGCACTGGAGTATAATTTATTTATAACAAATAAAAATTTCCAGGGTTGTTAACATTTTCAATTATTAAACTCTAAAATAATGCCTCTAACCAGTGGTGAATCCTAGCTAGTCAAATTGGTAAATTTCAATACTTGTCCTATTACCATTGTTATTTCTAAGTCAGATTGTAAAAAAAAACTTTCATGTGTAAAAAAAAAGTATACCTCAAATGTTTTTTTAAAGTAATAGATCCTATTTATTAATTCAATACAGCATATTTTATTGTAATTATTTGTTTTTTCATTATTATTCTATTATTACACTTTGTTAATGAATATTTCTTTCTTTACTGTACTTTCTTTTTATTGTAGTTTATTTCATTTGTTGTGTTAGAATTTTATAAAACCTGAAAAAAAAAATTATGAGACATTTTAATTTATGAGAACATATTAGCAATATTTTTGCATATGAAGATAAGTATGGTACCAACATGATAGTGTAAAATATATCCTTACAATGCATTTTTTTTGTAAACAGCCAATGTATTATAGTTCTTATATACATGTATAATTATTATGGTGCCGACAGACGTGTACATTTTGTATTGTACTTTGTTTATAAATACATATGGTATGTATGTACCAAACCCATTTATATATAAAAAAAGTTTCCTGGTCATTTTATTTTTATTCGTTTTTTTAAGCCCCTGGTCTCACAACCTGTTTGGTTTGAATGCCTATGTACTAATTACACTAATGTGATAAGAATGAAAATAGTTGACCCGCATCTACGTTGAGGTAGAGTGAAAACCCATTCAGGGAAAACTACCCATAGTCCCTTAGTACACCCAACTGAAATTGAACCCTATCGCAAATTGTATTGTTGTTTGAAGAAAATTAATAATAATTAATCACGAGAATTATTATAAAAATTGTGTTTCATTCAAGATCGTTTTTGAAACTATAACTATTTAACTGGAGCAAATTTATTAATTTTTACTCATCAAAATCCTATTTATACACTAAACAAAACAATAAAAATTATACAGAATGATTGTTAGAAAATATCTGTTCAAGAATCAAGTATCCAAATTCTGAAAGCCAGAGAACTTAAAAAAATATTTAATAAACGTAACTTGTATTGGTGGTCATAGAGTTTAAGTTGCCGTGTTCACAATAATTTAGACTACGGGTAGGTTAAGGTTCAAGTACCAATCAGATACACGTTAAAAGATAAACTTGGTTCCACATGTGGCTTATTATCAAAACTTAATACTTGATGCAAATGTGAATGCAAATCTATAACCCTTCCTGCACCCTATCTATACCTTTATCAATTGATAAATAGCTCTGGTGTTAGACTAATGAATAAGAAAAAAGATTATAATGTTTTATGTCATATGAAAATGTAATTTGAAAGCTAATCAATACTTTTGAATCTTATTTGAAAACCTCTTTACATTGATTCCCCCCACAAACCCTTCCCCTGCCCCTGAAATAATTTGTTTGAATTATAAATTGTGGCTGCAGTTAAAAAAAAAGTTGCTTCAATTTCAAGTCTTGGTTCTATATATAAAAAACTTGTCAAGACACATTGCAGAATAGTTTTATTGATAACTTGAGGGAAACTCAAATCAACCGGCCTCGAATGCAAATATATATTCTCAAACACGTCATCGTGAATTACACGGTTTTCCAAAATAACATGGCCAAATGCCAGGGAGACTGGCTATTCGTGGAGATAGGCATCTCGCTGCAATCAAGAGTGCAAGGTCATGGCTTACACGACACGGGAATGCCCTATACACATTGAGGATGCAGTTTACAATGACGCGGTGCGGGAATACACTCGACACAGTGGGATATAATAGCACTTCACCACATACCGGCGGACAAGTATGGAGATATTAAGTTTAAATTTAAATCTAGCACTCATAACAGCGATAGTTTCTTAACTCCTATCTACCTAACTTTGGCTCCATCCTTAGTAAGCTAGTTCACTACTATCATGATTTAAATTACTCTTAATATGATAAAGAAAATCTAGCAACTAACATACTATCAATTCAACAACATCATAAACGTTTCCACCTGTGGCCGGTCAGTTAGTAAATACCTCCATTTTCCTCTATTCTTGCACCATTCTTCTCCTTAATTGCTTCATTCTTCTCTTCCGGGACCTGGTTAGGTAGGTGTCAGACTTCTATGCTGGCGGCCGGGTTCGATCTCGGTCCGCAAAGATTTTTCTGATACCAAACTTCCTTCACTCTGACAAGACATCTTGTGAAGTGAGGAATGCAGGCCTCCACCGTGGTTCGGATTCACGTTAAACTGTAGGTCCTTCATTCATTCACAATCACCTACCATTACACATTAGCGTAAGTGCGTATACCCGAAGGTAGTAAGACGCGTGCTATAATAATAATAATATACTTTAGCTTCTATCCTATCACTTCATTTTTTACATAACATTCATGAGTAGATTATGTACCATTTTATGGCAACCGCCTTCTACGAATCGTCAGTAATTTTAGAATTGATTCCCTAAACTGTCATTTTACTCTACACAATAGGTCTTGAGCTTAGGTTAAATATTGACAAAATCTAGTATATGAGTTTGTTTACTGGATTGAACACAAACTATTGGGCTCGCCCGAATTGCGCCAATTCTCTTAACTCGGACCCGAATTGCGCCAAGAGCTTAAAAGTGCCCCCCCATACCGGACCCGAATTGCGCCAATACCCCCCTTCCAAAGACAGGACCCGAATTGCGCCAACTCTGAACATAAACAAATATTAATGCTATGTATGTTGGTAAGAAGGACACAAGTCAAAAAATATAAATCGAAACAATATTATATCAAAGTGAAATTTCCGTTTTTAAAACATTGTCAATAATATATAACTATATAACATTATTTATGTAAAGTTGTAAAATAAAATTGTTTTGCTTACCTGGCTTGCGCTAAATGAAATCGACAGCCTACTATCCTGGTTTGTGGAAAAGTCGACACATGCACTCGTGAATCGCTTGCTCGAAATCAATCACAATGTATAAGGTTGAAGGTGAAGTCTCTTCTCGCACTCCTCCTTTAGGATTCTCATAGCGTCAATGTAGCTCTGCTTTTTCTTATTTTTAAGTAGGCAAAAGACTAGAGGTATGTATGACCCTTCAAATACCCATGTACAGTAAAAAGCTGAAGAAAATGTTTCGGTGCGTATTCAAAGGTTCCATCCATTAACACAATTTCATTCTGGCACAAATACTCAAGATTCGAGTCACAAGAAAATGTCACGATCCCCTTCTCTTTTTCGTTTCTCAACAAAAAGTTTTCGTCTTGTATAGTTTTTATTTCAATTGAATCTATGGCAAATTGAATTTCTTCGGAAGATTTAGGCAACTTTGGCAGTGTTTTTAGTTTAGTGTAGTTGATGTTATTCCTGATACATTTAATGTCCTTGCGGGTCAATGTTTTTATAGATTTTTTCTGTGTCTGTACCTCTGTGTGGATTAACTTTGAAGGCCTTACTTCAATCTCATCAGCTTTCCTCTTAACTGCGTTGCTAATGGATCTTCTGTTCAACTCTTGATCTAGTAGTGGTTCGTGGTTGTGTTCGTTTTCAGTCCGCGAGAAAATGTTTCCACCATCAAGAGTAAATATTTTAGCCTTGCAGTCCTTTTTAGTGCATCTCCACCTCTCTTCCCTCGTCAACTTAAATTAATCACCTGTCGATACGTATAATTATAATAGACAATCAGAACTTTCCCTTTTTCACTATAAATCCTTTCCATACCAATAATTCTCGCTAATATTATCACAGTTCACACAAAACCCGAAAAAAAATTTAAAAAATACACCGGGACAATCACTGTTGTCGAGACAATAAGTATTGGACAGATGGATGTCAATACTACTGTTAAAGTCTTGTTGGGGGCACTTAGGGCGTTTTTACATTCCTTTACTAAGGGAGGAAAGACATAAAGTGGCGAGAGCTTGTTTGCGATGATCTTTGTTTGTATCATCCCCCCCACCTCCCTCACCGACTACCTGAACTTGACTTGGCGCAATTCGGGTCCGGGATTAGTAAACCGTTTTTAATCCCTTAATAACTGGCGCAATTCGGGTCTGCCCAAACTATTTTCTATGACCCCATATATACACACTTGTAAACAGTTTAAAAGTTGACATTTTCCCTCTGAAAAGTATAAAAATCCACATATTTATTTTGGTCATTAAATGCTAAATGTCCGGGAAACGAAAGGTAACTGTTATAGGAGCATAGAATGATGTCATTTAATACAACACAAAATGTATTGTCACGTGTACTTATCCTGCCCTGTTTGTTCAACTCCGGGACTGTTCCACCAGGAACTTTTACACTATTAGCACCGCGTCTTACTACCCGTTCGGGCTATACGCAGGGAACTTTACAAACCTACTTGTTTTCTGGCGTTTAGGAATTACGGATTGACTGTTCAAGTGCCCAAATAGTTCATCATTGCTTCACCGGAATCACTCGCTTTTACTATCATGTAGGACAGGGGTTCCCAAACTTTTTAAACCGAAGGAGTCCTTGCGCTAGAAAAAATATATGCTTGGAGACCTAATAAAATGTTTTACATTAATATTATGAAAATTCAAAGGCAACGGTTAAATTTTACAAGCATTCAAGCAAACATCTAAATAATATTCTGGCTGCGCCTTTGTCAAATGTCTTTTATTCAGATTTTTAAAAAAATACACACATATATATATCCAATACTAGTAATTACTTCTGCTATTTTATAATGTGAAAAACAAAGAATATTCTAAAACTGCCTCAGCCTGAGGTAACTGTAGATAGCTCCTCGTACTACGGTTTGAAAGACGCTGATGTAGGTAAACGATTAAAGCTTGCTTCACATGTTCGTTAAAAATAACAATCTGCTTTAGTGGCGCAGTAGTTCACACGCTGTATGTCAACCCATGATGCATTGCATTAAACAGCCGATTATCAACATAGTTTATTTTCTAGTGGATACACACATCTTATATATCACTCTCCTGATGGATGTTCTAAAACGCTGTGTCGTGGCGCAATCCGATATATGCTATACACGCTTTCCATCAACGGGTTATTTCAAATCTCCTGACAACGGCAAACGATGCCGTCTGCTAGCTTCTAGCTCTACAGAGCATGTGCGCACTGATTTGAGATTTGATTGGCTCTACCGAACATCTCGGACAGAGTGTAATAAGTAGAGACGAGTTGAACTTTATCGGAACAGCTCGCGCCGATGAGGTGGAAAATCTTGTGATTGGCTTAGAGATCGTCACGTTACCCAGTCTCTGTTCTGCTCTGGTTTTTCGACGAGCGTGTGAATCCACAGTAAAAGACGAAGTCAGCCCGCACCTTTCCGACCATACACAGCTTGTAAGAGGTATGGAGGCAGTAGAGATTCTGGAGTTTGCAGCGTGCTATGCATGGAATTAACACACCCACTTTCTCTTCAATATAACCTTATGCGGGGGTGAGAGAGAGGGGTTGAAATAATTTAATCCCCCTCTCCCTCCCCTTTTGCAAATGTGAGTATACATAATCCCTGTTGTAATTGTCCGCGGTAAACACGCATTAAATAACAAGGAGAATAGTCTTGTTCGAAACTATATTTCTTCACACGATTTGTTCCCTTTGAAGAACCGTCAAGGAAAAAGTTCAGGTTTGGGAAGATTAAGTGTACACGCATTCGCGTGGAGAAAGAGTTGAAAACTATTTAGGATATCCAGCTTTGGTACACCGAACTGACCCAGCCAGACCACAGGCTGGAAACAGTAATATATACACCCGACCGAGTTTCCAACTCGATTTCCCTTTCATCTTCAGTCTTGTCCACGCGATAGTAACGCGTTAGACACGCGGCCACCCAAGCGTGCTAAGAGACAAGTTGATGGATCTTTGTTTGCTCCGCCCGGCTACTAATCTTATTTTTCACGTAATGTTGGTGACAGTTTTAGTCGCTATCAGACTGCAGAGGTAGCTCTCTCTCTCCTCTGAAACTAGTACAGATGTTTAGAACCTACACACTATGGAGTGTGCAGGAATGAGAAGGAGGAAAAGTTTACTGACTCGTTGTCCTTAGACAATTGTTTTTAATTATTTATATTTGAAAAAAAAAAGAGACCGCTTTTCAACAGACAAGGATAGTGACATGAAAAACAAATAATTTAATAACTAAGTCAAGAATAAAATAAATTTTAAAGTCTTTATTTTAAAAACTATTTTTTGTTTAAAGCCACAATAGAAATATAACCTTATTTTCTTAAAAAATTACATTTGAAGCAACATTTAGAAAATTAAAACTTTTTTCCGTTGAACATTGGTACAATATACAAAATTATACAATAAAATATTTGTGTTATTTTATAGCTACTGATATAACATAAGTTACAATTGCAGATTATGCTACACTTTTTTAAGCACCTAGTCCTACTAACCGTCGGGGTTATACGCTGATTAACTAATTACACTGATGGAATTAGGATTAGGAAGGTTTAATTGAAAGGAAGTGCATCAACATTTGCTTGGAGGGGGAGTGGAAAACCACTTAGGGAAAAAAACACCCTCAGTACAGCAGACCGGGATCGAACCTCAATCTCCCCGTCTTGGGCAGCTTAGTCCTACACGAGAGTAGCGCGTTAGACAACGCGGCAACCGAGGCAGGTTGTGTTACATTTGAAGGACAAGTACGTGAAATTATATTTAGTAACTTTTCTAGATGTCAGATGTGTGTGTACATTCGTAAGAAAATTGATGTATATGTGTGTTATCCACGGTAGGATTTCTAAATTTACTACTGGCATAACATCATCAGAGACGTAGTAGTGTCAGGGGCGGCCCGGGCGGGATTGCTTTTTGGCGCCCCCCTGAATGACAACTTTATGATGTGTTGAAAAATATTAAAATAATCTTCAAAACTAACGTAGCCTAAAAGAAAGTAATAAGAAACTAGTTTGAATGGAAACTTCACACATGGTAATCATACCCCAAACAGTCTCACTGAGAGATTTTACGAGAACAGTTAGGATTACAAAGAAAACCACAGGAACGTGTTTTGTAGATAATTTTCTCCTCTTTATAAATAATCGGTGATTTTTGTGACAGTAGGCCTATATGACGGATAGGCCAACTTTAATTTCGGCCTATTTATTAATTTTTTGTTAGATTATCACATTTATAATAGTAAAATATTAATGATTAAGTTAACAAATACCAATTAAAAAAACCTTTCAAAACAGCTTCTAGGTTTATATAATTATAAGAAAAATTGCCTCCGTCGGTTCGGGGGGACCTCCTCCCAACCCTCCCTCTACTTCACAATCCTGCGTACGCTACTGAGTTGTTAGTTCATTGAATGCCAGGAAAACCTCTCAATATGACATAATATTTAACTTTATTATTATTATTATTATTATTATTATTATATTATTATTATTATTATTATTATTATTGATAGGTTTAGCACACTTGCTACTGACTAATTTAATTGGTAAAACCATAAACTATATATAGATAAAATATATCTTAAATTGATTTGTTAAATTACTTCAATGTTATAATCAAAGTAGGCCTTTACAAATAAGAATCACCATTAACGCGGATAGAGGATGGAAAAACCACAACAATAAATCACTTGTCAAAAATCACCCTCATTCACTGAGCCAAGATTCGAACCTTTGCCTCCTTGTCAACAACTATCGAGAGCTATTTGCTAATACCGCGATTGCTCGCACGATTGTCAGTCTGGCCGAACCCTGAGACTAGGGGTCAGTTTCATAGACTCGAATGGAATGGGCCAGTCTTTCATATGAAACTAGCCCACTCCAATCTGGTCTAGGTAGATGTGGTCTGTTATTCAGTATAGCGCGCCTCACATGAGGCGTACTAGGTTTATGAAACCGGCCCTTAAGAGTCGATTTGGAGTCGCTGCTTTGTTTTAGTATTTACCATTGTGGAAAACCCCTTTTCACATAAATAAGTAGAAATAAAGTGCAGAAAATTTGAATGACGATGGTAAATAGATGGGAATTATTTGTACTATCCGTGATTTATATTATCCGTGATTCCCTCCATTACCCCGGAAAATCGAGAGTCTACTTACATGCTTACGATCGTCGAATTCTTTCTTCCAAAACGTAAAATTTAAGATAATTGACTTCAGTAATAAGCAAATAACATTTTAAATGATTTTCTCGAGGCCCTCCAAAACACCCTGTTAAGAATCGCTGCTCTATTGTATAGTTAAGAAAAGTAAATACTAAATATTAATACTATTGTAAGTTTAAAAACTAGTCCCAAAGTGATAAACGCTTCTTGCACGGATAAAATACTATTTAATTATTTTGTGAGACACGCCTCACGTGGCAGCAAATATATTATATTTTTTAATTTGTCATTACTCTTTTCAGATTTTTACCCTTCTATTCTTACTCAAGGGGTACCACTCACTACAAACTTCGAGGAGAAACTAGTCTCGACAAAGTTGTCAAATGTTTTGGTATTTAGATCCTCGTTAACAACACAACCTGTGGCTGGATCAGTTTAGTAAAATGCCTCCAAATTACTCTATCATAATAATATCATACTTAGCACCGCGTCTTACCACACGTTCGGATTGGACGCCTATGTACTAATTACACTAATGGTTAGGAATTGGGGAGGTTGAATATAAAGAAAGTGAACCCGCATTTGCTTGGAGATACAGTGGAAAACTATTTAGGAAAAACCACTCCCAGTTCACCCGACCTATATTCGAACCTCGATCTCCCCGTCCTCGGCAGTCTAGTTCAACACGTAACTAGCGCGTTTGTTAATTATGCCACCGAAATGGGTCTTTTACTCTATCTTTCCCCCATTCTTCCTCCTTTAATTTCTTCCATTCTTCTTTTACTCTCACTTGAACACTTTCTGTTATTTGCTCCTCCCAATTCTTCTCTGGCTTCTCTTGCTGTATTTTTAGTACATACTCCATTTCCATCATTTTCTTTAGCATCCTCTCTTTTTCCATCCTCATCACATGTCCATACCAACTAAGCCTTGCTTCCTCTACTATCTCATGTACTCCAACATCCTCATTACATGTCCATACCATCTCAGTCTTGCTTCCTCTACTATCTCATGTACTCCCTGCACTCATACTCTTTCCAAGATAACTTCATTCCTAATCTAACATGTTCCTCACAAACTTCATTCACATGGGCTCCACTTTCATAGTCATTCTTTTACACTCAACTCTCTTCTCCATAGCAGTCTCTTACACACCTATAGACCAACTCTCCACAGCAGGTCTCTTACACACCTATAGAACAGCTACCCATAGCAGGTCTCTTACACACCTATAGACCTACTCTCCACAGCAGGTCTCTTACACACTATATAACAACTCTCCCTGCTGTCGTCTTATCATGAAATCCTCTCTACTGGTATTTAGATGCGGGGCTAAAATATTAATAAATCAGTAATACCCATAATATTATAAATATGAACAGTTATATCGTAAACAATATTAAACTAAATATCTTCCACTTTTAAATGCCAGTTTATTAAATTTATATGTGATATTTATAGGCAATATATTCAGTGGCGTATTGGTATGCTAGTCATGATTATATGGACTAGTTTCTAAATTCAATGTTGTCTGTGTAAACTGTGTAAATAGTAATGTTTAAATTGTGACTAAATATACAATTATAATGTGTTTATATATTATTAATTTGTAAACTAATATTTGTTCATATTCCAAGAATATTGTGTTTTAAGTAATTATTCCTCCAATAGGGTCTACCTACCCAGCTTATGAAGCTCAGGACCTGCTGCTTGAAAACAGTAGGCAAAGGTAATAGAGAAGTTCTAATGACCTTGACCAATGTCTATGTGGTTGCAACATCCCCCCTTGCCCTCGGCAACAAACAGTGGCCAATGAACTAGGGTGTTTACAACCCAGGGCCTGCTGAATACTTATTGCAAGTAAAACAGTGTGCCAACTATTGAATAAATATTCAAGAATCAAAGTCACAATGATTATTTACCTAGCTAGTACAGCTCAAGTAAAATAAAATAAAATAAAATAAATGAAAATAATATTTGTAAAATAATCATATGAATAACAAGCTTTAAGTTATGCACTAATTAAATACATATTTGACTATATTTAAGCATTCTAGGCACATGCATCATCATGTATTTGGCAAGCATATTTACTACCATTTTAGAGTATTCAATGTTTAAGTAGAGGGGAGGAGGGATGATGGGCTAATTTGACTATAGTAGCTGGACAGTGTTTTTGTTTTTAGTATGAAGTATTTATGGAGTTTTAACCTTGATCTTTTAGTTGTTGCTTATAAGTTTATAAAGGAATCCCAAAAGTGAGGAATGAGTGAAGAATGAATGACCTTGGGCACGGGACGATTCCTGGATAGCTCGGTGGTTAGAGCATTGGCGTACTAAGCCTCAGGTGCCGGTTCGATTCCCGTGTGAATGTGTCATTTTTCAATTTCCACAAAAAGAAAACATGTTTAACTAATTGAAGTCGTTATTAAGGAAATAATACTTGACTGAAAACATGCACAAGGGGATGAAACAACCTTAACAACCCTGTTTTAATAAAAATAATTGTGTGAAAATGTGCCATGAGCTCTTTTCAACGACATTTGTGGAGCTATGAGATTAGATTAGATGAAAAAGGTTCTAGAATTAGCCTTCCTCTAACAATTACAGTCATTTTTGATAGGCTCACAAGAGAACATTTTAGTAAATGTGAGAACTAGCAGCGAGCTCTCCTCTTTACCTTGAGATAAGAAGTTTCGCAGTGTCCCTCTCCCGCCCCTCTTGCTTATACTTCCTGTGAAAATTGAACTGTATATTATATGAGTTAAATAATATATTTTTAATTCTGTTATTGAGAAGTACCTCTAGTAGGAATATATTAAAATTTATGACGATGAAATCATAATCAAATAAAAATCAAATTTGATTTTAAAGTACAGGCAACACTTAAATTAGTTTGATTTTACGTTTCAAAAGATCCGTCTGAGGGACCCCAAAAATTAAGTATTTTCAAATACATCATCTAGTAATGCAAAGAAGTTCTAGAATAAAATACTATCGAATTAAGTAAGACTTTAATCACTTTGTTTAATTATAAGCCATTTTGTTTATATTATGAACTTGTGTACTATTCGCTAATGCCTATGCGTTATGCAAAAATATAAACCTAGTTTAAAGGATAAAAATACGCTCCGGTGTAGGTAAGGAAATGACGACACCTTGCACCCAAGATGCGCCTTTATACATTATTTTTATTTTTTGCTACATTTCTCTATACACCAAATAGAAAGCAAATGGGTGGTGAGAATTATGGTGACGTCACCATCACGTCATCATTTGCAGCTAGCAAATTAAATTAGAGTTGGCATATATTTTGGGTGATTTATTCATCATAAATGGTTTATCTATAATAGTTTAAAGTTTTCGTTTCATTAGTAAAATATTTATAGAAACTTCAAAACATGTTTTAAAAATATGATTAATACACCATATTTAGTGACGAAAACATTTGGTTATTTGATCCTGTACGTATCCATACACATACACACACATAATAAGTGAGTGAGGTGTTGAATGAAGGAACTTCCAAATCACAAGAGAGGTGTTGAGTATAGGATCTTAACCAAATCACAAGAGAGGTGTTGAGTATAGGATCTTAACCAAATCATAAGGGAGGTGTTGAATGGACGTGTGTGGCCAGTGGCCTGTGGTGACGTTGTCAGTCATTGAACTGAACGAACTGCTCGGTATGTAATTACCTCCCATTAGCCAGGCAATGTCTCTCATGACTTGTATGTGTATACTGTACGAGTATGACTGGGAAAATATCAACACAGGAAGGACTCAACTCCCATCGTCCACACCATGACATGTTTCATGTAAACAAGACACATACATCGCCACACCTTGCTACTTGGGTGGACTGTATAGTGCGTCCGCTCAACACTGCTCTTGAAGAGTATAGTGCGTCCGCTCAACACTGTTCTTGAAGAGTATAGTGCGTCCGCTCAACACTGTTCTTGAAGAGTATAGTGCGTCCGCTCAACACTGCTCTTGAAGAGTATAGTGCGTCCGCTCAACACTGCTCTTGAAGAGTATAGTGCGTCCACTCAACACTGCTCTTGAAGAGTATAGTGCGTCCGCTCAACACTGTTCTTGAAGAGTATAGTGCGTTCCGCTCAACACTGCTCTTGAAGAGTATAGTGCGTCCGCTCAACACTGCTCTTGAAGAGTATAGTGCGTCCGCTCAACACTGTTCTTGAAGAGTATAGTGCGTCCGCTCAACACTGCTCTTGAAGAGTATAAGTGCGTCCTCTCAACACTGCTCTTGAAGAGTATAGTGCGTCCACTCAACACTGTTCTTGAAGAGTATAGTGCGTCCTCTCAACACTGCTCTTGAAGAGTATAGTGCGTCCACTCAACACTGCTCTGAAGAGTATAGTGCGTCCACTCAACACTGCTCTTGAAGAGTATAGGCGTCCCACTCAACACTGCTCTTGAAGAGTATAGTGCGTCCACTCAACACTGTTCTTGAAGAGTATAGTGCGTCCTCTCAACACTGCTCTTGAAGAGTATAGTGCGTCCACTCAACACTGCTCTAGAAGAGTATAGTGCGTCCGCTCAACACTGCTCTTGAAGAGTATAGTGCGTCCTCTCAACACTGCTATAGAAGAGTATAGTGCGTCCACTCTACACTGCTCTAGAATAGTATAGTGCGTCCTCTCAATACCTACTATTACCCCATTCAGTGGTGAAATGCTCTAAGGCGTCACTTTAGCAATAGACTAAACTGCCGACGACAAGGAGATCGGGGTTCGATTCCTTGTTGGATGTATTTAGGGTGTTTAACCTAAATTATTTTCCACTCTCCCTCCATGCAAATGTGGGAGCACTTAATCTAAATTCAACGTTATTCATCCCTGATAAATTAGCGTAATTAACACACTATCGTAATACCTGAACACGTAAGAAGGACGTGGTGCTCAAAAATCAAAAAGTTCAGGATGAATCTTGTCGCTTTTTACTGCCCTTAAAGTAAGACACTGGCAGAAACTATAACTAAGGGCCGTATATAGTCGACATTCGGAGGTCAGCCAGTCCCCCATTCAATCTGGACGCTCTTGTTCTTAACTATAATTAGAAATGCTCTCTGATTTTCATAAGAAGCCCGTTCTTTGAATACTCGAAAGTCATGTTTTCACAATGGAGGAGGGAGGAATCATTATTTTCTATAAATTCTTAGTCCGTTTAATTAATAATGTAAAGATAAACTATACAATAATCCTCAATAAAGTATTATTGTAAGCTTTAGATAACCTTTTAGATGTAATTAATTAATCAAATAAGAAATAAGCGAGTGTCAAATCTGAATGGTTTCCAAACAGTATTGGTGTTGAGAGTGGGTTGCCTATGAAAAACATGAGTTAGCTTAACTCCCTGAATGAAAAAAGAGTGTGACATTGAACGCACTATAATCGTTCAGTTTTCAACAGTCGTGTTATCAAACATCCTCACCATTCACAGCCTCGTGACATCCTGTCGATCCAGGTTGAGTGGGTGTTTAACTCATAAACGGCCAAATGTCCGAGGGGCCGGGGTTACATTCAAGGTTAGACACACCTTAACCGCTCAAGGTGGGATCAAAGAACAGATAGAAGATGTACGAAATTAACAGTTTTTCGAAAATTGCACATATTATTATTATATTATTATTATTATTATTATTATTATTATTATTATTATTATTATAGTAGTAGTAGTAGTAGTAGTAGTAGTAGTATTGTTGTGTGGGAGTAGTAGTTAGTAGGAGTAGAGTAGTAGTATAGTAGTAGTAAGTGTGTGTGTGTAGTAGTAGTAGTATGAGTATAGTAATAGTAGTAGTGTTGTTGTGGTAGTAGTAGTATAGTAGTAGGGGTATAGTAGTAGAGTAGTAGTAATAGTAGTAGTTGTGATGGTGGTAGTAGTAGTAGTGAGTAGTAGTAGTAGTAATATTAGTAGTTGTGGTGTGTATGTATAGTGGAGTAGTAGTAGTAGTTGTTGTTGTGGTAGTAGGATAGTAGTAGTAGTAGTTGTTGTGGTAGTAGTAGTAGTGAGTATATTAGTAGTAGTAGTAGTAGTAGTAGTAGTGTGTAGTAGTAGTAGTAGTAGTAGTAGTAGTAGTAGTGGTTGCAGTAGGAGTAGGATTTGTAAGCAACTTAGGACTGTCCTTAAATTACAAAAGTGTTTTTGAGTATTTTCTTACGTTTTCTTACATGGGTGAGGGGAATTGGGTGGACGGAGGTAGAATATATCTTCCGTATGGTTTTTTTTATCAATATTTATGGTGAAACGAAATCTAAAAAAAATGGTCGGAAAATAAATATATTAATTATAAAATTTAACTTATATTTTGTTTACATACTGCAATTTAAAGTGTTCTAAAATCTTACATCTCTCGCTTTGTTACTAATCCTTATGTATAAAAATAATTTAACCGATTAAAATAATATATTTTACCAAATCGTAAAGAAAATGCAAAATAAAGGGTAGGAGAGGGGAGATGGGAAAGCTTACTATCCCTTACGCGATAGAATGGAGGGGGATGGGAGAAGGTATTGAAAATTATGGAGTAAAGAAAACCTTACGTAATTCAAGAACAACTTCCTGCTGATTACGTGCCTAGTGTTATCTTGTGCTGCTTTTCAACTTGTCCGTGTTTTCCCGTCTTGTGTTAAAATAACAATAAAAATAATAATCATAATAATATTGTTGTCCACCTACGTATTGGCCATCCCGTATAATATATTTAAAAAATTACTTCAGTGGCTTAGTATCCGTTTGTATTATACTCTTATAGGGCTATACTAATTACTTTAATGGCTTAAGGGATGAGGAAGGTTATATTAAGAGAAAGTGTACTCGCTTTTGCGTGGATGAATGGTGGACAACCGTTTTGGGTAACCACCCTAAGTACACCTGACAGAGATTCGAAACCTCGATCTCCCCATCATCGGCAAGTCTAATCTACTGCGAGAGTGGCGCATTAGACCACGCAGCCACCGAGTAGGGTACTCCTATAAACACAAGATGTATACTGTGACTTAACGTATGATCAGATTACAATATTAACTATCCATCCAATTATATAATGCCGGTTTACATTATTTTCATGTTATCATAATTATTATAGTTTTCTATTTTCTATCTCGTAAAAGCTTAGACAAATAAAAACAGTAGCACATCTGTAGGGAGAATTTCTCCTTATTAGTCTGTTTGTCGGTAGACCTCCTCTGACGAACAAGTAAATATCTTGAATATGAAATGAACCACAAAGGAAACACGGCGGTAGATGGCCTTTGAAGTGCTGGTGGAAGTTGCTGCCAGCTGCGTATTTGCCGACTGAGGGATCCTGCACACTTCATAACAAGAAAATGATAATCAACCGCTTGTTACAACTTACAAACTATAGCTATTCTCATTACTCTACAGACCACACAGAAACCACGTGATTAAGGGAGTCGCCTACCTTAGCGCCGAGACTCGTTGCGAACGCCTGGAAAACCCGCGGTTTTGTTATCACCGCGTCTCATTATCCCTTCGGGGCTTAGGCGTATTAATGCACTAATTACAATAGTGTTTTAGGGATGAGGAAGGTTGAATTTGGGAGTAAGATTACCGTCATTTGCATGAAGTGAGAGTGAAAAACTAATTTTATTTAAACGCACCCTCAGTACACCCGACCTAGTTTTGAGCCTCGATCTCCCCGTCATCGGGAGCCTAGTCTATAGCGAGAATAACGCCTCAGACCATGCGGCCACCAAAGCGGGTTTTTCGAGAAGTGGTTTGTTATTTTGAAATTATATGGCTCATGCCAAAACAGAGGTAAACATATCAACATGTCTCGTGGGATTTAAAATCTTACATTCTTAGATTTATGATCTTATAAAAAAGGGGAGATGAGTTCATTTTCAAGGACGTCTCACTCCAAATGTCCAAGTTCTGAGAGCACAGTAAATGGCTTTAAACATAAATCTAGCCATTCTCAAACAAATAAAGTAATTTTTTTACAAAGTACAAAGAGCACATTCTAAGATAATTGAAGATTGTTTTAGTGGTTTTGAAGCTTCAGAACTGATATTACCATAAGAAATACAGCAGTGTGAGGGTCACAATAGAACATTCTAAGATAACTGAGGATTGTTTTAGTAGTTTGGAAGCTTCAGAACTGACATTACCTTAAGAAATACAGCAGTGTGAGTCACAACAGAACATTATAAGATAATAGGGGATTGTTTTAGTGGTTTGGAAGCTTCAGAACTGATATTACCATAAGAAATACAGCAGTGTGAGGGTCACAACAGAACATTTTAAGATAATAGGGGGTTGTTTTAGTGGTTTGGAAGCTTCAGAACTGATATTACCATAAGAAATACAGCAGTGTGAGGTCACAACAGAACATTTTAAGATAATAGGGGGTTGTTTTAGTGGTTTGGAAGCTTCAGAACTGATATTACCATAAGAAATAGAGCAGTGTGAGGGTCACAACAGAACATTTTAAGATAATAGGGGGTTGTTTTAGTGGTTTGGAAGCTTCAGAACTGATATTACCATAAGAAATACAGCAGTGTGAGGGTCACAACAGAACATTCTAAGATAATAGGGGGTTGTTTTAGTGGTTTGGAAGCTTCAGAACTGATATTACCATAAGAAATACAGCAGTGTGAGGGTCACAACAGAACATTATAAGATAATAGGGGGTTGTTTTAGTGGTTTGGAAGCTTCAAAACTGATATTACCATAATAAATACAGCAGTGTGAGTCACAACAGAACATTATAAGATAATAGGGGGTTGTTTTAGTGGTTTGGTAGCTTCAGAACTTACATTACCATAGGGAATACGCAATGATGTTTAACTTGAAGTAGGCTGCTGCTAGTTTATATTTTACAACCTTTCCTTCTGTTCAAAATCATATTTATTTTTAAGATTAAAAAAAAGAAAATACAGAATTAATTTTAAAATATACATTCCAACTAAAATTTCTCTCTCTTTGTTTCTTACTCAAAGCTTTTCGCAACCCTTATAAAATCCTTTCACAAACAGTACGTGTTTTAAGGGATGTTTTTGCTGAGAGGGGAGAAAAAAAACCTCTCGCTTCCTTGACGAATGCGTGACGTCACATCCTGTCTTCACCGCCACGTGTATGGGTGGTCGTTCTCACGCTGTCAAGTGTTGGGGAGAGAGAAGGGTGTCACATACACACGCTAGGCACCCTACACTCGAAAAACCCTTATTTCCCGTCATCCCCCGCGGTATTGCCAACATGTTACATAGGTTAGGGTGGGAAGTAGCGTTAGGAGAGGGGGACGAAGTATGGAAGTGTGTCTCATTAGCATGAGCGTAGAAAGGTGGGAGAGTGGGGGAACTGGGGGTGAGGGGGACTTTGGAATTGATGAACCCTTCAAAGTACGGGCTACGCAATCAAAAATAGATTTTTTAATTCATACCATACAGTTTTATTATTATTATTATTATTATTATTATTATTATTAGCACCGCGTCTTACTACCCATTCGGGTTATACGCACTTACGCTAATGTGTAATGGTAGGGTGATTGTGAGATGAAATGAATTATTATTATTATTATTAGCACCGCGTCTTACTACCCGTTCGGGTTATACGCACTTACGCTAATGTGTAATGGTAGGGTGATTGTGAGATGAAATGAAGGACCTACAGTTTAACGTGGAATCCGAACCACGGTGGCGGCCTGGCATTCCCCACATTCACAATATGTCTTGTCAGAGGTGAAGGAAGGGTTTTGTAATCAGATAAATCTTTGCCGGGACCGAGGATTGAACCCGGCCGCCAGCACAGAAGTCTGACACCTTACTCCTAGACCGCCATACAGTTTTAAATTCCACTAGCATAATAAAATTAGTTAACATTTATTTATATGTATATATATATATATATATTTTTATATATATATATATAATATATATTATATATATATATATATATATATATATATATAAGCACTGCCTCTTACTAACTTTCAACTATGCTAATGAGTTAGAGATGATGAGAGTTTAATTTAGAGGAAGTGTACCCACATTTGTGTGGAGGAAGAATGAAAAACAATTTTGGAAAATCCACTCTCGATACACTCGACTGAGATTTAAACCCCTATCCCTCTGTCATCGGCAGTCTAGTTCATTGTGAGAGTGATGTCTTAGACCATGCAGCCACCAAAGTGGATTATTTTAGTATTCGCCTTAAAGATGTATTCAAACCTTTGATAGCAAGCCGATTTTTGGTGGATCGTGAAAAGGAAATGTGAACATTTTGTGGCTATTTGAAAATAATAAAGAAATCCTTAAAAAATGGGTAAGTGAATAAAACGAATAAGAATTTCACAAAAGGGGGAAATGAGGCTTATAATTTTAGGATTCTTGTTCATACCTGTGACGTCATCAACAGAAACCGGATAAAAACGTACACGCTCCCTTATGAGAAATAGACAAGTTTTTTTATAAAATTATATTCAATATTTTTTTAAAATTATTAAATAAAAAGTTGATGAAAACTACCCATCCCTCTTATGTTCATTAAAGCTAGGGGGACACGAAAATGTACAGCTCTAAGAATTGGTTCGATGTTCTAAAGTGTTTGGAAACCACTATCTTACTGTGGATTCACACGTTCACCGAAAACAAGCGCAGAACATAAACGTGGTCACGTGGTAAGCTCCAAGCCAATCACAAATGTCCGTGGTCCGCCTTATCGGTGCGAGCTGTTCCGCTAAAGTTTAACTTATCCCTAATTCGTCTGCTCTGTCCGAAATGTTTAGCAGGAGAGAACCAATCAAACCTCAAAAACAACCATCTCAAATCAGTGTCCATGTGGATATGACAGCGCATGCGCTGTAGAGCTAGAAGTAAGCAGACAGTTTCGTGGTTGTTGTGAGGAGATTTGAAATAACTTAAAATTAATCTAAAAAGTGTGTATCGATGCATTGGATTGTGTCACGACACGGCACCATACAAACTGCTAGACAACAAACTGCTCGACAAGCTATAAAAAAATATTTGGAAGGCTGGGTGGGTCAAGTGGCCGACACGACTTGGACCAACTGCTAGACAAGCTCAAGTATAGGAGTACAAAGTGATAGACAACCAAGCGGTCGACACGAGAGAACAAATCTGTAAAAAGACCAACTGCTAGACACGCATAAACGACATGGACCAAGTGATCGACACGAGCTGGACCATGTGATAGACAAGCTCCCATATAAGAGGACAAAGTGATAGACAGCCAAGCGGTCGACACGAGAGGACCAACTGCTCGACAAACATCAGATGAATCCAGTTAAGAGTGGCTCAAGTGACAGACAAGTTATTTCAAAACTAACAAAGTGATGAACATGGGCTTAGAGAGTTGGGTATAAGGATGGTCTGGATCCTCCTAGAAATTGCTGCCCTCCCGACACCCTAGATTTAACTAGCCCAAAAAGGGTGAGGTCCCCTTATATGTGTATAAACTTAAACTATCGTGTTTTTAATTTTAATAATTTACTTACACATTGCACTCTTTAAAATATATTTTCTAACACTAGTTTAGTTATCATTTCGAATAAATAATAGGTTTTGATACATACAATATGGTACCTGAAAATAAAGAATGTTTCTCTGAATGAAACGAATTATCGGATCTGAGGAAAGTAGACAAACGTTTTGTTATAAATGGTAAAATCATACTTTAAGAACTAACAAGATTAAATAAAATTTTATATAAAAGAGCCACTGCCAGAAATTAAGTGGGTAGCTTATGATCAGGGTTCGATTCTGCCAGGTACTGTGAGGTTGATTTTTCTTAAAAGGTTTTCCACCCAGCCACCACGCAAATTCAGTTGCACTATATATAAATTTAATCTTCCTCATTCTCAACACATTAATGTAATTAGTAAATACGCGTATAACCCAAACAGGTAGTAAGACACAGTGCTCAAAAAAATTCTAATTGCACTAATGGATTAAAGAAGAAATGTTGTTATTATAAGATGTGTACTCTCATTTGATGTAGGGAGAATGTAAACCATTAATGAAATATCACCCTCCATACACCCGGCCGGATTTGAAGCCTGATATCCCCGTCATTGACAGTCCAGTCTATTTTGAGAATGACGCTTTAGACCATCAACCATCGAAGCTAAGAATATTTTGTTGATGTTGCGTTAGTATCAGGTTTATTAATAGGTTAGAATAAGGAGCTAAGTTAAGATGAAATAATCCCGCATTGGTGTAAAAGTTAGATGTAAAAATCACAAGGGTGGTATGGTAACTATCAACCCAATCCACTCAGTCGGAATGATTACTCTTATTCAAGCTACTCTAAAACCTTATTAGACCGTCTGACAAACAGCGTTATTTAGGAGGTAAAACAATACACCTAGCATAGTGTTATTTAGGAGGTCAAACAATATTTAGACCTAGCAAACAGTGTTATTTAGGAGGTCAAACAATACTTTACACCTAGCATAAAGTGTTATTTTGGAGGTCAAATATACTTACACCTATCACAGTATTATTTAGGAAGTCAAACAATACTTACACCTAGCATACAGTGTTATATAGGCGGTTAAACCATACTTACATGTAGCAAAAAGTGTTATTTAGGAGGTCAAACAATACTTACACCTAGCATAAAGTGTTATTTAGGAGGTCAAACAATACTTACACCTAGCAAACAGTGTTATTTAGGAGGTCAAACAATACTTACACCTTGCATACAGTGTTATTTAGGAGGTTAAACCATACTTACACTACTTGACATATGTTTGTAGGGTTTGCTAAAGTAAGAATGTAGGTGAAAATAACTTGAAATCAAGGACAAGGCTGTATTGAATTAACTGTTCTGTCACTTAGCCCACTCTTAACTGGATGATATCAAAGTTTGTCGAGCAGTTGGTCTTCTCGTGTCGATCGCTTGGTTGTCTATCACTTTGTACTCCTATACTTGAGCTTGTCTAGCAGTTAGTCCAAGTCGTGTCGACCACTTGACCCACCCAGCCTTCCAAATAATTGTTTTCATTTTGTCTACCGGTTGGTTGTCTATCACATGGTCCAGCTCGTGTCGATCACTTGGTCCACGTCGTTTCTTCGTGTCTAGCAGTTTGCTGTCTACCACTTTGTCCTCTCGTGTCGACCACTTTGTTGTCTATCACTTTGCCTGCTCCCTCACGACACAACATTATAATTTGAAATCTAAAATATATGTTTATCTACTAGAAAATAAAATATGTCGCTAATCAGCTATTTTAAGTTAGCGTTGCAATGCATCATGGATCAACATAGAGTGTAAGAATTGCTGCGCTACTCAAACAGATTCTGCTGTCTCTTTTCGGCAACCGTGTGAATTAAGCTTTATTGTAAAACCGGGGAATGTATACAACATACATTCAAAGGTGAAACCATGTACCGTATTTCAAAATTTGAAATAACAAATTGTTTTTGAGGAACATACCTACGTCCAATAGTGTATCGGAGAACAAAAGAAGTATCCCGGAATGAAAACGAGTAAAGGAGATAAACCTTTTCGTCATCAAATGTAAGATCGTATTTTAGATATGGAGGGGTGAAAGACCAGCTTAAATAAAAGAACAACTGTCATAAACTAAGTAGGTAGCTTTAGTAGACTTACCGTCTTATCTTATTTTTCTAGAAACACAGTTACTTCCCAAAACACTATTTTGTAACTTTGAAAGAATTTGAAATCGTACACGAAGATTGAAAAGCATAACTATACTATGATACGTGCATCAAGTTGGCCCGCCACTGTTTCCAAATCGGTTGTAATTTATATAGTTCTTAGTGCTACGTTTGTGCTCATATATGCCCGAAGCTCAATATTTGTGCTATTAAATTACTCAAAATATAACGATTTTAATGTGGCGGGCCAACTTGATTTCAAGCTGGCCCGCCACATTTTTTAAAACATCCATCTGGATTTTGTTTAGAAAAGTTCTTAGTGTTCCATTTGTGCTGATATGTGCCCGAAATTCAGCTTTTGTGCCATTAAATTACGCCTGTGGTAACGATTTTAATGTGGCGGGCCAGCTTGATGTTCAAGTTGGCCCGCCACATTTTCGAAATAAAGATTTTCTTGTGCCATTCGTTAGTGTTCCATTTGTGCTGATATGTGCCCAAAATTCAGCTTTTGTGCCATTAAATTACGCCCGTGGCAACGATTTTAATGTGGCGGGCCAGCTTGATGTTCAAGTTGGCCCGCCACATTTTTGAAATAGAGATTTTCTTGTGCCATTCGTTAGTGCTCCATTTGTGCTGATATGTGCCCGAAATTCAGCTTTTGTGCCATTAAATTACGCCCGTGGTAACGATTTTAATGTGGCGGGCCAGCTTGATGTTCAAGTTAGCCCGCCACTTTTTTGAAATAGAGATTTTCTTGTGGCATTCATTAGTGCTCCATTTGTGCTGATATGTGCCCGAAATTCAGCTTTTGTGCCATTAAGTTAAGCCCGTGGTAACGATTTTAATGTGGCGGGCCAGCTTGATGTTCAGTGGCCTAAAACTCGCGGGCCGCATGCGGCCCTTCACCAACTGTTTTGTAACCCGCATAAAGGATTACAAAATAAAAATAAATTACCCTTTTTTCAAGTATGTTGCAATGCAGTAAATATAATATAAACATAGTAATGCTTTGCTAAGCCATTGTCTGTATAAGTAACAAGTTTATTTATGAATAGAGCATCAGTATTAAGCCTACCTATTGTTTCCTTAGATTACATTTTAAAAAAAAGTTCAGCTATCTTCCCCGGACGTACTGTCTTCGAATCCAAGAGGACTTCAACAGTTTGTAATGTAATTGATTTGCCCCTGAAAAGTATGTGAAAGCATTGACAATAATATCGTCCTAATTTTATAAACGTATTTAATTTTATTTAAATTATGTAGTATATTAAATGGCGCTTAAAGCACTTCTTTTTCTAAGAAGGCAAAAGCCACTGATCAGTGACGTCACGCACGTGACACCAGCCAAGTCAGGTTGACAATTTAAAATAATAACTTCCTCTTCTCGAAGGTTCGAAGAGAGATTTTAAAATGTAATTTGAGTCATTTTCCGGCTCTAAAACCTCCTAGAGATGTTTTTGTCTTGTATTTTGTTTTTCTAAACTAAACCTTCTCGAAGCTTCCATGAGCAATGGATATATACGAAGGATGGTGCAATGTAAGGGCAGTTGGTGTCCAGAACTGACAGAACTCACTTGGGCACTTGGCGTCTAGCAACACCTGTCCGCGCTCATACAATAGGCCGCGCATATATTTCAACGACATGATCTATTTTCTCATTAAATAAACAGAAATTCAAAAATAAAAAACATGTCAAAATAATCAGTGTGTATTAATTATAATTCTTTAATTGGCGCTCGATCACGGGGCTATAAATACCAATTAACTCACAACTTCAAAAAACCAGACCGATTTAATTAGTGCTCGACCACGGGGCAATTACCAGCTAATTAAACGGTGTAACTTCAATCGACGCTCAACGCGACGAACCAGATCATCTCAATTGGCGCCCATCGCGGTAGAGTAATTCCAGAACATCACAATTGGCGCACAATATAGGGACCCGTAAATCCAGAACATTTCAAGTTGGTGGTGAATGTTTCAGACATGTAAAATATTTTAATTATATTCAAGTCTCCATTTTCATATAATGCTGACAACTCACAAGAATCAAGTAAAATCTCTTGAATGTCATAGGTTAAGTGACATTCACTTCGCTCACTTTTAAAGTAGTATGCTCAAAGGAGATTATCTCAAATATCGAAAAGTTTGTGACAAGAAAAGCGGGCACAAATTTTGGTCAGAAATTATAATATTTCCTTCGTCGTGTCAAGTTGGTAAATTTTTTGATTATTTTAAAAATGTAAGTGAAAATACATTGTTATTTAAAAATGATAGTTTTCAGTGATACAATGTGATTAAATAAATTAACTGATGAAGTTTTTTTTTTACCGATAGTTAGGAATAATATCCTATTATAATGCAAAGCCGTTGGTGTAGTTTTATAAAGATGATATTTATTCGTAAGAAATTAATGCAGTTGCCTAAGTGCTTTCAAAACTTGAAAGTGGCCCTGTCAGGGGTCTGAGTTTGAGACCGCTGATCTAGTTAGTCAAAGAAAATTGTGTGTTAATTCTTTTTTTATTAAGTAAAACATATTTAGATGAGAATTAATATGCTATTGCACTTACCTTCATTCGAAGTTTCCAAAACACTGCAAGATGAATGATGATTTTGTGAAATATTTAGCTTTTCCCAAATTTCATATCGATTACATTCTACAACAGTGTATAAAGCCTTTCCAGACATTTTTCTTTGTAGTTTTTCACTTAAAATATTCCAAATAGGATCAGTTGGGACTGCTATTTCCCCTTTTGTTGATAAAATGTTACTTTTTTCATATAATGCTGACAACTCACAAGAATCAAGTAAAATCTCTTGAATGTCATAGGTTAAGTGACATTCACTTCGCTCACTTTTAAAGTAGTATGCTCAAAGGAGATTATCTCAAATATCGAAAAGTTTGTGACAAGAAAAGCGGGCACAAATTTTGGTCAGAAATTATAATATTTCCTTCGTCGTGTCAAGTTGGTAAATTTTTTGATTATTTTAAAAATGTAAGTGAAAATACATTGTTATTTAAAAATGATAGTTTTCAGTGATACAATGTGATTAAATAAATTAACTGATGAAGTTTTTTTTTTACCGATAGTTAGGAATAATATCCTATTATAATGCAAAGCCGTTGGTGTAGTTTTATAAAGATGATATTTATTCGTAAGAAATTAATGCAGTTGCCTAAGTGCTTTCAAAACTTGAAAGTGGCCCTGTCAGGGGTCTGAGTTTGAGACCGCTGATCTAGTTAGTCAAAGAAAATTGTGTGTTAATTCTTTTTTTATTAAGTAAAACATATTTAGATGAGAATTAATATGCTATTGCACTTACCTTCATTCGAAGTTTCCAAAACACTGCAAGATGAATGATGATTTTGTGAAATATTTAGCTTTTCCCAAATTTCATATCGATTACATTCTACAACAGTGTATAAAGCCTTTCCAGACATTTTTCTTTGTAGTTTTTCACTTAAAATATTCCAAATAGGATCAGTTGGGACTGCTATTTCCCCTTTTGTTGATAAAATGTTACTTTTTTCTTCTAGCATAAGCTTGATAATATCATCTGGTGAAACCTTTGGTATTCTCATTTTTTAAAAGAACCCGTAATTTAATTGTATTTAATAACTGAGATGTTGATATGTTTGATATATAATAGTGGCACAAATTGATATATAGTAAATCAATTACCAAAGTAGGAGGATAGCAAATAATGAATAAAAATAGAGCACTCCCAAAACTGATTCAACGAACAATTTGTATAAAATAGTCACATCAAATACCTATAACTGCGTAGGTAATAAGGTAAGGTTATAAGACACAATTATATAAAAATAAAGAATAAAATGTCATTATAAATCTAAGCTAGGAATTAAAGTCTACAAAAAGAGAACTAGAATAGCAATTAAAACTCGGAATAAATTCACATGGAAAAATTCAATACGCACTTTACAAATGGAAAAAAAAAATCTGTACTCTATGAAAAGCCTTTAACAACCAAACTCTTCCAGTAAGTTAAAAATGAACATAAATTTACAACTACCTACTAGATATGTAATGTACCCCCAACCCCTCCTAAATCAACCCTTTCTGGCTTAGTTGCATTCTTTCACCAGGAATGTGGCTTTCCCAACCATTCAAGTAAAGAGAGTTCAAAGTTAATGTGAAGGCTACACTGTTTTCTCAGTCCACAACTATAGGGTGTAATACATTATATTCGCCTAGTCATGTATTCAAAAATTTAGCTTAAATAAGAAATGTACTTATTCAACTTAAATGCATAAAAATTGACCTAAGAAAATACGAGAAAAAAAATGACAATAGTGTTCTCAAACAGGGGCTCTTGAACATAATGTGTGAACGTATGAGTATTGTTTATGATGGGTAAGACATAAAAATACATCAAAATCTGGGCCTTGAGTGCACCTAAAGAAATAAACTTTGAACCCTAAAACAATTTGAGTCCTAACATCCGTGTAAGTAGCAACCAGATTAAATGTGATTCCAATGTTTAAGACCACGGTTACCGCTTTGGAATAAAATGGATTCCTAAAAGTGCAAAAAGGCGGGGTTAGATATATAAACCAAATTTCCAACTTAGTTCAAGATACATTAATTTGAAAGTTATTTTTTTAAATTGAAAACGAATATCAATACATTATAAGATTGTTTATACTGTTACGGCAAAATACATCATCTCAAGTCTTAGGTACAATACAATCTTACCGATATGAAATATTAGCGTAGTAAACTGTGATCCTGGCTTGTTGATCGCCTCATTCTACAAAAAAAAGTTCGTTTTTAGGCTTACACAGCCAATTATTGTGCTCCAGTTGTGCAATGTTAGCTTCCTTGCTTCGCTTCAATGGACGCACAAGCTATCTTCCCCTCGGTATGCTACCAAGCATGGCTCCACCTCGCAACAATGAATAGCAGACTTAAAATCGTTGTAACAAGCGTAATTTAATAGCAAAAAAGCCGAATTTTGGGCACATATCAGCACAAATGGAGCACTAACGAATGGCATAAGAAAATCTCTATTTCGAAAATGTGGCGGGCC
The DNA here is from genome assembly GCA_039000515.1 of Timema cristinae. Lineage (NCBI taxonomy): Eukaryota > Metazoa > Arthropoda > Insecta > Phasmatodea > Timematidae > Timema > Timema cristinae. The sequence continues at coordinate 95,184,662 of JBCFYV010011172.1, forward strand.
AACTTGAACATCAAGCTGGCCCGCCACATTAAAATCGTTACCACGGGCGTAATTTAATGGCACAAAAGCTGAATTTCGGGCACATATCAGCACAAATTGAACACTAAGAACTTTTCTAATCAATATCCAGATGGGATGTTTTAAAAAATGTGGCGGGCCAGCTTGAAATCAAGTTGGCCCGCCACATTAAATTCGTTATATTTTGAGTAATTTAATAGCATAAATGTTGAGCTTCGGGCACATATGAGCACAAACGTAGCACTAAGAACTATATAAATTTCAACCGATTTGGAAAAAGTGGCGGGCCAACTTGATGCACGTACTATGATTTTGGTTGGAAGAACAGTAGAGAAAATTCAAACTTTTTTTTTCCATCCTCAATAATAACATTCTATTTTATTATATTATTACTGTTGTTTTAAAGGTATTGATAATATACTGTATCTATCAAAAGGGTCGGTTTCAGATCACATGATTTGGCGTACGAATACGTAAAGTAGATCTAGTAGCTTTTATAGCTTTAAGATGAAAATTCTCAAAATAGTTGAGGCTCCACCCATCATCATCATCATCATCATCATCATCATCATCATCATCAACAACTGTTTCCAGCCTGTGACCGGGTCAGCTTAGTAAAATGCCTCCATCTTCCTCTATCCTTCTCCCATCCTTTCTCTTTTAATTGCTTCCATTTTTATACTCTCATTTGCACACTTTCTGTTACACGCTCCTCCCATCTCTTTCTTGATCTCCCTTACGGTATTATTCTTACATACTTCGTTTCCGTCATTTTATTTGTCATCCTTTCCTTTTACATCTTCATTACATGTCCATACCATCTCAGTCTTGCTTCCTCTACTACTATCCCATGTACTCCAACATCCTCATTACATGTTCATACCATCTCAGTCTTGCTTCCTCTACTACTATCCCATGTACTCCAACATCCTCATTACATGTTCATACCTTCTCAGCCTTACTTCCTCTACTACTATCCCATGTACTCCAACATCCTCATTACATACCCATACCTTCTCAGCCTTACTTCCTCTACTACTATCCCATGTACTCCAACATCCTCATTACATACCCATACCTTCTCAACCTTACTTCCTCTACTACTATCCCATGTACTCCAACATCCTCACTACAAGTCCTTACCACCTCAGTCTTGGTAAAAATTATGCCTTGTACAACACTTCCTTACACTGTTCTACAGCTAATACTGTATCAAAATACATTATTAGAGCAGATTTGTTTACTGAACGTTTTTAAACAGCTAATTTTTTAGGGGGACAATTTAATATTTATACTTCCCTCGAGAACAGTATTTCCACTCAAAATCAAATCCCTGACTGACAATATGCTGATCGGTTCAAACGTTGAATGCAAGTATTAATCGTGTTTAGAAAGTGCGTGGGAGATACTAACATTTAATAAATCAGATAAAAAAATAATTGAGGCTACGTAAAGCACTGGAAACGTAAGCACATCTCTGAGGACCATCGGTGGGCACGCAGACTAGACATCAAGCTCGTATAGATCTCAGGCTGCTTTTAATCTCAATGGTTTCTCACTACCCCTCCACACAAATGAGGGAACATTTAAAGACGTTGCCTACTTGGTGATTTAAAAGCTATTTTGAGAAGCGGGCTGCATCGTAATTTGACGCACCCTAAATACTCTAAGCACTGTATTACATAAATGTACGAAATAGAAAGAGAGGGAATAAAATGAGCAGTTCACCCTGCGAGGCCTCTTTTTTATCCACTGATAACATTTCCCCTCTTTCTCTGACGAGTTTACACACTCCCTATACTATTTATGCTTTGAAAACATTGACTTGATTTTTAAAATTACCTTTTTCTGGTTTCCTATTCTAGATAAGTCTTTTGCTACCACGAACTGTTTTAACCCACAACCTGGCAGGAAGATCCTTACAGGACATTTTCGTGACTACTCCAAAAAAACCTAAATTGTATAGTATTTATAAGAAAATACGTTTACAAAAAAAAATATTACTTCAAGATAAATAATAATAATTTCTGAAACTGTAGGACAATCTTTAGTATTATTAAACAATTTATGGTTCTTGTTTCAACGTTATAATAGAATATCTTTAAACTCGCAGAATAAAACGCTAATTCAATAACATGGAAATCTTATCTTGACCTGCCGTGACGTCACAGGTAGGCAACGTCCTAAATCTATATTTTTACCTTTCATCATCCCTGTCGCAGCACACACACAAAAAGTATTTAAAATATAAATAATTAATTGAATAGATACAGCGCACCCCCATTTTGCATTTATCATTTTACACAACCAGGAACTATCATTAGAGAAAGGAAAGACGGTCTTGTTTTTTTACAACTAACAAACTGCGTTAAATCAACAGCCAATTAAAAATACACCCGACAAATATTTACATGACTAAGTACAGGATGACAAACTTTTTTTAATTCAAAGAACTCCTAAACTAACAGTGGGGATTTTTAATGGGGAACACCAACCAATGTTTGGTCTATATTCTTCCAAGCAATGAGGATCACGTGATATTTATTTAATAAGACACCTGTGAAAAAAGGACAGCCCCCACTCCTTACCTCCATCCTTTTCCACCTATTTACTTTTCCTCATTCATTACCGACAACTTGACGGAAACAAACTTCTCAAAACTCGACCCGACCAATAAAGGCAACAAGAAATGATCTCAAAAATGCATCAGCAGAACTTTCGGAAGAAAAGTTACTCTTAGGTTTGAAAAGAGAACTTGAATGTGAAATGTTTCAGTAATTATAGAAGGTTAGTTAATTACTCAGAAATGTCGACACGTGTTTATAAGCGGCGGGGTTATAGAAGGGGAAGAGGATCTGTCTCGCCACGTGCGCACGTGGAAGTTGCGTGAACATGGCGACTACAAGAAATATAAGACAACAAACGATATCAGGATTTTTGATAGGAGGTAGCTTCTTTAGAAAACACAAACTTAATTTGCTTACGATCAGCATTGATAACATTTTACTTTATTATTACGGTATTGTAATTTTATAGGTATTGATAATATCTATCAAAAGTGATTTCTCAAAATCACATGACTTAACGTATGAATCCATGAACATGGTATTAGTACATTTTATAGCTATGATAGAAGTCCCTTCCTATCTAAATTGGATTATGTATATTTATGTTCAGTTAAGGCAGGGTAACGCCTACTGGAACACGGAGATACGTTGAAGACGTGCAGAGAACCGTCGTAATTTAATAAGTGTCTTTGTTGTTTTAAAATGCTACTCAAGGTAAAACGGGGGTGAAATATTTCTACATCTTCCAATAGGATTAAAAACCTTACATTCTAATTAGATCCTGAAACATAATATAAAGACATTTTTAACAGGGTCACAACAGAAAATGTTAAGATAATTAATAGAATTGTTCAAGTTTTTTTTTTCAGAACTGTCATTGTCATAATAAATACAGCAGTGCGGGTCACAACAGAAAATGTTAAGATAATTAATGAGGATTGCTCAAGTATTTTTTATTTATTTTTATTTAAAACTCAGATCTGTCATTTTCGTTAGAAATACAGCAGTGTGGAGATATTTTCCCTCCAAATAGAGGCAACCTTAACATTAAATTATATTGTATCTTTCTCGAGTAATGGTCACAAAATAAAACGTTGCTTTCTTCCAGGCCCAGAGGCTTGCGCAGTCTAGGAAGAACAAGTCGTTACCTGCGCCGACTGAAGCATAGAGAAAAGGCCGCCTCAATGCCGCCCACTCCAGTTTTTATTGTTCTCTATGCCGCGTATTCTCTTCAAGTTTGACCTCTTCTGAATGTCAGAGGATGGTATTTCAGAATCCTGGCATTTGAAACACGAAATAATCTTCAGAACTCGATCTGACACGGCTATATTTGGTGACGGCTTTTGAGCTGTGTAACTTTCCAGTGATTCATAAAAAAAAAATGTGTGGGCGTGTTTATTAGTCAAGGAATATAAACACTTATTTAGGGTTTACAGAGTTATAAATCAGTTCAAACAAAAAGTTATGAGTACGACGTTAGTGAACGCTACGAAAACATTCTTTGTTTTAAAAAAAAAATCATCAAGCATAACATCATTTCTATATATACGTTGTTATGTTGAGTTATAGTTGACCTAAATAACATAATATTATATTGTTATTGAAAACATGGCTGAGTTAAGAACAAGAATATTGTTTCAGAGAAGTTTCTCAACAATGAAAAAGAACACCGTAAAGTGAACTATCAAACTAAAGGAAAATAAAACGTAACAGAAGTTGACAAGTTAAATACGTTTCATAATAGGTTCGTTAAAAACCTTAGGACTCACGCAAATACGATAGCATTGAAACAAAGTAAAAGAACATTGAACTTAAAACAGCCTACTTTAGTCCGGTACATTTCCTTAGTGGTTAACACGTCTGCTACCGGACTAAAGATTCCTTATTCAATTCTCGGTTTGGCCGGAAGAATGTAACAATAGGACCCACATCTTACTACCCGCCCAAACGTATATGATTAAATTAAGCTGATATGATAAACTCCGTTTAGACTATGTTCAAATAATGTTATAAAAACAATGTTATTTTGTAATTTGTCATATTTGAATGTTGTAAAACATTAATAAAAACTACTCAAAACTGTCTAACAAATTATAATACGTTTTATGTGGCTGTATCATGACGTTATAAGGGGATGTTCTTGAAGCCGCGGTTTGTGTTAAGTGTTGTGCAAGAAAAAAGAGGGTCAAATGAGAGTTTTGGGTTCAACCGTCTTTACTCGGGAGAGCTAAATACTGTGCGAGTGTCCTTTAGACCGATGGCTGAAGAATACCGAACTGATGGCAGTTTTATGAACTTTGTTCGGATGACAAGCAAGGACTTTTTGAATACCTAATTCTTTGATTGGTCATCAAGAGGAAAAACACCTCTTTTAGGATTGCTATTCCAGTGAAAGAATTTAAAGAACAGTTTATCCAACTTGTTATATACTGTAATGTAAACAGTCTGTAACAAGTGCAACACATAAAAAATAAGTTACATATTATTTCTTTGACTTTACCGACACAGGAAGGAAAAGTATAACTTTTTATGAAAATGAAAATTGTTATAAAACATTTTAAAACTTGTTACATAGTGTAAAATAGACATAAAGGGATATGGAAGAGTGAATTAAGAGGAAGTGTACCAGCATTTGAATGGAGAGAAAATGGAAAACTAATTAAGGGAAAAAAAACAGCCTCAGTACATCTTACCAGGATTCGAACCCTGATTTCCCTGACATGGAATTCCAGTATATTGCAAGAGTTACGCCTTAGACCAATGTTTCTAAAAGTGTGGTCCACGATGGCCTTTTATGTGGTCTACATGAAACCAGGAAGTTTCGTAGTAAAAAAAGAGTTGATCACATAAATTCCGTGGCGTCAGCTCGCAATAGAGCTACACCAATCGAACGGCCGCCATCTGCTGCCGAAAATAGCGCCAACTTCTGTGTATATAGGGTGTCATGAGGTCATCACAACGAGCCCTCCGGCCGTTAATCTCAATTTTTTAAACCGGAGTTGCTACTTATTTATTCAAGTATCTCCTCATTTGTTCTCACAAGGCTGAGTTTACCTCCAGACCCACTACTTTGTAGAACAATCTGGAAGTACCTTGGATCAAACCCAGGACCTCTGGATCTAAATTCAGGAACTCAGTCAACAAATCTGAACAATTATTTACCAAAACTTATGAAATTATGAAAATTGACACTTGGACATGGGAATCGAACACGGGACCCTTGGCTTAGTACGCCAATACTCTAACCACCGAGCTATTCAGGAATTGTCCCGTGCCCAGGGTAATTCTTCAATCATCATCGGCATACTAAGCTAAAGGTCCCGGGTTCGATTACATTGTCCAGGTGTCATTTTTCAAATTTCAGAATATGACATCTGGATGCGAGTAAATCCTCACTAAAAGCAAATATAATAGCTTTGGCTATTTGATTCTTTAAAATGATGAGGCTTAGGATGTTAAAAAATAAACAAAACAACATTTACTTAATAGGCCTAGTTGATTGTGGTTTTAATTTTTTTCATATGTATGTTTTTTTTTCCGTCATAGCTTTTTAATAACCTTCAATTTCCAGGGCCCTGGAGTGCGCGTAACTTTGTTTGGTGGTCTTCCACCACTAGCCTTTAGATCATTCGAACACCGAAGCGGGAGGGTGTGTTCTAGAAAGAGGTTAGTTTGTAAGTTATTTTGCTGATTTTATTAGTCGGCTCATAGAGTCCACTTTTAATATCACAAAACCCGCCTCGGTGGCGTAATTAACTAACGCGCTAGTTTCGTGTTGAGCTAGGCTGCCGAGGACAGGAAGATCGCGATTCGAATCTCGGTCGGGTGAACTGGGGGTGGTTTTTCCTCAGTGGTTTTCCACTCTCCCTCCACGCAAATCTGGGCTTTTTCCTCTAAATTCAACTTCAACCTTCTCAATTCCTAATCCATTAGAGTAATTAGTACTTAAGCGTATGACCCGAACGGGTAGTAAGACGCGGTGCTAAATAAAAATAAATAAAAATAATACCACAAAATTAATTAGAACCAAAAGCCGCGTACACGGTAATTACTAAGCGCACCAATGCTCACGTGGTTTAATGTGCCAGGCTCGTGATATAATATTTCCTGATGACGGTAGAGGTTCGAAACCCGGCCGGGTGAACTTCCTCTCTAACTATCCTCTGCATCTCTATCCATTTTAATATAGAATTAATTGGACTATTATTATAATATTATTGTTTCATAAGCCAACAATTAATACTATGCCTCAATTTTCTTTTGAATAAAAGTATTTGACAGTTAAAATAGCTTATATATCTACTTTCACATATTCATACGTCAAGTCTTGTTAACTGCAGCTGTCACTTTTGATGGATATTATCAATACATATGAAATAACAATTTGGCAGCATAAAACCTTACCGAGTCGAAGATTGCCACACGTCTATCACAGACTCAGCCTTAAAATATGCGTGAAGAATGGCCCTGGGCACGGGATGATTCCTGGATAGCTCAGTGGTTAGAGCATTGGCATACTAAGCCAAAGATTCCGGGTTTGGTTCTCGTGTCCAGATATCATTTTTCAACTTAAAGAATATTATATTTAGGGCCTAGATTCAGCTATTATCGTAACTATTTAATCCATAATAATAATAATAAATAATAATAAATTTAAAAAAGTATAATGTTATCAATGTTGATCGTAACATAAAATATGTTGCTATTTTCTAAAAGCTGGTTCAAATGTCAATTCGTAAAGAAATCAAGGCATGGGTTAAATTACTTCTCAAGTTATTGCATTGTACTCGATACAAACTTGTGTTTCAAGGCACTTTAAATTTGAAATGCGTCGAGGAAAAAAAACAACAGAATATCAATAAATATTAAATTATTTCCAGTTCGTTTTAAGGTGGGGATACAGGGAACGCGAGAAAAGCCCAGTGTTTTTTGCAATTTTTATTTAGCACAACTTTTTTTGGTAAAAATAAATAAAATATTACTTCAGTACAAACCTAGGGTTTAATTTTCTTCGCATGGTGACATCAACAGTTGTTTTTATATTATTTATTTATTTAGCACCACGTCTTACTACCCATTCGGGTTATACGCTTAGGTACTAATTACTAGAGACTGGATTTTGCCTATTTGCCTTTTTTTTCCTTTATCGTAAAACATAGGCAGTTGAGATATATAGTTGTTTCATGTTATTACAAGTACAATATGTTAATTTTATAGTGTATTTTTTTCACGTATTTTAGGTAAAATGTGACAAGAAATATCATTTAGACCAACACAAACAGCGATGCACTGCAAAAGTTTAAAAGAAAAAACTGGCAGGCAAATATTAATTTCGCAAGTTGTATTTCTGACAATTGTGAACAATTTTACTCTGAGTTGTGTCCTGCGGAGGTAGCGCGAATATACCATGGACGAAGCTAAACAATTCCATTTTAAAAGGTTTCTCACAAAATATACCAACAAGCAGATCCCCGATGAATCCACATTGAGGAAAAATTACTTACATTCCCAATACTTATCCGTACGTTTTTTGTTTGTTAATCTATTTATTTATTTTTTACATTTTAATTTCAAAGATATTTTAAATTAATTGGAGCTGTGCACTTTCGTTTACTTACATAATTATTTGTTTTGAATATTAAGTGAATTTTTTACTCCTTTCCAGACCATTGAGAAGATAAAAGAAAATATTGAGATTCCTACTTTTGGGCAAGTGTCGACGAGACAACTGACCATTGCGGCAGATACATCGCAAATATCGTGGTCGGTAAACTTGACTCCACAGGACCCAGTTCTCCGTACTTGATTGCCTCAAGAGTGCTTGAAGTCGCTAACAGCTCGACAATTGCCAGAGTTGTTCGCGATTCACTGCGTAAGTTGGATTTATGTAAGTTTTTACATTCGGAACTTTATCCTATGTAATTCTGTGAGACAAAATATTTATTTTAGTGTTCTATTACAGGAGTGCTTTGGCCATCAGAAAACAATGACGAGAAGTTTATGGTGCTGCTGACAGATAGCGCAGCATATATACTAAAAGCTGGGGCAAGTTTGAAGGTGTTCTACCCAAAACTAATTCACGTTACCTGCCTAGCACACGCCGTTCACAGAGTCGCAGAACCCATTCGTGCACAGTTCCCGAATATAAATGCTGTAATTTCATCTGTCAAAAAAGTATTTCTGAAAGCTCCTTCGTGCATAGCAATATTTAGGGAAAAATTGCCAAAACACCTCTTCCACCACAACCAGTTCTAACACGTTGGGGTACCTGGTTACAAGCGGCAGTGTACTATGCTGACCACATGGAAAAAATTCAAAGGGTACGTGTATATTTTTAAGAAAACCATTTTTATATTTATTCAGAGCTAAATACTTAAATAATTTTTCCTATAATTCTATTATAGCTTGTTCATTTGGTTCAGAATTTAAATAATGACTTGATTCTCAATAATTTCAGGTAATTCAAACATTTGATGAAGAGGATGCTGGGTCAATGAGAGAGGCAAAGGTTGCTACATCTTCTAGCACTGTTGTGTCTGATTTGGCCTATGTAAAGAGCTATTTCGGCAACCTTCCTGGAGTGATCGTGTCACTGGAAGCCAGGGATCTGCCTTTAATAGAATCAGTGAAGATAATGCATACAATACAATAAGGTGTGAAGCAAACCCCTGGACCTGTTGCCTCGTCAGTCGCAACAAAACTTGAACAAGTACTACAACGAAATCCCGGGTGGAGAACAATGGTAGCAGTATCAGACATCTTGGGAGGGCAAAGCACGCCATTGCAAGAGATAAGTTTAAACTCTTCAGAATTGTCAAATTTAAAACTTTGTCCCTTGACATCGTGTGAAGTTGAGAGAAGCTTTTCAAACTATAACAATATTCTATCAGACTACAGAACAAATTTCACTTGTGAAAATCTAGAAAAGTATATAGTGATTCAGAGCAATGTGAGTTGCTTGGAGATTACATGTAGTATATTTGGTGCCTATGAATCCGATCCTTACTAATTACACTAATGGATTAGGAATTGGGGAGGTTGAATTTAGAGGAAGTGAGCCCGTATTTGCGTGGAGGGAGAGTGTAAAACCATTTAAGAAAACCACCCCCAGTTCACCCGACCAAGATTCGAACCATGATCTTCCCGTCACCGGTGGTCTATTCAACAGTTGTTGAATATCTGTCAAGGATGTCCTGGAATTTAATAACTTTTCCTCTTCATGTATAAAGTTTCTCATATGATGCCGCTATGCTCATTACAGATATTCAACAACTGTTGATATCAGCATGTGAAGAAAATTTAAACTGTTGATTTAACTGGAGAATTATTTGATTTATTTAGACAAAAACAAATCGCTGTAAAAACTGTGAGAATATTGTCCTTACCTTGCGTTTCCTACACTTCCACCTTAACTCTATCTTGTTTTTTAAAATTTCTTGGATAAATTTGAAAACACACAGTATTATTGCTCAAAATAAAAAATGAAGTTTTTTTATCTTCCTTGGTCGTCAGTATATGTAAGAGTTTGGGTTGAAAAGGGGTGATTGAGGGGGTAAAATTATACAATGCGTGTTCTTGACGTTTTTAGATTACAGTTTATTTATTAATTTTTACAAATTCATTTATATTGGGGGAAAGGTGGTCTTTGGCAATTCGGTTAACTTGTTTGTGTTTTGAGTATTTGGTGGGGGTTATTGTAATATACCTACAATCCAATTTTCATAATAAGGGTATTTTAGAAAATACAAACATATTTTTTTCGCAGCAAATGTTGAACATATTTTCCTATGTTATAGTGGTATTTTTAGGTATTGATAATATATTTAAAAAGCAGATCACATGGTTTGACGTATTATCAACAGAAATATATTTATTTTTGTATTTTTCAGAGTGAAAAATGTCAACTTTTATACTATGTTTACAAGTATAGAAAACAGAAAATAGTTCTGTGCTCGTCACAGTAAACAATAAACTCGTGTGCTATTACCGGTTTTATCGATAGGCCAATTAACCTGAGGGCAGCATCTGTTTGGAAATATATCAGCTACCTAGGCAGCTTCTTAAGTTGTTGTAAATGACAAACATGTTGTAACATTGAGTCAAGCTTTCATGTTGTAGCCAGGTAAATGAATTAATGGCATTAATCCACCTATACTATTTATTATTATTAGTAGTAGGTTGATACATGCTCCGGTGGCCGCATGGTCTAAGGCGTCACTCTTGCAGTAGACTAGGATGCCGATGGTGGAAAGATGGAGTTTCGAGTCTCGGTCGGAGGGAGGTTTTTTCCGAAATTGTTTTACACTCTTCCCTCCACCAAATGCGGTTACACTTCCTATAAATAAAGCCATCTACTGCCTAAAAACCATTAGCGTAATTAGTACATAAGCGTTTAATCCAAGCGGGTAGTAAAACGTGGTGCTAAAACAAATAAAATATAAGTTATCCATTCCTGATGAAAAATTATTTAGACGCCCTCCAAACAGGAATAAAAATAATAACAAAGTTAATATTTTTCAACGTAGTAGGCTACTGAGATCTATTTTTGAATTCGTTAAAACACTTTATGTAAATTTTTTGTGGAAAGTTGGCACACAAGCGAAGGCTAACTCGTAGACTTACACAACTGCATGAAATTACTTGTTTATTAGCCAAAGAGGAGGGAAATCTGCGGTCGTATGATCATAAATACGTTGATGATGAAAAAAGGAAAACCTTTAAGTTTACGATGATCGTTGCGAAAAAAAAACATGCCCCGACACGTTTCAATATCGTCATAGATCTCTTGACCTTCCAAACTAATTTTAAAGGTTGTAATATATTATACATTGATCTGGTTGTAATCTACGATCTGTCTGATTATATTATATATCACAAATGTGTTTTATATCATTCCTCGTGACGCCTGGTGCAATCAAAACAAGCTGTGTGGTTATTGGGCAATTACTTTTTTTTAAATAAGCTATTTTTCAAACTAATCGACAAAATTGAACCGCACAAATCGTTTCGTATACTCCTACCGACAATTTTTTACATTTCTTTTATTTAACGAGTGCTTTATGAACCCATTGACTATATCGGCACACGACTCATAAACCTATTTTATTTATAACAGACACAAGACCCAGTCCACGGCCATTAATTCATCACTATACAAAGGTAAAACCCAATTTAGCTACTGATACACATTTTTCGGACATGATGGGGATCGAACCCATAGCTCAGAAAAAAGATGATGGAATCTTCCTGTAAATCTCTAGGTAGAGTTTCCGGTAAAACCAGCTACCATCGAATTTGAAGGGAAGGGTTCTTCCTATAAGAAATTGTAGTGTAAATAAAATATTACTCAACAAATTACAAACTATTTAATTATTCTTTGATATTTTTTTTACTTTTAATTGTTTTTGTATAAAATGGAGATTTTTTACAGCTATAGATAAATTTGAACATGGTATTTCGAACATTTTATTAATGATATGATTACCTCTAAATATAGTCTTCCCAAAACTGAGCTTCTTTTTGGGGCCCTTGGGAACCTATAGGTGCCACTGGTCAGGGAGACTGTTGTGTTAATGGTGAAGGGGGTTAGGGGGTAAGGTATCACTCCGCCAGTTCATTGTGTGCATGGCAGAGCTATAGTCCAATATTCATAGGAAAAGCCTTCCTTGTCTGGCAAGATGGAAATCTTACTAGATCTAATTGCACGTATCCATACGTCAAGTCACGTGATCTACAGCTGTCACTTTTGATATTATGTGTATATTATCAATGCATATAAAATATAAAAAAAAATTGTTGTTAAATGGTCGTGTCACTCTCGTAATATACAGTCCTGCCAATGAGGTGGAAATAAGGATTCGAATCCCGATTAGGTTGTACTGAGCGAGGTTTTTCCTAAATTGTTTTCCACTATCGCTCCACGCAAATGTGGATACACTTTCTATAAAATGTTACCTTTTTCATCCTTAAAACATTAGGGTAATTAGTGAATTTGCGTATAACCCGAATGGGTAGTAATACGCGGTGTTAAAATCACTAATAGTATAGTAAAATGTAATCAATGTTAGTAAAAATTGAATATTTTCAAATTTTCAAAAGGATTTTCTTATTAAAATTGAAGACAACCCACCCACACGTTCCATTTTTATTTATATTACTTAAGAGCGTTCATAATAGCAGGCCCCAACTCAGCTCCCGGCTCGCGCGAGGTTTGGGAGTAAAAGGGAAAAGAAAACACCTACAATATGTCAGAAATATGTGCAGTGCATTCGTATTTGAAAGATTACTCGACATTTTCCGCTGTGACGATGGAGGACCAAGCTGCAAAGTTTCTTGTTAATAACTACAGTATGTCCCTGTTATGACAGAATGAAGTTTTGTGCACAATGGTCACATGTGAAGCCATTCTAAAATGATAAAAAACGCGTCTTTTCAATGCAGTTTTTTTAAAATCCAAATATAATTTAATATTTCAACAATGTTCTCTATTAGGAACTTCTATTAACTCTTAATCTCCATTAATGTTTAGTCAGAAATTATCCACGTGCAATAGTGTTGGTGTAAATTTACTATTTCTAGCCGACTGTATCACAGAGCTGATTGGCATGTGATGCACGCTCTTGACTGTATCACAGAGCTGATTGGCATGTGATGCACGCTCTTAATTGTATCACAGAGTTGATTGGCATGTGATGCACGCTCTTGACTGTATCACAGAGTTGATGGTCATGTGATGTACGCTCTTGACTGTATCACAGAGTTGATGGCTTGTGATGCATGCTCTTTACTGTATCACAGAGTTGATGGTCATGTGATATACGCTCTTGACTGTATCACAGAGTTGATTGGCATGTGATGCACGCTCTCGACTGTATCACAGAGCTGATTGACATGTGATGCACGCTATTGACTGTATCACAGAGTTGATTGGCATGTGATATACGCTCTTGACTGTATCACAAAGTTGATGGTCATGTGATATACTCTCTTGACTGTATCACAGAGTTGATTGGCATGTGATGCACGCTCTCGACTGTATCACAGAGTTGATGGCATGTGATGTACGCTCTTGACTGTATCACACAGTTGATTGGCATGTTGATGCACGCTCTGACTGTATCACAGAGGATTGGCATGTGTGAGCGCTTATAACGTTTTGGTTGTGATTATGTAAGACAGTAGGCTGTGGTAGATTGTAGGGGAGAGGGGGGAGGGGCAAGTACCTTTAGAATAAATTACCGTTTCTCTTCCCTTCATTTACCAAGTAAGACATTCAATGTTAAAATTTTAAACTGTCTCTCTGTAATTTTGGTACTGTAATATTTAACTTTGATCTTGACTCTGTCTCAGGGATTTGGGTCTCCAGTTCACAAAACTAAATACATGCTTTCATTTTTAAAATCATGAATCCCATTGGTTTGGTTTTATTGGTTTTGATATGCGTTACTTTTTAGCGTTTAGGTTAGCCATGTTAAATAAACACGATAAATAAATATAATTTTAGAAAAGTTATATGTTAGAAAAACTGCAGTTCTCATAAGGTATAATGAGAATATCTTATAATACTATGTTTTCATCACTGTTTCATTGTTCATATGCTTTTTAATATTTGATTTAAAGCTGGCAAGACAAAAAGGAGATTGTAATATTCAGATAAAAAATAAGTAAAAATCAAGCACAAATGTATACAAATTTCTCAATCTCCAAATTACTATCGGAAGTAAAATAAGAGAGGAGAAAAATATTGGAAAAGATAAAGGTGATTAATGTCACTCACTTAGCTCTCTCCAGCCTGGGGTTTAATTGGCTGAGTCGTTAGATGGGTAATCCGAACCCGTCTCTGGCGGGCGGACATTATGTGTTCTGCTACTAGGTGTTTCTCTACGATCGGTACAGTCAAAACAAAAAAATTTCATGTAATAGACATGGCATTCTTCATTTTGAAATGATCAATTCGGTCCCATTTATAAAATTAACGAGTAGAATAATACAAAAAAATATATAAATATTTCTTACTAACACATTGTATACTACAAAATGAGATAGAAACAAATTATAGGGGTATAAAAATAACAGTATTTATATATAATTAAAAAGAAGTAATTTTACCACTTTAAAACTTCTTATACGTACTTTGAAAATGATTTAATGTAACATAATATAAATATTTCATTGTGCACACCTAGTATGAATATCTAGTTACACTAAATTTCAGCCCCATACATTAATTATTATTTTACCTTAATAGTGGTACGGGTAAAGCATAAAATAGAAAGTTTGACCCCTGAACTGTAATGATTGGAAATCATTGAATAACTATTTATAGTTTATAATTATACACTTGTTAAAAACAGTGAAATAAAATGTTGACATATAGGCTTAATACATCAGAAAGCAGCAAACCACTCTAATCTAAAGCCCAAGTCGCTGATTACCCGGTCAAGTTAAGTGACTAGCAGTTCATCCTTTATAAAAAAAAACTGTTTGAGGGATTTAAAAAAGTATGCTAAAAAAATAATACAAATATTGATCATACAACGTTTTTAAACTATTAGCCCCCTCCATAAGTATAAGGTAAATTACTTTTCGTGACAGTCAAAGTGGTACCTTCTTCACAAGTTTGGGTCTAAAAGGTTCGCTCATTAATTTAACCCGTTACCAAACGACCTATTATCAGAGCCGAATAGTTTCGCAATGTAAACATGTCCGTGAGTCATTTCGCATTCATGACGATGATAAGAAACGGAAGATATTAGCGAGAGAGCAAGAGGAAAACAGTGTTCACAAAATAAGTCTCACCACATCACTTTTAGATGTTGCAGAGATCTTTCGATTGGCTTGAGGTGCTCACTTATGTGGCTGAGATATTGCCATCAGATGTTGCGTTTAAACCTTCAGTGCACGAGATTGTTCTTTAGCGAAATGAACACTAAGCTATTTTCTATGACCCTATATATATTATTACTTGTAAACATAGTTTAAAAGTTGAAATTTTCTCTTGAAACGTATACAAATCCACATATTTCTGTTGATCATTGAGAGCTAAGTGCCCGGGAAACAAAAGGTAACTGAATAGAATGATGGCATTTAATCGGAAGGGTGGGAGGTACAACACAAACTGCACTGTAATTGTATTTTCCTATTCCCCTGTTTGTTCTTCCACTGCCGCACAGCTCCACCCAGGAAGCTATAAACCCACTTGGTTTCTGGCGTTTAGTAATTTCTGCTCGGCTATTTTAGTGAATTAACTGCTCCGGTATGACTCAAACAAAGTGATTTATTTGACCACCTTATTAAATACTTATCTTGAGCTTCTCCCATACACGCAACACGGTGCAATATACCTCTGGGGGTAAATGAATGAAATAATACGTAGTGGATTTGTGGTATGAGGCTTTCTAGTTCTTATACGAATGGTCAAACTGGCTGTGACCTTGGGAAATCGCTATCTGGAACGGAGGTTCTTAACCCTTTTACTATTACAGACCTCAATGGATTGCCCAATATGTCCCCATACCCCTTCTCTAGACGGTTGAAATCATCATCATCATCATCATCCAATCCTATTAAGTACCAGTCCGACTTCAAAAGATCTCAATAGTTTGGTTTTACTTTATTATATATTATTCTTTTAGATCAAAAAGTGCTTAACACGGGATTCAACCCAGGATCTTTGGCTTAGTACACCATTGTTCTAACCACTAAACTTTCCAGGAGTTGTCCCGTACCCATTCCTCAGTCATATTTTAAGGCAGAGTCTGTGCTAGACGTGTGAAGATCATCAGCTACAAATGTATGATCAATTAAGATCACACCCGCCTCGGTGGCATAGTTGGCTGGTGCACTAGTTTAGTGTTGAGCTAGACTGCCGAGGACGGGGTGATCAAGGTTCAAATCTCAATCAGGTGAACTGGGAGTGATTTTACCTAAAAAAATTTCCACTCTCCCTCCACGCAAATTCGGGTTCACTTCCTCTAAATCAACTTTTCCAATTCCTAGTTCATTAACGTAATTAGTACTTAAGCATATAACCCAAACGGTTAGTAAAACACGGTGCTAATTAAATAAATAAAAAACAAATTAAGATCACAAGCTATCAGGTCAACGACGCTGCCATCTTCAGCTCGGTATTTGGCTTTTTGCTGCCAACAGTACAATGACAAACATGAACGAAATCCTTATATAGATGGAGTAAATAGGTAAGCTATTATATTAGTTTGTTAGTTACGTTTGTAGCAGCAGAGCTAGAAACAAACAGCTTAAAAAAAATTTCACAAATACTTTATCATATTTAATTATAAAAAATGGCAAATCACAAATAGACAAATTATACCTAGATTTTCATAGAAAGTCCGTTATATGACACGTTTAAAAGATATAAGATCACTTTCTCGTAGTCACGCGTCAAGCCGTGTGATCTGCAGCTGTCATTTTTAATAGATATTATAATTAAATACATATAAAATACAATAATAATAATATAGTAAAATGTTGTCTGGAAAATATGTGTTTGTATTTTCTAAAACGTCTTCCTATGAAAATCAGAGATTGAGCCCCTTACCTTAGTATTTGGTTCTTATATCCTAAAGGGGTATGGATACCCCCGGTTAAGAACCCCTGATCTAGAATTAGGGGGTGTTAAACCTGCACTTTATTAAACCAATGATTTTTATCAGTCCCGACTTACAAACTGACGTAACTCTGAAGCAAATTTGTCAAACTCGTTTGATCATATGGTCCACATTAAAAATAATGAGGGGGCCACATTAAAAATTAAACTTAATATCTTATTTTTACTAAAAAAAATAAAACAGGTCCCTCACGTACATTAATAAAATTATCCCCATATTTTTCACCAAAAATTTGAACTTTTTTATTTGCAACAGTGGTGGGCTTTAAATCTTATGCCAAAGTCAATTTTATAATTGTTTACAAATGTTTGTCCGCAAACCGAGATCTCTCGGGTTTTGGTTTCATTTCATGTGAGAAAACAACCGCTGTTAGTTAACACACGTGTCTGCTGCCAAACGTTCCACGTATTGGGTGAACAAACTCAACAGTTTTTGTAGATTAGTTAATGTCAAAGAAAGGGTACAGATTTGGTTCACCAACCTCACCTTTCATAACTCTACCAACTATGACAAATTCCAAAATGTTGTATTTTTTCTGATGTTTATAAAAATAAAAATAAGGTCACATTACATAATGGTTCATCATAAAGTCTTCGGACCGCACATAATCATGGATCGGACAACCAGGTGAGCCTCGCTATCCTATACACGTTGTTTCCCTTAATACTGTACTCGTACCGCGTATTTTAAATACCATAATAAAGTTACGCAGGTTTTTATCTATCTATGGCATTTTGGTCAGCTAAATAATTTGAGGGAACATATTGTTTAATAAAATGTAACGAACGTAGGGCTGAGTTTAGAAAGCAGTGGTTCCCAACCTTTTCAAGATCGCAGCCCTTCTGAAGCCGTTGATAACTCACCCCCAACCCCCACTATCCTTTACTCACCCCCAGAACGAGAGGGGAAATTAAAAACCTATGAACATATTTCTAGTACTCTACGTAATCCATTTCATATTAATAAAATAAATAACAATTAAATATTGAATTATTATTAATAATTAGTGGTTTCCAGGAGTAGGCCTATATAAGATGATATTTAATATGAATTAAACCCTCACCATGTTTGATGTTTGATGCTGTTTTATGGTTGTCAGTTTTTGACTGTCAGGATTAACGTCAATCCTAGGTCTTGTTCTATAGTAGGTTTGTTTATATATTTATCATTAATATGCCTTGGCAGCATGGTCTCATAAATGTTCCTTTACCCGGCCCATGGGTCACCAGAGAGCGAGAGCTGTAGTTCTGAGTCAACATGGCTAAAAATTAATTGATTCTTCCACGTAGCGGGAGTAAGAAACCTCAAACCACGGACGTGGCCGCATAGAGTGTTAGCTTGACCGTGGTGTCGCGGTGTTGGTAAGAAAAGGGAAAACTATCACACTATTTATTTCCCCCCTGAAAACCCTTTAGTATGGAAACAAAACCAATGATTGCTCTTCATAGGGTAAAACATTCCAGATGAAACGGGCGACAAAACTGCACACGTGGAAGAGCCCCAGGAGACAGCATAAATTACCAACTAGACTACATCCTTGTCAAACAGCTTTTAGGAATGGAGTGAAGCATATTAAGACATTGTCAGGAGCTGACATCGATTCGAACCACAAAATGATGGTGGCGTACATTGAAACAAGACTGAAGATAATTCAGAAAGACAATGTTGAAAAAATGAAGAGGACTGCATGAGAGAAATGCTTCCGAAAATAGAAGAAAGAAGGAAATGTAAAAACGGCAACAAAGAAGAATATATGAAACCAGTCAACAAGTTAAGGAGACAAAATACAAAACGAGTAAATACTATATAAAGAAGATATGCGATGAGATTATCGAACTACAAGAACAGGAAGGTATGACCTCATGTACGAGAAAGCAAAGGAACTGGGAGGGAAAGAAAAAAAGTGTGCAAACAATATAAATAGAAGACCCCAAAGGTCAGATAGTGATGGATCATAAAAAAAGTCTTACGATTTAGGAGGGATATATAGAAAAACTGTATGACAAGGAAAATCGACCATAAGCTCCAAGAAATAGTAGACCCAAGGACTTTCTAGGTGTAACGCAAGAAAAATAAACAAGCCAAGAAATGCAGTGACCCCATGGCCATCAACCTCATTCTTCTTGTGTGTAAGATCGTGAAAAGAATATTCAACAGGTGATTGGAACATAAAATGGAAAATGTAATGAAAGAGGACAAATTTGGAAATGAAAAGGAACAGGAACCAAATACACCATCGGGAAGCTGAGAATAATTTCAGAGAGAGTGCTGGAAGTCAAGAGAATTCCACATTGGTTTCATCGCCTGGCATAAGACATTTGAAAGAGTGAAGTGGTGGAAACTGATGAATATAGGGTCTACTCAATTATTATCATTATTATAACAACTATTATTATTATTATTATTATTAGCACCGCTTCTTACTACTCGTTTGGGTAATACTCACTTACGCTAATGTGTAATGGTAGGGTGATTGTGAGATTAAATGGAGGGCCTAAAGTTTAACGTGGAATGCGAACCACGGTGGAAGCCTGACATTCTTCACATTCACAAGTTGTGATTAATACAGGTCTTGTAAGAGATGAAGGAAGGGTTTGGCAATCAGATAAATCTGTACTGGGACAGAAGATTGAACCCCGGACCCCTAGCACAGAAGTCCTATACCTTAAATACTTAAGAATATCTACATCAACTAGAGGGACAGAGGGCTGATTGCAAACCTGTATTTGGGATAGCGAGATAAGGTAAGGCTGAATGATGGAGACACCAACAGCGTAGAGATAGGAAGAAGAATGAGGCAGGGATTCTGTTTGTCACCCAGTTTGTTCAACTTATATGGAGAGTGGCCAATCAGGAAATCTCTGGAGGCAAGTGGCAATTTCAGGTTAGGAGGATGTGTCATCAACACAGTAAGATACGCAGATGATCTAGCATTGCTGGCCAAAAATTAAAAATAATGTCCAGAAGTGATGGACCAGCTGGGGAAGACAGGAATAAGATATGATATGGAGATCAATATTGATAAGCCAAAAGTTATGGGATTTTCAAAAAATAAAGAGCCACTAAAAATCAAAATTAGAAACCAGGAGTTGGAAAGCATTGAACAATTCAAGTGCCTGGGAAGTCTATTGACAAAGGATGCCTACTACACCTAAGAAAGTAGGTCGAGGATCTCCATGGCCAACGAAACTTTTAACAAGGAGAGGTTACTGCTGACCAGCACGTTTAGTTTGGAACTGAGGAAGAAACTGATGAAATGTTACATTTGGAGCATCACGCTGTATGGAGCAGAAACTTGGACTCTTAGGAAGAGTGAAAATAAATTCTTGGAGAGCTTTGAAATGTGATGCTGGAGAAGAATTGAGAATATCAGGTGGACAGAAAATGTGACAAACGAAGAAGTCCTAAGAAGAGTGGGTAAGAAGAGAACCATTTTAGATGTGATTCCTCGATACAAAGTAAACTGGATCAGACACATCCCTAGGAGGAACTATCTTCTGGATTACATCATAGAAGGAAAGGTTAAGTGAAAGAGGAGCTTAGGATGAAGGAGGATTCAAATATTTGATGACTCGAAGGAAAGAAGAATAATTTGGAAGCCGAAGGAGGATGCAGAGGACAGGGTGCATTGGCGGTCTAAACTCACTGACAAAGGAAATGGACCTATTGTAAGACAGAACACACAATAATAATAATAATAATAATAATAATAATAAAAATAATAATAATAATAACAATAATAATGCACAAGAGCGGAAAGCGTTGTCTCGCACATATAACTGGTAGCAAATGGCACCAAGTACTTTATTACCCTTTTTGGAAATATCTGTGTACATTAAGGGTACATGAAACCAAACTCACAACGAGTATTGAAGGAAAAAGCATTTTCAATGTCAGATCATGAGACTAAAGTAGTTGGTTGTCTTCTATAGATGGTTCGCAAACCAGTAAAGGACTTCGTGGACCCCGGTTTGGCAACCTTTGTTATAAAACATTTTAATTTAACCTAACTAAACAAATTAACCACGATGCGCTTATTCAATTAAAAATAGTAAATTTACACGAACATCATTGCACGTGGGTAATTTCTGATTAAACATAAATAGAGATAAATAGTTAACAGAAGCTCCTAATACTGAACATTGTTGAAATATTAAATGATGTTTGGATAAAAACTGCATTGAAAAGGCCGTTTTTTGATCATTTTAGAATGGCTTCACAGATAAGCACTGTGCACAAAACTTCATTCTGTCATAACAGGGACATACTTTAGGTGACTAATAAAGCCGCATCGAATAGCCTATAATATTAGTAAATTTGAAAAATGATCCAGTGGTAGAATTTTGATGCACTAAGTCAAAGGTAATGGGTTCGATTCCCATCTCCAGGTTTAATTTTTGAATTTACTAAAAAAATATGACTCGACCTGCTTCGGTGGTCGCATGGTCAAGGTGCCACTCTCGCAATAGACTTGGACTTCCCATGGCTGGGACATCGCGGTTCGAATCACGGTCAGGTGTACTAACGGTATTTTTTCAAAATTGTTTTCTACTCTCTTTCCATGCAAATGTTGGTACACATCCTAAAAATTCTAACTTCTCCATCCTTAATACACTAGCATAATTATTAGGCCTATATAAAGGTATATAAATCTAACGAGTAGTAAGACGTGGTGGATTTAAATAAAGTGAACCCACATTTGCGTGAAGGGTGAGTGTAAAACCATTTGTATAAAAACCAACACCCATGGTATACCAAATCCGGTGCTCAAACCCTGATCTCCCCGCCATTAAACCTTTTGTTCTGCTAAATAACCTTTTGATAGGAGCAGAGCTTATATTTCTCTCTACTCTTGCAGGAAACAAGTGATTTTTTTATCAACAAATAGTTGCGTAACGCCTCTAGCGTGTGTATGTCTATGTGTAAGTTTGCATTCGTTCAAAGTAGAATGCAATAATTACCTTTTAATTATTATATGTACAACCTTTTTCTCGGAAACTTTTTTTTCAAATTAAGGACCTTACTAATTTGTATAGCAACATCATATTGCTTGTTATATAAATTACCTAATTAATAATTGTTATACATTTCTTCTGGCTGTCTTTAATTGCGAAATTTAATTATTATATACATGTGTATTCGCAAGGTTGCTTGTGGCATAGAACTTAGAAAGTAACGTATTTTGTTTCTAGAAAGTGCGAGGGGGGCGGAGGTTTTCGGTGTAATTCTAACAGCAATATTCTATCTAATATTTCACTCGAATTTGTAAACACACTGACTGATATGTTGAAAACTAAGCAACAATGATTTAAAAACCGAGAATTTCTTTTTTCCCTCCACAAATAAAACCCCAATTTAACACTGGCCAATAGATAAGCCGCTAATTAATGTAGGTCTTCACCACCAGGTTGAAAATGATTAAGGTAAGTGTAATTAAAGGAGACCGACTGTCGGAGCGTTGATACGTTGCAGGCGTCCAGAAATCCCACGTTATTTAACAAGTGGTTTGCTATTACGAAATATTGTTAACATCAAAATGAAGGTGAAAGGTAATCAACAATACCCTATGGGATAAAACCCGACATTTTTGGCTCTATTGTTATTTAAAAATAAATCACGAATAAGTGAACTTAGTTCATTTTCAAAGAAGTTTCACTCAGAATGTTGCAATTCTAAGATCAAAGTAATTGGTTAAAAACATAGATCTAACCAAGTGCAAATTTAAAGAGGCACAGGGGCCACATGCCCCCTTAGGTAAAATATTTGATTTTTTTAGACCAATGGAAATGGTGGGTGAGGGCTGTGGTGGCGACAATTGAGGTTGTGAACCAATGATATTTTTATTTTGCATCTTATTGCTAGGTTGTTAGAGAGTAGGGGTAGGCAGTGGGCAGTGGGCAATGGGAAAAGCAATTGGCAAGAAGGATGCGTGTTTAGTAAGCATATGCCTACCAGCGCATACAAATGTTTCTCCATTCAATATATCTGTGCCCCACCCCCTTGTTCACAATTTCTAAATTCGGGCTTGGATCTAGCCTTCATCAAACAAATAAAGTCATATGGTAACAGGGTCACAACAGAACATTCTAAGATGGTTGAGGATTGTTTTAGTAGTTTGGAAGCTTCAGAACTGACATTACTATAAGAAATACAGCAGTGTGAGGGTCACAACAGAACATTCTAAGATAACTGTGGATTGTTTTAGTGGTTTGGAAGCTTCAGAACTGACATTACTATAAGAAATACAGCAGTGTGAGGCTCCCAACGAACATTCTAAGATGGCTGAGGATTGTTTTAGTAGTTTGGAAGCTTCAGAACTGACATTACTATAAGAAATACAGCATGTGTGAGGCTCCCAACAGAACATTCTAAGATGGTTGAGGATTGTTTTAGTAGTTTGGAAGCTTCAGAACTGACATTACTATAAGAAATACAGCAGTGTGAGGGTCACAACAGAACATTCTAAGATAACTGTGGATTGTTTTAGTGGTTTGGAAGCTTCAGAACTGACATTACTATAAGAAATACAGCAGTGTGAGGCTCCCAACAGAACATTCTAAGATGGCTGAGGATTGTTTTAGTAGTTTGGAAGCTTCAGAACTGACATTACTATAAGAAATACAGCAGTGTGAGGCTCCCAACAGAACATTCTAAGATGGTTGAGGATTGTTTTAGTAGTTTGGAAGCTTCAGAACTGACATTACTATAAGAAATACAGCAGTGTGAGGCTCCAACAGAACATTCTAAGATGGTTGAGGATTGTTTTAGTAGTTTGGAAGCTTCAGAACTGACATTACTATAAGAAATACAGCAGTGTGAGGGTCACAACAGAACATTCTAAGATAATTGAGGATTGTTTTAGTGGTTTAAAAGCTTCAGAACTGACATTACCTTAAGAAATACAGCAGTGTGAGGCTCCAACAGAACATTCTAAGATGGTTGAGGATTGTTTTAGTAGTTTGGAAGCTTCAGAACTGACATTACTATAAGAAATACAGCAGTGTGAGGGTCACAACAGAACATTCTAAGATAATTGAGGATTGTTTTAGTGGTTTGGAAGCTTCAGAACTGACATTACTATAAGTAATACAGCAGTGTGAGGGTCACAACAGAACATTCTAAGATAATTGAGGATTGTTTTAGTGGTTTAAAAGCTTCAGAACTGACATTACCTTAAGAAATACAGCAGTGTGAGGGATGAAGATATCTTCCTTCAAATAGGTGACACCCTAAAAGGGACTTCTCTCGGATGGTAGCTAATTAAACTCTAACAACAATGGGTCAGGAGTTTATTCAGGTGCCAGTCGTACTAGCCGCGATACTGACCCTGCATTGGCGATATTTCAGATACAGTGGTGATGGGACCGGGGGAGTATCGCCAACTCCTGAGAAGAAATTTGCACCTCTGGAATAATTTTTCCCCTCCCCTGTCCCTAATATGCTATACATTCATTTCACTCCTATTTTATATTCTCGGATATAAAGCTGAGAAATAGCTTGGAATCAAACTCCAAATAGTTTCTAGAGACATTATATTATTTTTTAAATTATTGAAGGAGGACCACTATCAATAGAGTTTAAGGACAGCCAGTTTTCAAATTTGGGGATGGGGAAGTAATTTTCCTCACCCTTCATACATTCCCCTAGCAAATATAACTTTTCTCCACTACTGGGAATGTGTACAATACGATATCCATAGGAGCCCCACAGTCTGGTGAGAATCGATATCTCAGAGAACCCGACCAAAATCCGATAAGATACTATCCTCTGTGTTATCTTTCCCCACTCGTGTATTTAGCGTTTTTTTATTGGATTTTGTAGAATATTGAGATAAGCTTGATTGATTGAATTATAGATATCTCGTAAGCTACTTTAAATCAATTATATTAGCAAGCGTATAACCCAAACGGGTAGTAAGACGCGGTGCTATTATTATTAATTATATTAGCATATAATTGTATTTAATACATAGTTTGATATGTGTTTTAAAGACAATCCAAGGAATAGTTGCGAGGAGAAAAATTTGGAGGAAATGCACCCACACTGGCCACAAAATATAAGATTTATTTTTAGCACCGTTTGTTCATGCGTACAAGTTTATAAGCTATGCGAATACGTTAAGGACGAGGAAGTTTGAATTTAGAAATGGATGCAGAGTGGAAAACCATTTAAAGGAAAACTCCACCCTCAGTACACCCAACTGGGACTCGAGCCTTGATCTCCGAGTCAATTGAAAAATTCGCATGTGAAAAATTACCCCTGGGGCACCCGACCAAATTCGAACCCATAACTTCCCCACCACCAGTGACCAAGAGTAATGAGATTATGAAGCCTTGGACGGTTCAGCCAGTGTTGTGGAAATAAGCCTATTCTACATACTAATATGATTATAATGTATTAGGTCTATTAAGTACTATATAAACACAATAGATCACGACAGATCCCTTGTCACAGGCAGAATATGTGACAGACCTAAGCCTCCATAACTTCGTCGGGAATCGAAGCTGGGGCGTTTGTATTACAAGGCAGACGCGCTACCGACTGTGCTAGGGTGTCAGACACAACCATACACTGACTGTGTTTTTTAGGACATTCAAGGTCACCCACAGCCCATTTTTAATAGAAAGAATCTTATCCGACAGCTAGAAAGGTTACTAGATCTACATTCACGTGTTCACACATCAAGTTACGTGATCTGAAGCTGTCACTTTTGATAAATATTATCAATAGCTATAAAATAATGATAACGATATAATAGCATGTTGACCGCAAATTATGTATGTATGTATATATTTTCTAAAAGTGTATTTCCTACTAGAATCGTGTTGTATACGATGACCTACAGGTTTAGGGGCATGGTTAGAGAGCCTATTAATGTAGTCCGAGACTGAGGTTCAGATTAGGGATGTGAAAAATTATCGATACTTTACTGAAACCGATATTTTCCTTTCGATACTAGTGGTTTTTTTATTCGATACTTATTTTCCAATACTTTTACTGATATTAGTACTCACACTCCTGTATCGGATCTGTGTCGAAATGAACGACTTTTTTGCTATCTTCCCTCATGCTGGGATTAAATGTTTACTAGGGTGGTCTGTGGAGGAATAACAAATAACATTGCGAGAGGAGACCAGTCTACCACCCCTTCCTTTATCAATGAGCACGGTAATCACAAACTGAGTAAAAGAAGCTCTTGTAGAGCTCAATGAACTCACTCAACTCAAGGGTGCCACAAGCAGACCAAGCAGAAAAGTTTATACGCAAATGAAGCGGGGTCGGGCGTCCATTCTCCTATTGTTTGTCAATATTATGATACTACATAAACGACGAATGTAGTTAAAAAATGGCACCTCTCAGAAGTGAATTATGGAAATTTTCAAGAAGTTGGATAGCGAAAAAGCACCTTGTAAAATTTGTTTTAAAGTATTAAAAACCATTATACTTTTCAGTGTTTAAATAAATGATGCAAAAGTTGAAATTATTATTACTAGATAAAAAACATTTTTCCATATTAAAATTTCGATACCGATACTTGATGATAAAGATACTTTTCTTTCGATACTATTACGGTATCAATATTTTTCTTCCAATACTTTTAATGAATACAGTATCGATACTTTTTTTTCGATACCACATCCCTAGTTCAGATCCCAAACTTTCGCAATCACTGATGCATTTTCTCACTCACGCCTTCTACCCCTTACTGTGTTTCAGAAAGTGCGCGTCATGAAAACTGATAAACGCGACTTATTAAAGAGCAAAGAAAAAAAGCCACGCATTATTATTATTATTTTTATCGCCCCATTATCGTGGAAAGATAGTTCCTTGTGAGTGACGAACTATATGTCCAACTTTCTGAGAAGTCCTCGCCATTTATCACCGACCCATGTGAGGAGACTTCCTGTGAACAGGAAGTGAATGGCATCACTACGTCCTGGTTTGTTTGTTTGTTTGTTTATCGCGGCGAGATTCCAGCCACCCAATGTAATCAACCCTTGCGATCTTCCCAATAAAAAGGGCCGCCCAGATAGACACTGATTTTGATTACTTGATGTATGGGGCTCGCCCTAATTGCGCCAATTCTCTTAACTCGGACCCGAATTGCGCCAAGAGCTTAAAAGTGCCCCCCCATACCGGACCCGAATTGCGCCAATACCCCCCTTCCAAAGACAGGACCCGAATTGCGCCAACTCTGAACATAAACAAATATTAATGCTATGTCTGTTGGTAAGAAGGACACAAGTCAAAAAATATAAATCAAACAATATTATATCAAAGTGAAATTTCCGTTTTTAAAACATTGTCAATAATATATAACTATATAACATTATTTATGTAAAGTTGTAAAATAAAATTGTTTTGTTTACCATGCTTGCGCTAAATGAAATCGACAGCCTACTATCCTGGTTTGTGGAAAAGTCGACACGATGCACTCGTGAATCGCTTGCTCGAAATCAATCACAATGTATAAAGGTTGAAGGTTAAGTCTCTTCTCGCACTCCTCCTTTAGGATTCTCATAGCGTCAATGTAGCTCTGCTTTTTCTTATTTTTAAGTAGGCAAAAGACTAGAGGTATGTATGACCCTTCGAAATACCCATGTACAGTAAAAAGCTGAAGAAAATGTTTCGGTGCGTATTCAAAGGTTCCATCCATTAACACAATTTCATTCTGGCACTAATACTAGAGATTCGAGTCACAAGAAAATGTCACGATCCCCTTCTCTTTTTCGTTTCTCAACAAAAAGTTTTCGTCTTGTATAGTTTTTATTTCAATTGAATCTATGGCAAATTGAATTTCTTCGGAAGATTTAGGCAACTTTGGCAGTGTTTTTAGTTTAGTATAGTTGATGTTATTCCTGATACATTTAATGTCCTTGCGGGTCAATGTTTTTATAGATTTTTTCTGTGTCTGTACCTCTGTGTGGATTAACTTTGAAGGCCTTACTTCAATCTCATCAGCTTTCCTCTTAACTGCGTTGCTAATGGATCTTCTGTTCAACTCTTGATCTAGTAGTGGTTCGTGGTTGTGTTCGTTTTCAGTCCGCGAGAAAATGTTTCCACCAACAAGAGTAAATATTTTAGCCTTGCAGTCCTTTTTAGTGCATCTCCACCTCTCTTCCCTCGTCAACTTTAATTAATCACCTGTCGATACGTTTAATTATAATAGACAATCAGAACTTTCCCTTATTCACTATAAATCCTTTCCATATCAATAATTCTCGCTAATATTATCACAGTTCACACAAAACCCGAAAAAAAATTAAAAAAATACACCGGGACAATCACTGTTTTCGAGACAAATAATAAGTATTGGACAGATGGATGTCAATACTACTGTTACAAGTCTTGTTGGGGGCACTTAGGGCCTTTTTACATTCCTTTACTAAGGGGAGGAAAGACATGAAGGGGCGAGAGCTTGTTTGCGATGGTCTTTGTTTGTATCATCCCCCCCACCTCCCTCACCGACTACCTGAACTTGACTTGGCGCAATTCGGGTCCGGGATTAGTAAACAGTTTTTAATCCCTTAATAACTGGCGCAATTCGGGTCTGCCCGATGTATGAATTTACAGTAGGTCCCCCGTATTCGCTGATTCATTATCCGTGGTTTCGGTTATCCGCGGTTTACCACTGCCTTATTTTATTTACTTTTAATTAAATAAAACAAATTAGTTTAAAAGTCACAATTCCTACACCATCACCCCACTTCTTCTCCTCATCGTGCTATCATATCATCATCATTCATCATCATTGACATCAGTGATCGTCTCAGCAGGAAAAATGGAGAATAGTAGTACACTGTAGCGTACAATATACATTATTATTATGTACTTTATTTAATGTTGGTAATGTCTTACTGTGAATAATCTATCAATTAAACTTTACCGTATTTATGTATGTTACATTATACATATATATAATAGTTCGCTATTATCCGTGGTTTCACGTAACCATGGTAAATCTAGGAATGTGTTATCCGCGGATACGGGGGCCCTATTCTATATGTATTTTTTTTAACACCGCGTCTTTCTAACCGTTCAGACTATACGCCATGAATATGTGTTTTAATAACTTTAGTAACTAATCACTAACTGTTCTTACCACCAAAATCATGCTATAGCTGAAATATTTCCAATCAGATGTTGCGATTAGGTTACATATTGACAAAAACCTTTTAACAGCACGTGAGTTTGTTGTTTAGTTTTAAAACTGACTTTTCCACTCTGGAAAATACAAGAATCCATCATTAAGAGCCAAATTCCAGGGAAATGATACCATTCTCCCTACCCCCCCCCCCCCTCCTTTCCCAAAAACCGACATTTTCCCTCGCACTAGGCATATTTTTAGTGGCCAATTAATGAACTGAAATTATAACCTTGTGCAAGGCTGTTGTTTCTATAGCGACTTCAACCTTACTCCTTACCTTTCACCCCCTACAAAGAGCCTCATGAACTCCACTGATTTTACAATTCTTGGAGCAGAAAATTATTTAAAAAAAACTCCGCCTGAATATTTCAGGGATCTCCTCCCATAGTTCAGTGCATATGTGGCGTATGTGAACAGAGTTAGTTGCATATGTTACATAAGGAATGTGCGAAGCGAAGTAGAAGCAAAGCTTCAGTTCAAACATGCGAAGTAAACTAAAATATGAAGTCGGAGATGAGGGTTTGAAAACAAATATATTTGGTGCTTGTTTCCCGCCTTTTACAATCACCTATTCAGCCATTTTGAATAATCAAGCAAATATCCGAAGAAACTATGAAAAACTTATATGTCAAAAATGAACTTGTAAACATGCCATGGGTAATTTCAACGAGATAGAATATCGAGGACTAAAATGCACTTGTAAACACTTGATCGAGATAAAATATCGAGGACTAAAATGCACTTGTAAACACGCCATAGGTAATTTCAACAAGATAGAATATTGTGGACTAAAATTGAATACGTCTGTTATAACTAAATGGATCCAAGCAAATAAGATGGCACAGTTAGTAAGAAGGCTTTGTAAATTATATTCTTTTTGCTTTATACCAGCAACCGTCAGTTTATAGTGCTACAAATTATGCAGGTATTTTTTTAAAACAATATTATGTGGGTGACGTTGAATAGAATATGCTATTTTCTTTTACTTAACTACTTGGTTTTTCTATAATCCCATTTCATATGCAATTTTCATAAGATGATGTCATAAAACTGTTTAGGAGAAGTCTAAGTGAAGCGAAAGGGATGTGACCTTCGATTTTTACATTTTGAAATTTCGCAACAAATATCCTGTATACTTGATTTTGGTAAAGCTACAGTGGGAAGGAACTTTTAGAGAATAAAAACAAACTTTCTTACGGTCAACCATGATAACATTTCACCACATTTGTATTATTTTACAGGTAATGATAATATTTATCAAAAGTGACAGTTGCAGATCACATGATTTGACGTACGATTACGTGAAAGTAGATCCAGTAACTTTTCTAGCTGTCAGCTAAGGCTGTTTACATGTTCATCAACTCTTGTATTTTTCTTTACTCTCTCTTTCTCTTTGTTCTTGGATCGTTGGAAATGGAGTATAGGAGAGAGTATAGGTAGATAATTTTCGTGCATTGCTGGTTGCCTTTACGTGCGACATTTTCAAAAGGCCTTTTCGTGTTAACGAAATGACCTCTTTAATCCCTTTTTTATTTACCTCATTTACACAAAGCGGAAAAAAAAAGAATAAAACTTTATCATCAGGAATTATGTTAAACTTTACCACCCTTTAATTAATCGTAAAAAAAAAGTTATGTGTGTATTTTTTTAACGAGAGTAGATGTAGGCCTATTAAAAAAAGGATTAAAAGTTACCGAACATTTTGCTATCCAATTTCACATTAAAATGTTTTATAGGAAAGAAAGATAATGTATTTCCGTTTTTCTTGTTATATTCCGGGGAGATATGCAAATTGTTGCACGCTCATGCATCGAGTGAATATATGGAGTTTGACTTGAGAAAATGATGTGACATTCACCTCTTGGAATATGTTCACACTCACAACTCCCTAACCATCTGCTTATTAGATTTTGTTTACTACCGCGTCCTACTACCTGTTCGGTTTATACGACTACTAGCTTTTACCCGTCGCGGCTTCGCCCGCAATAATTGATAAAATCTTTTAATTTTTAACTAAACTGTTTTGGTTATAAATCAAACTTTATTTTTTTCAAATATCTATGCGTTTTTCTCAGTTCTAGCTGTAAATAATTTTGCCGTATTTTAATTTTCACTTTTAAATATTTCGTAATAAAAGAAATATATATTATTGAAGTTATCAATTTTAATTTTTTTAAATTTTTACCTTCATAATTAGTAAGATGATTAAATAAATGAAATAATATTTTTTTCGAACTATATGGCTAAAAAAATCACATATTTATTATTTATTAGTATGAAACTACGTCACACTAATTACTATTTACTTTAATTACAAAATATTAAATCACAAATTCTTAAATAATATCGTTTCAATCACATTATAATCATATATTTATTATTAATGTAAAATCAAAGGTTGGGAATAGTCCTATATGTTATTCCAGGACATACTCTACCAACGTACAAAGTTTCATTCGAATCCGTTCAACAGTTTTGGCGTGATTGAGCAACAAACATCCAAACACACAAAATTTCGCATTTATAATATTAGTAAGAAGTAAGATATACTAGTTACATTACTGTGTTAGGAATTAGAAAGGTTTCATTTATAGTAATTGTACCAGCATTTGCGTGAAGGGAGAGGGGCAAACTATTTAACCAAAACTACACTCAATACACCCAACCATGATAGAACTCCGATATCTCCGTCTTCAGCAGGCTAGTCTATTGCGAGAGTAGCGCCTTAGACCATACGACCACCGAAATGGGTTTAGCTTATTTGTTAGCGGCTACCTCGGTCAACCAGGAGGTATCAATCGATGTCAGGCCTCACGGTTTAAAATACAATAGTCCATGTCGTTTTAATGAAACCACATGAATATTTTTACAAACTTATACTCCCTTTCGCCCTTCACCTCCTACAACCACCCATAGCCATGTCAATATGAAAGAGGGGAAAGAAAACCACCAAACTTTTTATCTCAAGGTAACGAGGAAAGCTCGCTGCTGGGTCTCAAATATCTTAAAATGTTCTGTTGTGAGTTTATCAACAAATTACTGTATTTGTTAGAGGAAGGTTAAATCTAGAGCCCTTTTCATCGAAATTAGTCTCATCGCTACTCAAATATGATTAAATACTAGTTTGAAATAAGCTGATGATACATTTTCACACATTTGTTTCTATTAATAAAACTCATAATATAGAGTTGTTTAGGAAAAAGAGACCTTTTGGAATCTTTCGACATATTTTCCCTTGAATCATTTTTAAAATAAATATTGCGTTAGAGCTGAATGTCTGCGCGGCCATTTCTCACTTTCCGAGGCCACCCCTTAATTCCCTCCTCAACCCATACCATCAACCCACTTCCCCTCTTCCCGACCACTCTTTTATTATTTTTTGGTACTGAATAAACAAATGCATGACTAAATATTTATACAGTTATCATAATGTAATCAACTCGTAATTACGTTGGAATTTCTCAACAAGATTAATTTATAAATTATTTCGCGTGAAGGAGTAGGTAAACAATTTCAGTCTTTATGGTTTCAAATGAAAATTTAAAAGAAAGCTAACTTTATTTTCATTTTATTTTTGGGAATAAACGGTAATAAATATAATTATCACCCACATTTTTATTTAAGTATTCTTGGAATGAGTGCTATTAAATTTGATTCATTTGGAATTACTTTCATTTAGTAAATATGTTAAATAACACTGGTGGCCACGAGGACAAAGGTCAGTCTCGTCTTACTAATGACGTGGTGTCGTCATTAGAATCACGACTGGGTGCATGAAGCATGGTTTAAAAAGTGTACTTTAGCTATTTTAAATAATTAGTATCTATTCAAAACAACGTTGATGTAACGTTAGGTTACTCTATGGATTATGAGCTCAAAGTTAACTGCCTCATTTACTAAAGTACACTATTTATTCTTATCTTGAGCTAGTTATATCCAGTCCACCTCACTACACCGTTTCCCTATCTTGAGCTAGTTCTATCCAGTCCACCTCATTACACCCTATACCTATCTTGAGCTAGTTATATACAGTCCCCTCATTATACTCTATCCTACCTTGAGCTAGTTCTATTTAAATCACCTCATTACATACACCGTATCCCTATCTTGAGCTAGTTCTATCCAATCCACCTCATTACACCCTATCCTATCTTGAGCTAGCTCTATACAGTCCCAGCAGTGTGTAAAAGGTGACTTATAACGATCCCTGTTTCTGAGAACTGGTAGTGCAAACTGTAGTGCAGTAAGTGACAATAAGATGTGAGAGATGCTAACAAATTTACTGACCGAGTAATATCATATTGTATTTCTCAACTGAAACTTATAGTTGATTAATTTACACTTCTTAAATACTTTTTTATAGTTCATATTATAATCACGTTAGACCAAGAAGTTTTTAAAAACATTCGACACCAAATGGAAAAATGTTGATGAACCTTAAGTAGCTGAGGTATACCCAATCAGATGTTGCAGTTAAATATTGACAAAACCTTTAACCGTATACGAGTTTGTTGCTAACCAGAAATAACACAAAACTATTTTACATGACCCTATACATATATAGACTTGTAAACATAGTTTAAAAGTTGACATTTTTCCCTCTGAAAAGTACAAAAATCCACATATTTCTGTTGATCAATAAGAGCTAAATGTCCGGGAAACGAAAGGTAACTGGTATAAGAGCGTAGAATGGATCTTTGGGAATAAAATTATGTCATAGGAGTGTCACAGCACATTTTATTGTCATTTGTATTTTCTTTCTTCCCTGTTTGTTCTCCTACTACCAGCCAGCTCCACCCAGAAATTTTATAAAACACTAGGTGTCTTGTGTCTAGAATTTCTGACTGGCCTAAGACTATATTAGCAGCTGAAAAAATAGCCATTTACAGTTTACATTTTTTAAGTTCTCAGTATTTTAGCTCTTACTCATATGGTCTAATCTTTAATAATACTATCTACGGGGGATGCCCCCCAAACACCCACTGGTTGCACCACTGAGAGGCAGACGACAGGGTGTGGTATTATAACGTGTGACATTGAAAAACTGTACTTGCTTCTACTAATTAATTACACATGCAAACTACCGTGACGGTTTGTGCTGTCTTCAGTTATCAATTAATTACCCCCTCATTTCATTATCCACCATCCATGTTTAATAAATGAGCCAATTGTTATTAAAATCAAATCTTTCTCAAGAAATAGCAATTGGTAATTACAGGCCACACCACACATATAGTTTCTCCCCCGGTTGACCAATCAAATAAAAAGAACTGGTAATTAGTGGAACACCCGATGAATCAGCAATTCTCCCTCTCCTCAACAAGGCTTTGTGTATAGTCATGAGCAGGACATTCTTAGTTTTTTTTTTTTTTTAATTAGCGACCGTATCGGTGGGCATGCGGACTAAATGTTCTGGACCCATCTATAGTCTGGTTTGCCTGAGACGGGAAGTGTTGGGGTTCAAATACCGGACATTTGTATTGAGTATGATTTTTAAATAGGCTACATTTTCTTCACTCTCCTTCAACACGAATAAGTTGTACACTCCCTCTAAAATTCTTCCTTCCTCAGCCTTATCCCACTAACGTAATTAAAGCATGTGCCCGAATGGGTAGGCCTACTAAACGCTGTATTAATAATAATTATAATAATAAATGTCATGGTGCATCAGACTGACTTTCTCGCTCCTTTATCTTGAAAATGAAGATATTTACTTAAAAGGAGTAAGATTTGTGAATAAATAATGTATATTGTTGTAGAAACATTGAAAAATAAATGGTATGGAACTACTCACGGACTTTATCGCTCTATTGTTTAAAAATTGAGATATTTACTCACATTTCCTAATATAATATACCCTAGCGAACCTGAGAACAAATTGCGCTATACATACGTTACATTTTTTGACTCTCAGAGTTTTAAATTTTATAATTATATTTTTATAAATTAACGTCTTCATTTGTATATTTGGACCAATAAAAAATATCGATATTGGGTCCGCAAGGGTCAACACTTCGTATTAAGATTTTGAGTTCCGTTAAAAAAAATTGGCATTTTATTAGGGGATGCACATCTTATGGTTATCGCATTGCTACTAAAGTTCTATTTTATAAATTTTGACCAATAAAATAGGTAATTTATTGAATATTGAGTTTAAAATGATAGAGATAGATCATTGCTGTAACAGGGGCGGATCCAGGACGGGAGTATGGGGAGCGCGAGCCCCCCTTCAAGAAATTAAACTAATTTAATAAATGTTAAAGTCACTACTAGTTTTATTGTCACGTAATACTATCTCACTAACCAGATTTAATTCTTTCAATTATTATTGGTAATATTATCTTAATCAACGCCTAGATACGAATATTAATTAAAAATTTTAGAGCCGATTTTGAGAAAATCGATTTTTCTTCTTTTCACTTTTTACTAAACTATTCTTAATTTTGGGATTAAAAAGACACACAGATGGAATTTCAAAGACCACTTTTTAGGGTTATGATATGTCGACATCTATCAACTTTTTGGGTTAGATTTTTTCATGGTCGCAATACTTTACCTTTAGTGTTCGAAAGTTAAAAAATACATACATTGCGTATAGCTTTACAGTTAGTGGTTTTATAAAAATATGTTTCGAATAAAATATTTGTATTATAATTAGATCTACATATTTACAATGAGAAGTAATTTCATATTCAAATAGTTTCGGAGATATGATGGAAAAAAATGAGAATTTACACATCAGACCGGAGCCCTTAAATTCATTTGGCCAAAATATTGAGAGTAGCCATTTTGTTTGGAATATTTGTAAATGTTTCAAAATTTAATCAAAATCGTTAGAGTCAATTTTGAGAAAATCGACTTTTTCTCTCCTTGCCCTTCAGTAAACTATCCTTAATTTTAGGGTTAGATATTCAATTCCAAAAACCCCTCGGGGCAACCCTATAAAAACCCTAGATACCAAATCTTAGCCCAATTGGTAAAATAGTTTAGGCTCTAGTCGCAGGTACAGACAGACAGACGGAAATTCAAAAGCCACCTTTTCGGATTCGGGGGGTCATGAAACGTCGAGATTCATCAAAATCTCGAGTTCGATTTTTTTGGCGATCACAATACTTTCTTTATCTGTAAGATAATGAAAAAGTAAAAAGGAACACCTTTGTTCACCCAAACAACATAAAATTTAACCACTCACTTCAGTGGCTACATTGTCTAAGGCGCTACACTCGCAGTAGACTAGACTAACGATGACGGGGGGATCGAGGTTCAAATCTAGGTCAGGTTTACTGAGAGTGGTTTTTCCTAAAAAAAATTCCACTCTCCCTCCACGCAAATGTGGGTAAATTTCCTATAAATATAACCTTCTTAATCCCTAAAACCATTGGCGTAATTAGTACATAAGCGTATAACCCGAACGGGTAGTAAGACGTAGTGCTCTATTTAAGAAATATTTTTTCTCATAGCTTTGACATGGCTTAGAAAAATATATTTCAAATAGGAGTTTGTTATATTACCAAATTAGTTATAAAATTTTGCAATGATAAGTTATTTCTTATCTCAAATAGTTGCAGAAGTATGATCAAAATGGGATATTTGGGTACCCTCTAAGTAATTTTCTCTAAAAAAAATATTTTAAAAAATGGGATGGATAATTTTGTTTGTAGCATTAGACAGTGACTGAATAGTAATTTAATCAAAATCGTTAGAGCCAATTTTGAGAAAATCGCTTAAATTTGTTCTCTTTTAGCCCTTAAGTAAACTACCCTTAATTTTAGAATTAAATAGATGGTTACAAAAGACCCTATGGGGAAACTTACTAAAACCTTAGATATCAGGTTTTAGCTGGATCGGCAAAACGGTTTTGGCTTTAGGCCTAGATGCAGACAAATGGTATCGCGAAAAAAAACACTTTCTTTGAGTTGAGTGGGTCATGAAACGTTGACATCCGTAAAAATCACGTACTCAATTTATTTTGATGGTCACAATACTTCCTCTTACCAAGAGTTCACGAGAAAGAAAGAAAAATAGTTGATACAATTTTCCATAGACGAAAGTTGTCATCTTGCATCTCTCGGAAGAAGTCGCCATCCACCACTGATTTGAGGTCTCGTGACGTTCCTGGAACCAACGCGCGGGGTAAAAACACATTGCAGTCAGTTTTCTGGAAGCTGAGATTTCACTTCGGGGAACTCATTCCAAGTAGGACCAACCATATCGTCAGTTGGAATTGGCTTTTAATTGAATGGTAGCTTGATTACTGGGGTTTATGGCATTTCCATTGAAAACTGTGGACGCCAGCGCTAAGCATAGAGACGTATACTCGGATACAATGTAAAATAGATCATCTATCACCACGTTTTATTACCAGTTCGTGCCATACACATAATAACTATGTTAATATTTTAAGAATGAATAAGGTTGAATTTTAAGTAAGTGTTCCCGTATTTGCGTGGAGAGAAAGGTAAATCGTTTAAGAAAAAAAACCTCCTCAGTAAACATAACCAGGATTCTAACCCCAATATCCTCGTCATCGTAGTAAAGTCTATTGCAAGGGTGACGACTTGAACAACTTGACCACTGAAGTAAGCCTCTGCATTTTGACTCCTTAAATAGGTAGGAATTTGTATACTGAGTGAATAGTCCGGGGTTGAATTCCCAACATGCTCCAAAATTTGTAATTTTTGAAACTGGGGGTTCCTCTTTCGTAGTGATGAATTAAGGGACTGGATGTTGTGTCTAATCTAGAGTCAAGTT
Source organism: Timema cristinae (assembly GCA_039000515.1). Lineage (NCBI taxonomy): Eukaryota > Metazoa > Arthropoda > Insecta > Phasmatodea > Timematidae > Timema > Timema cristinae. The sequence continues at coordinate 95,222,776 of JBCFYV010011172.1, forward strand.
AGTTTGTAAGTCGTCTGATCAGTTGGTTCATAATGTGCACGTTAAATACTTAAAAACAAAAATGTAATGATACGTGGGACAATAGCCCCTTCGTACCTTAATTTCAGAAAGTGCACAGTAAATCCCTTAGTATTATATTATATTTTTTTCAAGATAATGATAAGAAGGAGTAAAGCTAAAGTAGGAAGCTTCAAAAAATAAAAGAAGACCAACTTGGTGGATATTTTTCTTACAAGTCGTTTATTTCAGAGTATAAGAGGGCAATTCTTCTCCGCTATCAAAAGTTTAACTTTCTTAACTTTTTTGTCAGGCCGAACCAATTATGGGTCTAAAAAAAGCACGTATAAAATAGCATTGTTATTTTTTATATAGAAGTTTGTTAGTGTTAAATCACCGAATAGTTAAAGAAATGGCTAATTACTACACGAATGAAGAATGGAAGAGCAGAAGTTTCGAAACATTGGCGGCATCTCGTTTGAAATTATTTACTAAACACGTTAAGGGGGCCACCTACCTGATATGATATACACTCCGGTATTTTTTAATTGGTATCAGTTCTGAAGCTTCTAAACCACTAAAACAATCCTCTATTATCTTAGAATGTTCTGTTGTGACCCACACACTGCTGTATTTCTTAAGGTAATGTCAGTTATCACGCTACCAAACCACAAAAACAATCCTCAATTATCCTAGAATCTTCTGTTGTGACCCTCACAATGCTGTATTTCTTATTGTAGTGGCAGTTCTGACTTTATTTGTTAGAGCAGTGGTTCTCAAACTGTGGTCCGTTGCCCACTGCTTTATTTATTATTTAGCATAGCGTCTTACTGCCCGTTCGGTTTATACTCTTAAGTACTAATTACGCTAATGGATTATGGATGGGAAAGATTGAATTTAGAGGAAGTGAGCCCGCATTTGCGTGGAGGGAGAGTGGAAAACGATCTAGGAAAAACCACCCTCTGTTCCCCGACCGAGATTCGAACCTCACGTACAATTTTGAAATGGGATTTTCTTCCCTGGTTGGACTGGAAAGTGTGGAAAAAAACAGGCTTAATGTTAAGCCTGACTTAAGAATGAAACTATCTTCTATTGCACCCTATGTAACCAAACTGGTCAAAGACTGCACGAAACCATCTTCTATTGCACCTGATGTAACCAAACTGGTCAAAGACTGCACGAAACTATCTTCTATTGCACCTGATGTAACCAAACTGGTCAAAGACTGCATGAAACTATCTTCCATAACCCTATGTAACCAAACTGGTCAAAGACTGCACGAAACTATCTTCTATTGCACCTGATGTAACCAAACTGGTCAAAGACTGCACGAAACTATCTTCTATTGCACCTGATGTAACCAAACTGGTCAAAGACTGCACGAAACTATCTTCCATAACCCTATATAACCAAACTGGTCAAAGACTGCACGAAACTATCTTCTATTGCACCTGATGTAACCAAACTGGTCAAAGACTGCACGAAACTATCTTCCATAACCCTATATAACCAAACTGGTCAAAGACTGCACGAAACTATCTTCTATTGCACCTGATGTAACCAAACTGGTCAAAGACTGCACGAAACACCATTCTTCATATTCAAATGGAGAGTCAAAATGTATTCGTTTATTTATTTTCTTGAAATGTCCTATTACAATTTTAATTCTAAAAATAAGTATGCTGTTATTGTTTCTTGTCCTCGGGTCTTAAACGGGTCCATGAGGTTATACTTTTTTTTAATTCAATTATTAATTTTTTTTATTCATCGTCTTGTATTATTTTCTTATCGACGCCTATATTTGGAGTGGAAAATGGAATTGGTAGTTGCTGGAAAAATCTCCGTGGCATGGAGATTGGTCAAAATAAACTTACCTATGCTACTGAGATGAGCAGTTTACAGCCCTCTCACAGCAGACTGACCCATGTCTACAACCCTTTCCTGGTGCTAATTATCAAAACTATAACAGATTCTATCTTCCAGCAGTGACAACTCACGATGTAATTAAATTATTACGCAGAATTAAATCCAAGGCGATTTGGATTGACAGAATTTTAATTAGCTTCCTCCTCTTAATTCTACCTTTTGTCACTACTCCAATAACCAATATTTCTAACTTCTCACTTACAAATGGTGTCTTCCTTAATCTATGGAGAATGGCTTATGTTATACCTGTACCCTAAATTAACAATTCGACTAGTGTTAGGGATTTTCGTCCTATTTCTATCCTCCATACTCTGTATAAAGCCCTCAAATATCTGGCGCATACACAAATATTGTTCTTCATTAACGAGCATGGTTTGCTAAAGCAGTTTCAATAAGGTTTTCGTCCTAAGCATAATACGGCATCAGCATTAATAAAAAAAAAATAGTTTATGACATTCGTCTAGCTATGGATGGTAAGAATATTATTTTACTCACCTTACTTGACTTCTCGCAGGCATGTAACTGTGTTAACCACAATATGCTACTACGTAAATTGTTTGAGTCGTATGGGTTTTCTTAGAGTGCTATGCGATGGATGATGTCTTATCTGATTGGTAGGCAGCAGAGTGTTAACGTTAATGGAAATTTCTCCTCGTGGCTACCGGTTAGGACTGGTGTGCCCCAAGGCTCTATATTAGGCCCACTTTTGTTCTCATTATTTATTAATGATTTACCTGACAGATTCTCTGTATCACCTTTATGCGGATGATTTACAGATTTATATCTCTTCCCGCCCATTGGAAATAAAAACGGCTATACATAAATTAAATGCTGCTCTTAATGGTCCGAGCAAAATAACCTTTATTTGAATCCAAAGAAATCAAATGGTATTTTTATTGGTTCCAAAATGATATTATCTAATCTTGGTCGATCAACTCTGCCAGACATTGAGCTCAACTCTGAACCCGTATCCATCTCAACTACCGTACGTAATTTAGGTCTTACTATTAATGAAAACCGGTCTTGGACTGATTTTTTTTTGCTACAATGCATACTTTAAAGAGACTCAAGTGATTCTTACCAATAAATATGAAGGTCTTGGTGCTTTAGGTACTTGTTCTTCCTCATTTTGATCACTGTGATGTGTTTATCGACTGAACAGAAACTCTGTCCACGCGACTTCAGAGGTTACATAATGTGTGAAATATCGGGATCATGTTACTTCAAACTTGCGGAAATTTGATTGGATGAGATTTGAACAAAGGCGTGAACTATATTCTCGTTCACTGCTGTACAAGGTACAACTGTCTTGCTCAGCTACCTGACCTCTCGATTTCAATTTAGACTCGCTCTCAGTCAGATAACTTGCTCTGTGTTCCGAGATGCAAAACTAGTTTTAATTTAAATTATTTCTCTGTCTCATCTGCCTTAGCTTGGTACAAGTCACCTGTAGACTTCACATGTGAAAGGGCCATCTGATTTTAGAAACAATCTCACCAATCACTATATCTTTAGCGTGCGAGCTGCGGCATAATCCATGTGTGTGCGTGTTTGGTGTAAGAATGTTTACTAATTATATTTTATTTATCTGTTTCCACTACTGATCTAGATATACTTTGATCAAGTTTATTACTGTTTTGGTTTCCGGTTCTGTACGTGTTTATCTCATTGCAATGTTTTATATGTTTTATTTGCATGTGTATGTTTTCCTCAAATACTTGTTCCCTGTGTTTTATTAATTGATAATAATTGATAGCTGCAGTGAAATGTTAACTTAAGACATAGTTAAATGTAAGAGAAGGGTTATGCCTTAATTTTGTCATGTAAATAAAGACAATAATAATATTATATATTGAAAGATGTGGTTTGGTTTTGATTAGTGATCTACCATGTTCTTTTGTATTTTAAAATATAATAAAAAAATACTTTTTAATTAATTTATTTTAAACTTCCCTACAATGAAATAACTTTAATATCAAGTTTTTATGATGATAATGCATTTTAATTTAAATCATTATTCCTACATTTTGGTAATTGAATGGATGAGGTGCTAAGATAGGTGGTCCGTGGTAAGAGAGTATTTGAGAACTACTGTGTTAGAGGAACGCTCTATCTACGTTTCTAACCATTTACTTTAGTCTCAGAACTGAAACACTTCGCGTGAAATGTCCTTGAAATTAACATGATTTCCCCCATTCTTGACTAAATATAATATAACATTTAAAATGTAAGATTTTAAAAACTATAAGGATCTTTCACCTCCATTTTGGCGTGAACCATTTCTGAAATAATAAACAACTTGTTAACTAGACCTTACGCGGGATATCTAACATCTGCAAAGTTTCTCCCAGTTCTGGTGGTAGTACTGGTTGCCCTCCTTCAATGTATTTAAAACAATTAAAGTTAAACTATGAAATGGGTAATTAAGAGCGTTCATACTAGCAGGCCCAACTCAGCTCCCGGCTCGCGTGAGATATAGGAGTAAAAGGGAAAAGAAAACACCTACGATATGTCAGAAATGTGTGCAGTGCATTCGTATTTGAATGATTACTCAAAATTTTCCGTGGCACTGATGGGGGACAAAGCGACAAACTATCTTGTTAATAACTACAGAATGTCCCTGTTATGACAGAATGAAGATTTGTACAAAATTCCTATCTGTGAAGCCATTCTAAAATGGTCAAAAACAGCCTTTTCCATGCAGTTTGTATCCAAATATAATTTAATATTTCAACAATGTTCAGTATTAGGAACTTCTATTAACTCTTTATCTCCATTAATGTTTAATCAGAAATGATCCACGTGCAATAGTGTTGGTGTAAATTTACTATTTCTAGATGACTGTATCACAGAGTTGATTGACATGTGATGCACTCTCTTGACTGTATCACAGAGTTGATTGGCATGTGATGCACTCTCTTGACTGTATCACAGAGTTGATTGGCATGTGATATACTCTCTTGATTGTATCACAGAGTTGATTGGGATGTGATGTACGCTCTTGACTGTATCACAGAGTTGATTGGCATGTGATGCACGCTCTTGACTGTATCACAGAGTTGATTGCCATGTGATGCACTCTCTTGACTGTATCACAGAGTTGATTGAGATGTGATGCACTCTCTTGACTGTATCACAGAGTTGATTGAGATGTGATGCACTCTCTTGACTGTATCACAGAGTTGATTGAGATGTGATGCACTCTCTTGACTGTATCACAGAGTTGATTGGCATGTGATATACTCTCTTGACTGTATCACAGAGTTGATTGGGATGTGATGTACGCTCTTGACTGTATCACAGAGTTGATTGGCATGTGATGCACGCTCTTGACTGTATCACAGAGTTGATTGGCATGTGATGCACTCTCTTGACTGTATAACAGAGTTGATTGGCATGTGATGCACTCTCTTGACTGTATCACAGAGTTGATTGGCATGCGATGCACTCTCTTGACTGTATCACAGAGTTGATTGAGATGTGATGCACTCTCTTGACTGTATCACAGAGTTGATTGAGATGTGATGCACTCTCTTGACTGTATCACAGAGTTGATTGAGATGTGATGCACTCTCTTGACTGTATCACAGAGTTGATTGGCATGTGATATACTCTCTTGACTGTATCACAGAGTTGATTGGGATGTGATGTACGCTCTTGACTGTATCACAGAGTTGATTGGCATGTGATGCACGCTCTTGACTGTATCACAGAGTTGATTGGCATGTGATGCACTCTCTTGACTGTATAACAGAGTTGATTGGCATGTGATGCACTCTCTTGACTGTATCACAGAGTTGATTGGCATGCGATGCACGCTCTTGACTGTATCACAAAGTTGATTGAGATGTGATGCACGCTCTTGACTGTATCACAGAGTTGATTGCCATGTGATGCACGCTCTTGACTGTATCACAGAGTTGATTGGTATGCGAGGCATGTAGTGTACGCTTTTTGAAATTAGGTAGGTAATGTTGAATGTCTTTTTTTTTTCATTCAGTGGTTGTCACAATTTTCTCAAGTCGAAAGTTTTTGGTCATTTCAAAATCTTACTCACTTAGATCCTTGTTCATTATATGCAAACTCCAGCCACAATGCTATTAACAATAAGAATTTTTAAAATACAGTTGAAAAATGATACCTGCACACGGGACTCCAACCTGGGACCTTTAGCTAATGCTCTAATACGGCACTATCCATGATTTGTCTCGTTCTTAGGGTTATTATTCCCTCATAGTTTAAGGCAGAGTCTGTGATGGACGTGTATAATTCATTGCTACCAAGTCCCGGGTTCAATCACCGTATCCAAATTTAATTTCTTTTACTTTATTTAACATTTTTTAAATTAATTGAATTGAAGTCTCATTACACACTTTGCATGTTATATCTATTTGGTCTCATTTGGTACCCTAATAGACGGGCAATTGGGCTAAATTTCAAGCTGGTTCACCGGTTACGGGGATGTCATTGTTCGAATCCTAGTCAGCTGTATTTTTCCTAACTGATTTTCTCTTATCTCTACACATCTCTTATTTCTACCTTTCTCATCTTTCTCTATTAGCGTGATGAAAATGCGAATAGCTCGGATGGGTAGTAGGACTTGGTGGAGTTAAAAAAATTGTGAGGCGAGATCATTTTGTAATCAATGTCACAAAATCTTGGACTACAACTTGGTTCACACGAACATTAAAATATTTCAAGTTCCAGCTGGGATCGAACCATGATAATTTAGACCTGTCCCCGTGTCTACGACCACTCAGTCACTATAAAGAGCACAAGCAAGGCCCAGTGGCGTAACTATGACGAGACAGGGGGTGGGAAGGGAGGGGGGAGGAGGAACTTGCCTTGGGCGCAGAATTTAGCGTCACTCTCATGTTAGTTTGGTCTGCTGATGACGGGGATATCGGGGTTCGAATCCCGGTAAATATACTGAGAGGAGGAGAAGGGGTTCATAAATGGTTTCTCATTCTTCCCCGCAAATGTGGGTTGACTACCTCTAAAATAGTTCCTTTCATATCTCCTACCCCATTAGAAAAATTATCATAATATAGTTATGAGTATAACCCCAACAGGTGGTAGGATGCGGTGATAAAAAAATATTTGAGCAAAAACCTAGTTTCATTTAAAAAAATTTAAAAGTGTACTATATTTTTATTATTTTCTAACTGGTACTAACACAAGTAACCAGTTTGAGTACCAGTATTAGTATTCAGCCAAATTTTAAAGATCAGTTTTCAAAGGACATAATTTTTTCTCACCCTGTGTACCCACTGCAGTGGGCATAATCTGGGCACATAGCCGACAAGAACCTCTCATTAACAATTTATACTTTTATCTATTTTATTTTCGAATCCTAGGTTATCGACTTTTTTTCTTTCCTCCTATAATTTGTTTTTAGGTTATAGATGATGACATTATTAATGCGAATCCTGTGGCTGTCGGTATCCTTTGAAGACTCCCTTCCCTTTTCACCCTATCATAACCTCGCAATAGCCTTGAGATAAATAAAAGCAAAGAGTAGCGAGTAGTTACTCATTCTGGGAAATTTTATCACGGCCCGTTTTAAATACCTCTTTTATCAGTAGCAAAGGCGGTAATGCCACGCAGAGCGGATGTGGGTTGGTGAATGCAGATTTAAGAGGAGGGAGGGAGGGTGTGGGTAGCTTTTACTCTTGTTAGAAAGGCCGTAACGGATCTTGGTTATGTTGCGAGCGTGTCCACGGTTCATCGCGTGATCTTCGTGGCATTTGACCAGAAACTTTTTAAGGCGCTAGAAATAGACGATAATAAATTCCTAAACGCCAGAAACCAAGTGGTTTTATAACGTTCCTGGGTAGAGCTGTCCGGCAGTAGGAGAACAGACAGGGAAGGAGGAGAATACAAACGACAATAATATAATATTTAGCACCGTGTCTTACTAACCGTTCGGGTTATACGCTTTAAGTACTAATTACGCTAATGGATTAGGAATTGGGAAGGTTTAATTAGATGAAGTGAACCCGCATTTGCGTGGAGGTATAGTGGAAAACCATTTAGGAAAAGCCACCCCCAGTTCACCCGACCGAGATTCGAACCTCGATCTCCCCGTCCTCAGTAGTCGAGCTCAACACGACAAGCGCGTTAGCCAACTACGCCACCGAGGCGGGTCAAACGACAATACAATGTGTTGCTACCCCACATATTAAATGACATAATTCTATTCACAAAGATACATTCTACGCTCCTATACCAGTTACATTTCGTTTCCCGCGCATTTTGCTCTTAATGATCAACATAAATATGGGGATTTTTTTTACTTTTAAGTATGGTAAATGTCAATTTTTAAACTATGTTTACAAGTCATTGAAAATATGTTTGTGTTTATTCCAGTAAACAACAAATTCGTGTAGTGTTGAAGGATTTAAGGATATAACCTAAGAGAAAAAGTCATATTTTTTAGAATAGCTAAAAGGTGAAGGCCGGTGTGGTTTTGGAAGGAAGAGGATTGAGGGAGGGGTAGGGATTATTCTGGACATATTATTAGAAGTTGGTTTTCATTTCAACCTCCACATCGATGGACCTTACTTGCAGGCTCGTTCGGAAAGAAGACTCTATTTTGACCGTGTAATTTTTTTACCTCCATTAACCTGTAGTACCACTTTTGAATTATGATATTTTTTTGTATGAAAAAGTTTTGTACTAGTTTTGTACCGTTTTGTACCACAAAGAAAAAGTTTTGTACTCGTACCCGATTTGAGTAATTAGCATATCAAATGGTGAACGCAGGTTTACTTTGCGGTACAAAACGGTACAAAACTAGTACAAAAACTTTGGCATAAAAAAGTTCAAAATTCGAAAGTGGTACTACAGGTTAATGGAGGGTTTGGGGGGGGGGGGGTGGAAGGTAGAGGAGGGGGAGGGGTTGAGTTGGCTGAGATTCAGGGGGGGGAAGGTAGTTAGCTTAGTTAAAGATTTGGATCCAAACCCCGTAGAGAAATCGCCAAAGGAATGGCGGCACATCAAAGGCGTGTGGTTTTGCGATAATTATCATAAGGGTGTTCCTGTAAAATACAAAGCAAGGCCAAACTTATTGTACTCTGATGACCTCATCTCATAAGTTTACAAAGTTTGGCAACTTACCCCTCCACCCCCCTCCCAATCTTTTCACTCTCCCTGCTTCGGCACCTTGCACCACTGTCTGGTGTTTTGGGGCTTTTGGCTGACAATAAAGAAGGGTTGGGGGAGGTACACCTGGATAGGGAAAGCTATTATTCTAAAGCAAAGATAAGAACAGTTTAATTGGTTTTGGGTACAATTAATTTTCGATATCATTTTTATCTGTGTGATTAATTTGGGATATTTAAAGTGCACTTTGTGAATCCCGACAGGACAAGACTTACAAAAGAACTAGAGAAAACATTACACCCATTAGCGCCTCTAACCTTTTATTTATTACTGTGAAAGGGGAAGCTCATATTTCACCAGTGATATATATTTCAGACATGCCGGTAATCGAACCCGGTGACAGACACGCTAACGACTGAATTAATATATCAGAGGATTGATTAAAGGTTGATAAAATGCTCTTATCAGGTTTTTAAAAGGGATATATAAGTTTCATTTTTCGGCACATGCATCCAACACAAGATTTCTGTCCAACCAAATGGGCTAAAGATGAGAAGGTTAGCTGAGTAAATGTACCCATGCAGTAGGAGAACAAAAAGGGGAGAAGGGAAATACAAATGACAATACAATGTGTTGTATTAAATTACATTTTATTCCAAAAGATCCATTCTACGCTTCTATAACAGTTTACCTTTCGTTTCCCGGACATTCAGCTCTCAATAATCAACAGAAATATGTGGATTATTGTACTTCTCAGAGGGAAAATATCAACTTTAAACTATGTTTAAAATCTAATTATGTATATTATATAGAGTCATAGAAAATAGTTTTGTGTTCATTCCACTAAACAACAAACTCGTGTGGTGTTAAAGGTTTTGTCAATATTTAACCTAAGTGCAACATTTGATTGACAATATCTCGGATACCTAGGCAGAAGGTTCCTACATGGGGTCACGTTTCAAAAGGTGCGCCGCTGCCAAAGCATGCGTCATGTGCTTGTGCGAGCAGGCGTCTTATTCATGTGTGTGTGACTTGCATATGTAGAGATAACCACGGTAATAAAAACACAGCAGAAGATACTACACACAACAGGAATAGTAACAATAATAATAAACTATAAGATGAAGAAAAAAAAACACATCATAACCGCGATATCAAGTCTGGTGCCAAAACGGAAATGATGTCATTTCCGTCTCCTTTGGGTGTCGAATGAAAGTGAGTGGTGGGGGCAGGTGAGCGGGGAGGGGGCGAGTGAGGATTTGACTGAGTGTTGTAGTAATGCCCGGGCCTCCCCCTCCATGACTTGTAAAACAGTTGAGATAATGTTTTTAAGCAAATCTGATCATGAAGTTCATCACTCCTTGAGACGTGAACAGGTGATACAAGAGTTGAGTGACGTCACTGGAGTCCGCGAACACCTCCAACGTCATGTTACTGCTCTAACCTCTCGCAGCCAGGTCAGTCACTAGTGCCATCGAACCTCACCAAACAACAAGTCAAATAGCCCACCCTGGACTAGACAACAAGCCAAATAGCCCACCTTGGACCAAACAACAAGCCAAATAGCCCACTTTGTACCAGACAACAAGCCAAATAGCCCATCTCGGACCAAACAACAAGCCAAATATCCCACCTTGGACTAAACAACAAGCCAAATAGCCCACCTCGGACCAAACAATAAGCCAAATAGCCCACTTTGTACCAGACAACAAGCCAAATATCCCACCTGGACAACAACAAGCCAAATAGCCCACCTTGGACCAAACAACAAGCCAAATAGCCCACCTTGACTAGACAACAAGCCAAATAGCCCATCTTGGACCAAACAACAAGCCAAATATCCCACCTTGGACCAAACAACAAGCCAAATAGCCCACCTCGGACCAAACAACAAGCCAAATAGCCCACCTTGTACCAGACAAACAAGTCAAATAGCCCCCTGGACCAAACAACAAGCCAAATAGCCCACTTTGTACCAGACAACAAGCCAAATAGCCCACTCTTGGACCAAACAACAAGCCAAATATCCACCTTGGACCAAACAACAAGCCAAATAGCCCACCTGGACCAAACAACAAGCCAAATAGCCCACCTTGGACCAAACAAAAGCCAAATAGCCCACTTTGTACCAGACAACAAGCCAAATAGCCCACTCGGACCAAACAACAAGCCAAATACCCACTTGGACCAAACAACAAGCCAAATAGCCACCTGGACCAAACAACAAGCCAAATAGCCCACTTTGTACCAGACAACAAGCCAAATAGCCCACTTGGACCAAACAACAAGCCAAATAGCCCACTTTGTACCAACAACAAGCCAAATAGCCCATCTCGGACCAAACAACAAGCCAAATAGCCCACCTTGGACCAAACAACAAGCCAAATAGCCCCTTTGTACCAGACAACAAGCCAAATAGCCCATCTTGGACCAAACAACAAGCCAAATATCCCACCTTGGACCAAACAACAAGCCAAATAGCCCACCTCGGACCAAACAATAAGCCAAATAGCCCACTTGTACCAGACAACAAGCCAAATAGCCCACCTTGGACCAAACAACAAGCCAAATAGCCCACTTTGTACCAGACAACAAGCCAAATAGCCCATCTCGGACCAAAACAACAAGCCAAATATCCCACCTTGGACCAAACAACAAGCCAAATAGCCCACCTCGGACCAAACAATAAGCCAAATAGCCCACTTTGTACCAGACAACAAGCCAAATAGCCCACCTTGGACCAAACACAGCCAAATGCCACTTTGTACCAGACAACAAGCCAAATAGCCCATCTCGGACAAACAAAAGCCAAATATCCCACCTTGGACAAACAACAGCCAAATAGCCCACCTCGGACCAAACAACAAGCCAAATAGCCCACCTTGGACCAAACAACAAGCCAAATATCCCACCTTGGACCAAACAACAAGCCAAATAGCCCACCTCGGACCAAACAATAAGCCAAATAGCCCACTTGTGACCAGACAAAGCCAAATAGCCCACCTTGGACCAAACAACAAGCAAATAACGCCAAAAATAGCCATCTCGGACCAAACAACAAGCCAAATAGCCCACTACATAGTGGACCAAACAACAAGCCAAATAGCCCACCTTGGACCAAACAAACAAGCCACAAAATAGCCCCCCTCGGACCAAAAACATAAGCCAAATAGCCCACCTTGGACCAGACCACAAACCAAATAGCATACATTGGACCAAACAACAAGTCAAATAGCATACATTGGACCAAACAACAAGCGAAATAGCATACATTGGACCAAACAACAAGCCAAATAGCCCACCTTGGACCAAACAACAAGCCAAATATCCCACCTTCGACCAAACAACAAGTCAAATAGCATACATTGGACCAAACAACAAGCGAAATAGCATACATTGGACCAGACAACAAGCCAAATAGCCCACCTTGGACCAAACAACAAGCCAAATAGCCCACTTTGTACCAGACAACAAGCCAAATAGCCCATCTCGGACCAAACAACAAGCCAAATATCCCACCTTCGACCAAACAACAAGTCAAATAGCATACATTGGACCAAACAACAAACGAAATAGCATACATTGGACCAACAACAAGCCAAATAGCCCACCTTGGACCAAACAACAAGCCAAATAGCCACTTTGTACAACAACAAGCCAAATAGCATCTGGACCAAACAACAAGCCAAATATACCTTGGACCAAACAACAAGCAAATAGCACACATGGACCAAACAAAAGCCAAATAGCCCACCTTGGACCAGACACAACAAATAGCACATTGGACCAACAACAAGTCAATAGCATACATTGGACCAAACAACAGCGAAATAGCATACATTGGACAAACACAAGCCAAATAGCCACCTGGACCAAAAAACAAGCCAAATAGCCCACCCTGGACTAGACAACAACTCAAATGTCCCACCTTGTCTCGGAGTTGGACCATAAACCCTCCATGTCCCACCAGAGCCCGCAGAGGTAATCACTCACCTTGTCTGTTCCCACGAGGTTGACGTCACTTGACGGAGCGACTCAGAAACCCCCTGAGAACTCACCATCTGACAGTTCGAAACTCAGCATAATAACAATGATACAAACCTCAATCTTAAATACAACTCTCTGTCAATCCCTCTCAACTTATCTGGAATGGTTTGGGTGGTGTGTATCGGACTCTTGAGGTGTGACCTGACGGCACCTCCCGACAGGACCACAGGAAATACCGGAGTGTCGTCGACCCCCCTCCCCCTCCCTCTTTCCCATTACCTCCTTCAACAATCATAAGAAGCCGTTCGTGTTGACAACGTACATAACGTACATTACACATGGGAGGTTTGGCGGTCGCAGGAAGGTTAATTAGCGAACCTACTCTCATCGCAGTTCTGGGGGGCACGTCCACCTCACCTCTTCACCTCGTTATGACACTTGAATAGTCGAGCAGAAATTCCCAAACGCCAGAAATCAAGTGGGTTTATAACGTTCCTGAGTGGAGCTGGAGAACAAACAGGGGAGAAGGAAAATACAAATGTCAATACCATTTGTTCCATCATTCTATTCAGAAAGATCCATTCTACGTTCCTATACCAGTTAGCTTTCGTTTCGTTTCCCAGACATGATCAACAGAAATATGTGGATTTTTGTAATTTTCAGAGTGGAAAATATCGATTTTTAAACTATGTTTATAAGTCTATATATGTATATGATCATAAAAGATAGTTTTGTGTTCATTCCAGTAAACAACAAACTCGTGTACTGTACAAAGTTTTATCATTATTTAACCTAATATCATCTACCTTGGCAGCTCACTTGGTAATATTAGTGCCGAGGAGCTTGTTTCTATAGGCGATCCCGCTTGAACTCAAGACCAACTTATTTAATTTATGCTAAGCTTATAAACGTGTTGCTAACTTAATAGGAAATCAACGTAAAAAACCAGGAAAAGCAAATGTTCGCTACCCTAATGATCTTTTTATTGCAACAAGTGTGTGGAGTTACAATGTCGGACAGATTTCCTGTATTTGTGGAACACCCTGGGTGGAGAGGGGGCAATAGGGGGAGGGCAGAATGCTCCCCACCAAGTCCGCAGATAGTTTTAATAAATGATTGAAACATAGGTGGGGCCAAAACTATAATTAGACGATCAGTAACTTGAAAGTTAATACTTTTTGAAGATAATGTCACTCAGGTGAGCTCTACCGGACGTCAGACAAACCTCAGCACGTTGTCCATCACTTTCTTCAGCATAGATCGTCTGATTGTAGAACTAATAGCACGTCCCACTTCGGTGGCTGCGTGGTCTAACGCGCTACTCTCGCAGTAGACTAAACTGCCGATGACGGGTAGATCAAGGTTCGAATCTCAGTCAGGTGTAATAAGGGTGGGTTTTTCCTAAATTGTTTCCCCCACTCTACTTCGAAGCAAATGGGATGCACTTCCTCTAAATACAACCTTCCTCATGCCTAACACACTAGCGTAATTAGTACATGTGCACACAACTCTAACAGGTAGTAAGATGCGTTACTAAATTAAATATAATATAGATCACTGAAAATGTGTCGCATGCATATATTAAATTTAAATTTAGCTACAACTTGATATTCATAAATTTAATACAAAAAGCATGTTCATTTTCACATATTTAAAAGTATGCGTAAATGATATACTTTGTAAGTCACACCTTAATAGACCATTTGGTCAGTGTTTGATTGTGCATATAAATGTATATTCAGAAGGAAAATGATTTCGAACTCATATTTTAAATTTTTACCGTAAAAAGGCATATTTTACTCGTAACTGTCATATAAATTATTAATTTTCCCTTTTCTGTCATAGGATTTCTTATGGAGGTGGCCACACTTGCGTTCGTGTCGCAGCCTGTCACGATAAGGGTACGGCCAGACTGAGCGCGCGAGCGAGCGAGCGCGCGAGCGACTAAAATATAAAATAGAACACATTGGTTGTAATGGGGGTGGCCACACTGGAGCGAGCGAGCGACTGAGCGCGCGCGCTTGAAAGATAGAACTGGTTCTATTTTTCAAGCGCGCGCGCTCGACCCGGTACAGTCTAGTTTACAGGCGCTAGGCAATATTATTGTATGTTGGTTCATTGAGTGCTGGGGAAAACTTCTCATTTTGACATGATATTTGACTTTTTTCTATCAGTGATAGGTTTAACACACTTGCTATTAATGGCCCGGTGACCTGGCGGTCTAGGGGTAAGGTGTCAGACTTCTGTGCTGGCGGCCGGGGTTCAATCCTCGGTCCCGGCACAGATTTATCTGATTTACAAACCCTTCCTTCACCTCTGACAAGACGTGTATTAATCACATCTTGTGAATGTGGGGAAAGCCAGGCCTCCACCGTGGTTCGGATTCCACGTTATACTGTAGTCCTCATTTCATCTCACAATCACCTACAATTACAACATTAACGTAAAGTGCATATAAACCCGATACGGGAAGTAAGATGCGGTGCTAATAATAATAAAAATATAATAATAATAATAATAATGGCCTCATTTAATTGGTAAGACATAAATAAGTTATAATGTATATGTAAAACCCGATATGTTAAAATAATTCAATATTATAATCAAAGTAGGCCTTTTACAAATAAGAATCACCATTAGTTTGTAGAGATATGAAAAAACCAAACAATAATAGGTTTTAAAAATCACCTTCAGTTCACTGAGCCAAGATTCGAACCTTTGCCTACTAGTCAAAAGCTATCAAGTGCAAGCACCATTCCGCCACTGGTGCGGCAAATCTGATTTTAAAACACTTCAGTATAGTACCATAGCATTCTCAATTTATTAATTGGATGCACTTCTACTTTTTTCTTTTTTATAAATACACAATATTTTCTGTAAGAATTTTCGAGGAGCAGAGATGTACTAAGTGTGTTTGACAGATACATCTTCTCTAACTATGGGGGGGGGGGGCGGTGACCTAGTGGTCTAGGGTAAAGGTGTCAGATCTCTGTGCTGGCAGCCGAGGTTCAATCCTCGTTCCCGGCACGATTCATTTATTTCCAAACCCTTCCTTCACTCTGACAAGACATCTTGTGAATGTGGGGAATGCAGGTCGCCACCGTGGTTCGGATTCCCGTTAAACTGTAGGTCCTTCATTATCCATCTCACAATAACCTACATTAACATTAGCGTAAGTGCGCTATAACCCGAACGGGTAGTAAGACGCGTGATTATAATAATCTAACTAGGGTTCCGCTAATTACGGTCGGCCCTTCCCTGGTCGCCTGATGTTTGGCCACCCAGTCGCTTACGCGCTCGCTCGCTCGCTCGCTCGCACGCTTGTAGTCTGGCCGAACCCTAAACTGGATACTTGTGTGGGTTTGCTTGGTGTCATCCTAGGTTAAAATGTCGACCGATAAGGTCTTGGACCACACTATCACTCCTCCACTAAGCATTTCACTAACTTTCTTGCAAACTGCCCAGTATTTTCCCGCCGTCTGGAGTTTTGACACTCTTATGAGTACGGTACTCAGCAATGTTTGATACTGAGCTATTTATAAATGATCACCATTGTGGAATCTGAAACATCGAGACTACGTAAACAGGGTGTTAAATCGAAGCTCTGAATAGAGTTTCAGTTGCAACAGTGGAGGTTTGGAATGAATTAAATAAGGTTAGAAAGAAATGAACAAGGTAAGAACTTCTTTAATTAGCATAAATAAAATAATAAAATCATACAATATACAGTATACAAACTAACAATAGATTGAAATGCTTGGCAAGGGCTTGGAGTGCAAAGGTTGTTTCCAATCATAGTAATTAATTCCACTTTGTAAATAATATATTTTTAAATACCGTTAACATAGTGATAAATTGCATTTTATAATTTTATACGTGACACCGAAAACATAATAACTAAATAGGGGTATGTTCTCAGGTTTTCTACAAGTCTGTCCATAAGTACGTCTCTGCATATTAATGGGGTGGACACCGTATTATCTATATTTACGTTTATTCTTCATATAGCTATATACTATATACTACTATGGATAATAACACATCTTCACTCCTTGATGCCATGATAGCTCGTCATAAAACGCGGCGACCAGGTCACAAGCGTGGCCATTGCCTAAATTAGTGTATAACCCGAACGGGTAGTAAGATGCGGTGCTATGTATTATTATTATTGTTAATAAATTAATAAATCTCTGCAGTCAGTTGGGTATAAAATAAAACAAAATGTGGGTGCATGTGTGTGTTCTGAAGATGGTATTGAGAAAAAGATTCGGTACATCCATCGGCTTCTCTAAATTACCTGAAATTATAACAATAATAATTCCTTGCAGTACTCACTTTCTCTGATGTATCAAATTTCAGTAGCATTGTCTTGAAAAATTCACGGTTTTGCTAAAAATTACATTCGATAAGTTGGTAAGCTATTAATAAAACTCCTGTTACAAATGTCTGTCAAATTAGCAAATGTTGGCTGGTGAAAAAACTGAATTAGCTACAAGAGGAATAATTCATCGAGAAGAATTGTGACGTATTCACATGCACCTGTGACATCATGCGATGTTGAAATAACATTTTATTGGACAAAAATTCTTCAGTGACAGACGTAGGAGCTTCACTGAAGAAACTCTTGATGACTTTCCTTTTAGATTTCCACATAAACAATTAATTTATTTGACTTTGTTCATATTTGATTCGCATATTATGTGCATATTTTCTACATTTTCATGCATATTTTATACATATTATACTATTTGATTGTGCATACAAATCTGGCTCTATAATCATATGTATTTGTATACAACATATAATAAAAATGCCATGATACTCCATTAGAATAAATACGAATTAATAACTTCAATAAATTGTCCCTCCTTAAAGTAAATTACTGAGTGCACCACTGTGTATAATATATTTTTTAAGTTATTAATATTAATTTGTTAGACTTTCAACAACCTTGCTAGTCGGTAAATTTGAAGCTATTTTGCGAGGTGGGTTGCATCTCAACTTGATGCTCCTAAGCACTTTAAGTACTATCACACCAATCTACGAAATAGAAAGAGAGGAGAGAAAATGAGAAGTTCATCTGCGAGGCATCATGTTTATCCATTGATAACACTTACCCTCTTCCTTTGACGAGTATAAACACTCACTCTACAATTTGTCTCTGGACAGCATTGACTCGCGTTTTAAAATTATCTTTTTTGTTTCCCATTCTAAATAGGCATATGCTTCTACGTACCTTTTTCGTGAATAAGCCTGCAGATTAAAAAAAAATATGTTATTAAAAATTCCTTCAAGATTAGAAAATTCATTTTGTGATAATGTGAGACTATTTTAAAAACCATTTGAGTGTTTATAGTTTTTTTCAATGTTTCATCTTTAAAACTTGCCGAATACATTCATAATAAATTAACGTAGCCTGCATTTAATACTTTTTAGGCATAATGTCAGTTGACAGTTGTAGATACAGTCTATTTTTTAATTTCTTATCATCTTTGTCCATTCCACATTTCTTTTACAAATGTTAAAAATGTTATTTTATGATGATCCGAATATTAATTTAGTCCCATACACCCATATTAGGTGGGGGATGTAGGGGACGCGAGACAAGGTAAGTGCTTTTGCAGTTTTTACAACAACACTTTTTTTTGCCAAGAGAAACCAAATATTTCTCCAGTAGAAACATAGTTTAATTTTCTTCACACGAAAATATCAAATTTGTTGAATTTTTGTTAAGAGTGTCCTGGAATTTAATGACAACTTTTCCTCTTCATTTAAAAAGTTTGTCATCTAATGCCGCTATGCTCATGACAGATATTTAACAATTGTTGTTATCACCATGTGAAGAAAATAATACTCTATGTTTCTATTGGAGCAATATTTTATTTATTTTGGCAAAAAAGAAAATATTTTGCTATAAAAACTCCAAAAACACTTGTCTTTTTTCGCATTCCCTTCACTCCCACCTTAAATTACCCTAAATAAAATGAAGGTGAAAGTCGCATGATTGCGTAAAATGAACATATTAATTGCCAAGAAGTAATCTAGACCTTGTTCTTGTATTTTTTAAATTATTTTCATAAGTGCTAAAGAGAAAATAATTATATTTAATGTAAATTACTTAGTTGGATATGGTTTTTTCAGGATGTATATATATCACACATGTACACATAGTTAAATACACGCATAGATACAAGGATACATATATACATACATAGGACTACATACATAGGATACATACATACATACATACATACATACATACATACATAGGCTACATACATACATACATACATACATACATACATACATACATACATACATCATACATACATACATACATGCATACATACATACATACATACATACATACATACATACTTACGTACATACACACATACATACATACATACATACATACATACATACATAACAACACATACATACATACATACTTACATACATACACACACACATACATACATACATACATACATACATACTTACATACATACACACATACATACATACATACATACATACTTACATACATACTTACATACATACACACATACATACATACATACATACATACATACATACATACATACATACATACATACATACATAAGCAGACACATGCAGACACACAGTCTATTGTAGTGACGATATAATCTGTGTTCTAGAATCTTGATATCTGTAATCTTAAGACCATTATTAGGTCTAATATTAAAATGTTGACTGCATACGATAAATACGTATGTAAAGAGTCCAATTTTCAAAGAAAGGGAAACAAAAAGTAACTGTTATAGGAGTGTAGACTGGATCTTTGGGAATAGAATGATGTCTATTAATAGTCAAAACACATTGTACTATCATTTGTATTTTCCTTCTCCTTTGGTCCCCCCCCCCTCCCCAGACCAAATCAGTTTCCTTACGTATCCTGGGCATTTACAAATGATCAACAGAAATATGTGGATGTTTGTACTTTTCAGAGGGAAAATGTCAACTTTTAAAGTATGTTTACAAGTCTATATATAAATAGGGCCATAGAAAATAACTGTGTGTTCATTCCGATAAACAACAAACTCATGCACTGATAAGAGTTTTTGTCCATATTCAACCTAAGTGCAGCATCTTATTGGCAATATCTCAGCTTCCTACGTACCTCTCTTAGCCTTCCCCCTCGTCCCCGCCGTTTCAGCAACCACATCTCCTCCGATGTTGATGGACCAGCTTTCTCGGGGAAAGGTCAAGGAAGCCTAAGGATAATGGGGAGGATAAAACAATATAACTTGTTTGTTTTGGTATCCCAAAGTCCTTTTTATTTAAAAAATAATGTCATCATGATTACATTACTAATTAGTTGAAATCCAACTATATTTCTTTATAGTTGTAAATCAAAATGATTTAATGTAGTCGAACCAAACCGGTTTTGCTGGATTGATGTGTGGAGATGTTCGCTTTCCTTTAAAAGAGGTGTATAATATATAAATTTTTAAATTTAAATTTTATTTATGGAAAAAAAGGGCCGCAATTACTTTGTCTCATTGCAATAACATGCATTACCCACATCGGTGGGCATGCAGACTAAATGTCAGGCTAATATTATCTGGTTTGATGGTGAAAGAAAGGTCGGAGCACAAATCTCGGTCAAGTGTAATTTTTTTTCGAAATGGTTCCCCCAGTCCCTTCCACGCAAACGTTGAAACATTTACTCCTAAATTCTAGCTTTCCCTCTCCTAGCCCTATTAGTGTAAAAATATAGTCCAGTCAGATAGTAAGACGCGGTGATATATAAACACATAAAAAAAAACGACAAACAATTACAGGTTTGACCGCATGGATAATGTAGCTGACTTTGACCTTGGGGACTCAAGATTTGACCCCCGAACGGCTTTTATTTTCCATCCACTCTACTCGGTCAAAGGTTTATATATTTACGTAAAAACTCTCACACATTCGATAGTCGCTTATGGCTCTATGGAACATGTGGGGGGAAATCAATACTTTTTTTGAAAATGGATTAGTCACTATAGACAATATATCTACTACTTATTTAATAATTTATTATGAACCAAGTAAATTTGAGTAATTTTTATAAAAACGGAAGCATATTTTCTTATCAACCTTTAAAAGACTTCTGAGTAAAACCAATTTGGAGTTTCTGGATTATTTCGAATCAAGATTGAAACAAGTTCAGTTTACATATTTCACTCTAGATTAGATTGCATTGTACACTCTGTTTAACGACGTTGCCTACTTGGAGATTTCGAGACCTTTTTGCGAAGCGGGTTGCATCTAAACTTGACTCACATAAGCAGTCTAAGCATTATCACACTTAGACACCAATGTACGAAGTAGAAAGAGCGGGAAGAAAATGAGCATATCACCAGGTGAGGCCTATTGTTTACCTTCATATATAACGTCCCCTCTTCCTCTGACGCGCTTACACGGTCACTATACTAGTTGATTTACCTTGAAAACACCAACTTGCTTTTAACATTACCTTTTTCTTGATTCCTATTCTAGACAGATATTTACTACCATGGACATTTTTAATCTACATCCTGGCAGGAAAACTTCTTCCTACAGGACATTTACGCGACTAAGATAATTAGTCTAAATTGTGGTTGATTTATATAAAAAAACATGTTTACAAAAACACTACTTCAAAATAAAAATAAAAATTTTGCTGCACTGTAGGGCTATTTTTAGAATTATTTAAGAATTTATGTTTTTTGTTTCAACGTTAAATCTTTAAAACTCGATGAAAAGAATGTTTATTCCTCCTTAAGAATGTTCTAGTGGTTGAAAAAAATGCAATAATTAAATTTTTAGTGATCAGTTATAATAGAATGGGGTGAACTAACCTCCCCTCCATGACCGAAGGACCCCGGTGGAAGGTAATATTATTGTCATTATGAGTGAGTTTTCTTTAGAGTTTGGGTGGTTTCGTTCCACCTTAAGATGTGTAGATGTTTATCGCGTACTAAGAAATGTTACTTAGGTCCTTGTTCCTGTCTAATCTGCAACACGTGACAGTTTTGAAGGCTAGCATACAGCCTTTTCTCTCTAGGTTTAGATTCTCTCTCTGATGCTACCCTCCAGCTTTTTTCTGTTAGGAAGGGGAGGGGGGAGGGTTAGGGGGTTCACTCAGTTACACGACTGAGATAACCTTGTGTGGTTTAAATGAATCGCTGTCGTTTGGGAATTTCCTCTTTATGAAAATAAAATCTAATTGAAGGCATTATTATATATTAGTTCTTACATTTTCAACTTATTATATATAACATGCACTTTACTAACCGACTAATTATATCAGAACATGAATTACAAGCTAGCTTAATCCATAACAGTCACAAAAAGACCCCCAGCTGTCAAATCGTCACTGCGAGAGGAAAATTCCATCTTTATCAAGGATAATTTTAGGGAACGTGCAGGGAATTGAACCGAATACTCTTGGTTCAGAATCAGACCAAACAAGACAATTATTATCAAATTATTTACAGGAAGTTATCTACTTTAGTACACATAATATATTGTTTAATGAAGACTTATAAAACTAAAATACATTTTACTTTTTTCACTAACAGTGAGGTCGAAGCTCAAATCTTATTCGAATTAATTGGGAGAGGTTTTAATCCTGCCTATAGATTAAAACGTTAAAACACCCATGTTTTAAATTACTATCAAATAAAATCTACCACAAAAATATGTACTGTATATTCCCTTCCCTTAGTTAATTTTGTGTTGGTTCCCCTCGGAGCCAGCTTTAAGAATTTATAGGCACCTCTTTTTTTTGTAGAGTACATGTTTAAAAAAAAATGGACTGCAACATTTTAAAATGGTTAAATTAGCTATTTAGAGGTTGATAATTGAGGTTATAAATAACTAGTTGATAAAATAAGATAGCTTAAACTCACGATTTTATAAAAAAGTGAGAATACATAAAAACAATATTTAGTGTTATTTTGTTTTCTCTCATTGTAAGTACACGGTTAGTTTCAATCTTTGTTCTTAACATTTACAGGATCTTTAAGGGTGTCGAAGAGGTAAAAAAAAATCGACTCTTAGAACACTGCCCCAATCAACAGTGTCATTGAATTATGTATGTGTGCGGGTTGTTTTGAGGTAATGCATTTCTTACCATCACAATTGTCACAAAAATAAACCAGAGTATATTCAAGCCCATTTCTTATTTCTTTTTCTAGCTTATAGTGACCTAACGTACATTATTTGGAGTGTTCACCTAATTTACTGGTCTGTTTAGAAAAAGGCATTACATCAATAATTCGGTGACCCGTAGTGAGAGAATCCTGTGCCTTTTCAATATTTTCTATGAAAAGTGGTGGTAAGGTATTCTCATTTCTATATTCATATTTTGAAAGAGTATTTTCACTAACGAGTGAAGGATGTTCCACATTAGATAGTAAATCCTCCAATTCATCATCTTCATCAAAATGTATGTGTCTGCCTGCATATCTTTGGAACTGGAGGTTCATGCAGTTGGTGTAAAGTATATATATATATATATTTTACATAATTATTTATTTCTTAAAGGACGTCTTACCATCCATCTAAGCTATTCGAAATTAGTTATTATAATAGGGTAAGAGTGAGTAAAGTAGAATGTCCGTACATCTATAAAAAAAAGTAAGTCTTTTACTTGTATTACTTAATACTTGGAGAAGAATTAGTATTATTAAGTTAAATTAAACATAACTATTTAAACAAAAAAATACATAACGATTTTTCTCTATTATTACTTATTTTAATATTTTTATTCTATTAAAAAAGATTACAACCTATAATCTTTACAAGATCATCTATAGCAAGTCTTTATGAAAATGACAAAAGAAATTAATAGTTTTTGAGATACTTACTAATCTAATTCGTTTAACGTCAATTTGATCAAATTAAAAAAATATTAAAAATTAAAATAAAGAAGATATTTTTGATATCTTAAAACAGCCAGAAACTGTTATTTGGAGCCAACAGTTCAATTTCTCTAAAAAGTTCTGAGACTTTAACACCCTTAACATGGGAAATACTACTTCGCCCTGCCGTGACGTCTTAGGAAGGCAACGTCCAATAAAACTTGAAACTTATTATGCTTAGCTTAACCGATTACACTATACCAGCTCAGGTAAGAATTATACCTTTCATGATAAATGAAGTGTACAATGATAGGTGATAGGGTAATCCATCAAGGTAAGATTGTTACCTTGCTTTGTTCCACAATGGTGTAGCTTATATGATAGGGTGATAGTGTAATCCATCAAGGTAAGATTATTACCTTGCTTTGTTCCACAATGGTGTAGCTTATATGATAGGGTGATAGGGTAATCCATCAAGGTAAGATTATTACCTTGCTTTGTTCCACAATGGTGTAGCTTATATGATAGGGTGATAGGGTAATCAATCAAGGTAAGATTGTTACCTTGCTTTGTTCCACAATGGTGTAGCTTTAATGATAGGGTGATAGTGTAATCCATCAAGGTAAGATTGTTACCTTGCTTTGTTCCACAATGGTGTAGCTTATATGATAGGGTGATAGGGTAATTCATCAAGGTAGGATTCTTACCATGCTTGGTTCCACAATGGTGTAGCTTATATAATAGGGTGATAGTATAATCCAACAAGGTAAGATTGTTACCTTGCTTTGTTCCACAATGGTGTAGCTTATATGATAGGGTGATAGGGTAATCCATCAAGGTAAGATTGTTATCTTTCTTTGTTCCACAATGGTGTAGCATGTATGATAGGGTGATAGTGTAATTCATCAAGGTAAGATTGTTACCTTGCTTTGTTCCACAATGGTGTAGCTTATGTGATAGGTTAATAGGGTATTCCATCAAGGTAAGACTGCTACATTTCAGTGTAAACTGAGTTTTTAATATACTATTTTGATTTCTTTGGTTAAAACAACTGCTTAGCAAACAAATTTTATAGACTATGATATTTAGATGCGATTATAATCGTAAGTAACAAACAAAATAGCTGACCTCGGTTGTCTTAGGTAAAGTACTCGCCTCCAGTTCCGATGTTTGTGGATTCAAACCCAGTCGGGATCAACGGAATTTTCTTGAGCGATAAAATTCAGTAGCACGACTTCCTTCGGAGGGGAAGTAAAGATGTCCCATCTCGATATTGGCATGTAAAATAATCTTGGAAGACATGTGAGAATACCTTTCCCGGCCAAATTGGTAGGGCCTTTCACTCTCGCTCATAGAAATTCTGGTGTGCTGATTTAATCAGATGGTTCAGAAAGGGTTCGTTAACTATCTTAGTTTATATATATATATATATATATATATATATATATATATATATATATATATATATATATATAGCTATACATAAAAATAGTAGATTGGATATAACTTATATATATATATAAGCTATACATAAAAATAGTAGAATGGCAATTTAATCTAAACAAATTTTAGTTAAAAATTGTAACGTTATTTTTCATTTAAAGTCAAATTCAAAGGATTTTACAATAAAGAAATAAACCCAATATTGCTTCAAGCTATTTATTTTTCCTCGCACAGGTTTTGGAAGGGAAATTCTCTCTTTTATTTAATTTAATCAAGTAAAATGACTTTAGGTTAAAATTGATAAAGCATCCAAGTATGGGGTCTGTGAGTGTTAGGTGTGGGGGAAGGGGGAGCGAGTAGGGGTTAGTGAGCAACCCCCTAATTATGCTACCCCCAACGTGAAAACACAAAAGTATCTCTTTTATATAAATAACAGGAGCGTATGAGTTGAAGAGAAACAAACAGCCACACATCACATGAAACTTTTCCAACCAGCAACAAGTAACCTCCTTTCTTACACCACCTCTGAATTTATGAGCTCCGTATTCCAGGAAAAGGATTCGCTGTTCATACCGCCTTGCCCTCCTCCAACCCTCAGGCAAAAAACAAACAAACAAACAGCACGCAGCACGAGTTAGATAGATAGATAGAAGCCACATCGAAAAGGTTCGTTAAAAAGTTGAGGGGCTATATTTATTATTTTATTTTACTCGTAATACGTTTCCCAGAATAGGAAGGATTTTGAGAAACATGTTTTATATTTTATATTGGAAGGTTACATACATCCTGCCCTACTAGCCCCCCCCCCCCCCCTCCTCAAACCACTCACCCAAACCTCCTAAGGCTATTTTTGTTTTGCATCCCCCACATTTTACCACCCGTCAGTACTATACACGTATTTTTTTTTTTTTACAATAATGGGGTAGGGATGTGGAAGGTAAAATTAATAGCGTGCATCACTAGCCAATCGACTCTGTGATACAGTCGGCTAGAACTAGTAAATTTACACTAACACTATTGGATGTGGATCATTTCTGATTAAATATTAATGGAAATAAAGAATTGATAGTGGTTCCTAGGCTGAAACTACCACGTTTAAATTATTTAGAACTTTTTTTTTGTGGGAAAAATACCGTGCTTCCCGAAATTAACAGTTCATAGTTCTAAAAAAAACTATTGTTATGAACTTTTCATAATATTCTCATTGTTATATAAAGCATGTTTCACATGTTTATTGATGTTTAAAGGCTTTTGTAGTATAACACCAATAAAACCCTAATATGATTGATATATTATAAATGAAAATTACGTGAAACGTTTTTAACAATATTTGTTGTATAAATATGAATTATAAGTTTCAGAACTAAAAGAATTTTTACACGAAACGTAAAATAAAAGTTTTTTTTTTTGCATCGCGTCTTACTACTCGTTCAAATTATATGCTTATCTACTAATTACGATAGTGGCTTTAAGGATTAGGAAGCTTATATTTTGAGGAAGTGTACCCGCATTTGCGTGGAAGGAGAGCGGAAAACAATTGAGGAAAAATCCCCCTCAGTACATCCTACCGAAATTTGAACCTCAATATCTTCATCATCGGCCGTCTAGTCTACTGGGACTGGATAGCAGCATCCTAGACCATGATGCCACCGAAGCGGCTTTTTACGTTTAAATTAAATCAAAATTCGTAGGTGTGGCCTTAAGAGAAAATGTATTTACATCTGCGTGGAAAGAGCTTGGGAAAATATTTAGGAATGCTTAGGAATATTTAGCCTCCAACCCGTTGGTATTCGAACCCTGAGCTCACCGCCATTGTGAGTCTAGTCGAACACCAGAATAACTCCTTAAAACAAGGGTTGGCAATATTTTTCGGACCCCAATTGACTTAAGGACACAACACACCAAGGCGAACGCGATACGTTGGCGAACTTTTGGGCACAAAGGGTGAGTTGCGTGGTTCTGGTCGAGGTCTTCATAGTAATGGGTGTGTGCATGTAATCTACGCTGTGGAAGCATCACATAACTTCTTCTTCTTACCTCTCATTCCAAACATAGGGCCTATTTCGTCCCACTTCCTGTTCGTTAATCTACTATTCCTATAGCCATCCAATTTCACACTGTACCTTATGTAATTCTCTTTAACAGCTTCTATGAGCCGCTCTGTGGTTTCTGGATCCATACCGATTAGAAAGATATAAAACAAAAACAAGAAAAGCTCGGACACCTGACACGTGGTCTCAAACTGCATCAAAATGGCTGCTGCCCGCTGATAGACTGGGTGAACAACTCGACATGAGCGATCAGTCCACGCATCTGACCGCGCGGCCCGGCTTGCTCGCGTGAACAGACCGCTCACCGCTGCATTTACCTCCATGTGTTGGGGAGTTCGCGTTCTAGTTGGAGTTATTTAAAAACCTATCAAAGGTCCCGCCTTCATCCATCCTTTCTCCATTGTACGTTGGATTTGATTTTTTTTCACCTGTACTCTTTTATTTATTCCTTATATCTAAAATTTTCTCAAATACTCATGTCACCACTGTTGAAGAAGAAAAAAAGAATAAATAAAATTGTAAATTTTCATATTAACATATTTTATTTCCTAATAACACTGCCGATTATGACCGATAAATGTTATTTTGGTCATATTCAAGTTAAAAAAAATTATATATATATATGATATATTCTGGAGAGTCTAGAAAATTCAAAGATCGAGTTTTAATGACGATGTAATTTTTTACGTGATAGACTGAGAATTGCCGTGAGATCGACCGATCGATCGCGATCGATGGATTGCCGACACCTGACTTAGACCACGAGGCCACCTAAGTGGATATCTAATTTATTGACACTGCCCAATAACAAGAATATACTAATATTACTTACTATACTCACTCTACGGCAGACATATCAAACTCACGGCCTTATCCATGGACTATTGCGGCTCGCGGACCTCATGATGAACAACATACATTGAGACCTGATTCTTCTTTTTACAATGTTAGAGAAAATACAACATTTTTTCAATGTTTTATTTGGGAATTTGGCATAATTTGGAAAATTCTGGCATGTGAGGTCGGTGTATCAAATCTATACCCTTTCTTCAACATGGATCATTTCCCATAAATGGTTGAATTTGCACAACCAATGTGTGCGATTTTTTGTAACACATACATACGCTAACAGCTGTTTTCTCAACTGAAATTAACGGTATAAGATTTAAAGCATGACATTAACACCTTTGTCGCGAATAAAGGGTTTCAATTTTTTTCGGGTGGAAAATATAGGGTTGGTATTATTATTATTATTATTATTGTTTTAAATATGGGGCTTACTCTTTTATTTTTGTTTTGGAAAGATAACTAATTAGTTGTAATTATTTTTCTTAAGATGGTGATAATACAGATTTTTTAAATGCGGCCCTCCACATTCTCTAGATCCCATAAGTGATTTTAGAGTGATTATTCCCCAAAATTGACAAGACAAAAACAATTGTCACCTCAAGCTAACTGTAACTGTCTCCATTCAATCGCGTGAGAATCTCCCATCTTATCTCTAATTGAAACATCATCCTCGCATCTAATTACTAATCATTTCCCTCATGACACATTCAGCCGTGTTTTTTTTCTACGGAAGAAACCGCAATAGGAAATTAATTACCTCAGTTATAACCTCGAGTTTCCTTGGACGTGTCTAACTCTGTAATTAAAATGATTTCTCTCGGGGGTCCAGTCGTAATTATGTTATAAACATGCGGCGGTTTTATTTCTCGACCGGTTGCATTAGCAGCTGCCGTAAAGGTCAATATCGACGGTACAGAGCATTAACATTGAGCGCTAAAGCGTTTTCTCGGGATTTTATACAGATATATATTTTTAACATAAAGTTGTTATTAGATTACATGAGTTTTAAATGTCAAAATCCATTGTTTTAATGGAAGCTTTAATTAATTTCGTAAATCCGTACAAAAATCTATCGTTGGTGTATTCCGATTTTCGTAGTAAGGGCCCTATCTGACAGAAAAGCTACTAGATCTACTCTCTCATGTTCATACGTCAAGTCATGTTATCTGCAGCTGTCACTTTTGATCGATATTATCAATACTTTTAAAATAACAATAACAATATATTAGAGTGTTATCAATTTTGACCGTAGTAAAATATGTTTGTATTTTCTAAAAAAAAAGGGCCCTTTAATTTAAAAAAATTAAACTTTATATTCATTCGCCTTCAAGGATCCATATTATTTTCTCCTTTAGGCTTCAACTTGATTGTTATCTTAGTTAAACTTAACTAAGTTGAATCAGATTTTATTAGCAGCGTGTCTTACTACCCGTTCAGATTATAAGCTTATGTACTAATTACGATAGTGTGTTTATGGATTATGAAGGTTATATTTAGAGGAAGTGTATCCGCACTTGCGTAAAGGGAGAGTGGAAAACTAATTTGGAAAAACCACCCTTAATACACCCGACCGAGATTCGAACCTCAATTTTCCCGTCATCAGTGGTCACCGAAGGGTGTTTGTTCTATGTCATATTATGGGTGGGTGTCAGAAATACATTTTTATATTTCAGTGATAGTGTATTCGTGCGCCTCGACAATGGTGCCGTTTTAAAGAGCTAAAATAGTATCTCAGAAATTCCTAAACTCCACAAACCAATTGGGTTTATAACATTCCTGGGTGGAGCTGTCTGGCAGTAGGAGAACAAACAAGGGAGGAGGAGAGTACAAACGACAATACAATGTGTTGTCACCTCCCTATTAAATGACAACATTTTATTCCCAAAGATCAATTATACGCTTTTATACCAGTTACCTTTCGTTTCCCGGACATTTAGCTCTTAATGATCAACAGAAATATATGGATTTTTGTACTTTTCAGAAGGAAAATGTCAACTTTTAAACTATGTTTACAAGTATATATATGTATAGGACCATAGAAAATAGGTTTTGTGTTCGTTCATGTAAAGGATTTGTCAATATTTAAACTAAGAGCAGCGTCAGATTGGCGGTATCTCGGCTCCCTAGGGAGTTTTTTAAAATTAATTTTAACCTACAACATAACTAAAATATTCGATTACCATATAATTATCATTATATATACGTATAACCTGAACAGCTAAAAAGATGTGGTAATAAAAAAAAAAAGCAGAAATTTTTGTTATATAAACTCCAAAGAGTTAACTAGCGTTTACCCCCCTCCCCCATTAAAAAATGTTCCCCGTTCCTGCTCAAGTTGGACGATTTCAGGAAGAGATCAAAACTTGAAGCTTTAGAGGTGAGGCGTAACAACTGAAGAAAACCATTTCTCACCTATCATAGCTTCCTTTTAGACATGCCTCATAGCTTCTCTTCAAACCTGACTCGTAGTCTCCCTTGAAACTGGCTTCGTAGCTTCTTTTGGAGCCTGACGCATAGCTTCCCTTGAAATATGGCTTGTATCTTTTCTTGAAACATGACTCGTAGCTTACCTTGAAACCTGGTTCAAAACTTCCCTTGAAACATGTCTTGTAGTTTTTTTAAACCTGTCTCGTAGCTTCCCTTGAAATTGACTTGTAGCTTTTCTTGAAACCTGGCTCGTAGATTCCCTTGAAATAAAAATTTTAACTTTCTTTGTAACCTGGCTAGTAGCTTCCTTTGAGACCAGGCTTGTTGCTTCCCTTTACATCTGAGCCAAAGATCAATTTAAAACCTGATACGTAGCATCCCTTGAAACTTAGCTCAAAGCCTCCTTTGAAACCCGGCTCGTAGCTTCCTTTGAAACCAGGCTTCTTGCTTCCCTTTAAACCTGACCCATAGATTCATTTTAAACCTAATACGTAGCTTCCCTTGAAGCCTAGCTCGTATCTCCCTTGAAACCGATTTGTTTCTCTCTTGAAAACTTACTCGTAACTTCCTTTGATACTTGGCTTGTAGCTTCCCTTGAAACCAAGCTCATAGCTACTCTGGAAACCCGGAGAAGTGACCGCCTCAAGGCTATCTCGGCTAACGAGGCGAATAACCGGAGTTTAACTCGTCCCTCTAATGACCCAAGACTAACTCTTTACTGGATTATAAATTTAATTAAATAATTAGCTTTTAAGATATAATTAAATCGTAGTAAAATAAATATAGTTTGATAAAAATGGTTGTCTTGAAAGCAACAGTCAGTTTGTAGTTTCTGTGCGTGATTTTTATCATGTATAATATTTTCAGGGATTAATAAATAATTATTATTATTATCAACGGGTGGATATTATTTAATCTGATAACGTATATTAATAATTAAGAGTTTTTAAATAAATGTCTAAAAAATGGTGGTAGGCATACTCTAAAGCAGTAAATCCCAACCTTTTTCACTTCAGGGCACACTTAGTTGAGACAATATTTTCACGCACACTTGTACAAAAATATGTATTTTATTATGTATAATACATTTTTCTATTAAATTTAGATAACAATTAAAATGATTTGTATATAGCTAGATGCAGGTAGCAATAAGTGTAATTATTATCTTACAATAAAAAATCATTCATTTTAAATAGAACTTTCGAAAACATCCATAAATAAATTCATCGATGGTGAGCTAACGCCTGCAATTTATAGGTTTAATTCCGCAGCTATCTTAATGGAGAATTTTCACGTGATTTCTTTTTATTGATATTTATAGACAACTAAGTAATAAATTAAACCTTAGAAAACTTCGTGGCATACCGGTTGGGAATCCCTGCTCTGAGGTCTAAGGTGTAGGAGTTTCTTTAGGGCGTAAAAACGAGTTTTGCACCTTTAAAAAAACTATTAGTACTATTTTGGCTGTAATACTTTTTCCAGGATAAAATAATTTGGAAACCTTCACTAGTATTTTTTTTAATGACTTAAGTATATACATAAGTTTTTATTATTTCTAAGTAAAATCTCAATAAATATAAACAAATATATTTTTTGCAAGGCCTCTAAAATTGTTTATTTTAGAAAAAAAAAGTGTATTAATCACAAATGGTTTCTTGCAAAGTGAAAAAAAAAAATTGGAAATAACTCAACATTCAATTTCTCCATTGTACTGTACATTTCAATTTTCATAGGAAGAACCTTTATATGGCAGATAGATACCTCAATTTAGTTAGGAAGGCATTTTTTCTACAATATCCTAGTACAGTGATCGGCAAACTTATTTGCCAAAGAGCCAAATATGAACATTACAACAATTTAAAAAAAAAATTGGGAGCCAAATCTGCTTGTTTAGTAAACCTAGTATATAGTAGAATTCTGGTAAGAGAAAAGGCCTTCCAGAAAGTTGTATGGTGTCTCTCTTGTAACATTTCATCAACCCCCCCCCCTATACCCTAATTTATTTTACCACTTGGTTGAGCTGTTTATACTGGAGAGAATATTGTCACTAAGTTTAATAGCCCTTTAAAGTTTATATTTAATCACTGCAGGGTCAGGATTTTGAAGAACTAAAAATTATTAAAAGAAGTCCTAAAAATTCGAACAAAAACTCGTAATAAAGGTCCACGACTAAATCAAACAAGCACTTTACTAATATAAAATGCAATGAAAAGCCTTTAAAAACTAAACTCTTGCATTCCAATAAACATAATACTGATGTATAAGTACCTCCTTCAGAATTAATAGCCACCCCCTCCCGACGCAACCCTCTCCAGGTTAGTTGCAGTCTCACCAGGAATGTGTATTTTATAACCAAGTAAAGAGGATAAAAAGTTCATTGTCTACATTATCTTATCATATGGACAACTGTGTGTTAAAAAAAAGAGAGCCGCTACGCATTTATAAACTATAATTTTATTTTTTATTTATTTGAGGTATTA
The DNA here is from genome assembly GCA_039000515.1 of Timema cristinae. Lineage (NCBI taxonomy): Eukaryota > Metazoa > Arthropoda > Insecta > Phasmatodea > Timematidae > Timema > Timema cristinae. The sequence continues at coordinate 95,255,917 of JBCFYV010011172.1, forward strand.
AACTTGTATTTTCTAAACTAATTGACCATAAGCCTATCAGCACACAGCTTATAAACTAACTTAAATTTATAGCAAACATAATACCCAGACCCCCGCCGTTAATTCATCACTGGTAAAGAGAGAACCCACATTTTACTAATGATACATTTTTCGGCCATTCCAGAAATCGAATCCGTGACCGTTAGCTCAGTAGACAGACATACTAATGACTGAGCTAAGGTGTCGGAATAAAAAATAACGATAGTATTTTAAAAATATATATATTTATTCAGCATAAATGCCTTAAAATTACATTAAAAATATGTATTAAATATAATTATATTTCTACAGTAAGGGGATCATAAACAGAGCCTCTGTACTTACGAGCATTGGATGTAACGAAAAAAGAGAAAAAAAAAGACATGAAATCAAAATCCAGTACCTCTAATAATAATTAGTGTAGTAATATTTTGATAAATAAAGTGTATTTATTTTTATTTTACAATTTTTTTAAACACAGGCACAGACTCTACCCTAAAATATGAGTGAAGAATTACCTTGAACACAGGACGATTCCTAGATAGCTCAGTGCTAAGCCACAAAGGTCAAGGGTTCAATTCCCGTGTCCAGTTGTAATTTTTCAATTAAAATAATTTGGGGGGGGGGGGGAGGATTAACAGTCTAAATACATACTTGCCTGGCTTTGACAGTCTACATGACACACCTCTTTCTTTTAAGTTTAAAGGGACTTTATTTTTTATTGAAATGACTGGTGGCTGGTGCAACCAAACTGGTAGAGTGAAGGTCAACTTGTTTCTTACTTTCAAAATAGAGGTATATGTTGATTATGTTGATTTGAAAGACAAATCTTTTTTCTTTGTGTGTGTTTTGCTTTCTTATCTTCACTATACTCTCCAAGTGTTTGTTGGGATTATCTTAAGGTTTATAAGGGGGTGGGGGAGTTGGTTGACCCCCTCTCTTGAAGGGTGTTGAAAGGCAAACAGGGGAAGAAAGAACCTCTCCCTCGGGGGGAAGGGAGGAAGGGCTAATGATGGGATCAGTCCCTCTTTTCCTGCTCAACTGATGGACAAAAGGGGGGTCTCGGTGAATCTCCAGAATCCGGCTATACACGTTCAAGTTCGGGGCTCTTGGGTGATAGGGGGTGGGGGGTGGACTCACGTGTAACAGATACACACATGCTAACAGTTCCCCACCCTCAAGGTGTCATCATCTTGAAGAATCGAGAAGGAAAAAGTCTGAAGAAGACTTAGTAGGTCTAGAAGTACAAAAACATTTTACTTTGGAAAAAAAACAACATACCTGAACCCACTTCGGTGGCCACATGGTCTAAGGCACTTCTTTTGAAATGGACTAGACTGCCGATGATTGGGAGATCGTGGTTCAAATCACAGTTGGGTGTACTAAGGGTAGTTTTTCCAACATAGTTTTCCATTTTCTCTCCACGCTAATGCAGATACACTTCCTTTTAAGATAACCTTCCCAAACCTTAAAAACCATTAATGTAATTAGTACACAAGCCTGAACGGGTAGTCGTATTAAGGTGCGGGGCTAAAAAAGACCAATTAGGGAAAGTTTCGTCTATTCTATAGGTTTAGTGATTACATTCTCTTTGAATTTGTACATCGTTGTTTCATTGTGAGAGAGTAAGTAAAACTGCAGCGATATGTTTATTTCATGGTTCTGAAATTTATTTATTTATTAAATTTAATCAACAGTGTTAAAAGTCTAAACATGCCGAAAAGACAGTGCAAAATGGAGGCAAAATCTTATCACAAACATGAGTACAAAATCTGATCACAAATATGAGTAAAATTTAACGTTTTTTGTTTGTTTATTAAATTATTAATGTTGCTGTTTTTTTTTTGTAATATGTATAAGGCATTTATTTTATGTTTCGTAAAAATTGAAATAAAATGGTGACAATTAAATTATTTTTGTCCTGGTTTGCACTAGCAAAAATCTGGCAGCCCTAACAAAAGGCAGAAACTTCATATCAAAAACACACGGAGATGTAGATCAAACGCGCACAGGAAGAAAACAAGTTAATAACGTGGTAACATGGCAACATTGCAACCTGGCAAACATGTATTGTATGCAACCCCCTTACTCTTTACAAGAAGGATCTGTAATAATAGAGAGAGAATATGATGACCCGAGATTATGTATGACGTCATTTTGAAACAAAGACGAAAAAAGCTTTCAGGTTAAAAACTGTGGATGCTTGAACACCAGTGGAATGGGGTGTTTTATAGTATTAGCATATCTGGTCTACAGCAGACCACACGTTAGTGACACATTCAACCACCAAGTGCTGTAGTCGATACGTGAACTTGAGAAGAGAACTGGAATCGCTGTTATCGGAACTGATTTTATTTGATAATGTTTCTGGTGTCAAGGCGCTTAAATGGTGGATCAGAAATTCCAGATACCAAGTGTGCTTATAACGTTCCTGGGTGGAACTGTCCCGCAGTAGAACTAACAGGGGAAGGGGAAAATAAAAATGACAATACAAAGTGTTGTATTAAATGACATCATTCTATCCACAAAGATCCATTCTACGCTCCTATACCAGCTACCTTTCGTTTCCTGGACATTTAGATCTTAATGATCAACAGAAATATGTGGATTTTTGTAATTTTCAGAGGGAAAATGTCAACTTTTAAACTATGTTTACAAGTCTATATGTTGTAATGTAATTGATTTGCACCTGAAAAGTATGTGAAAGCATTAACAATAATATCATCTTAATTTTATAAACATATCTTATTTCATTTAAATTATGTAGTATATTAAATGGCGCTTAAAGCACTTCTTCTTCTAAGAAGGCAAAATCCACTGAACAGTGACGTCACGCACGTGACATTAGTCAACTAAGGTTGACAATATATATATTTCAAATAATAACTTCCTCTTCTCGAAGGTTCATATTGAGATTTTTAAATGTAACTTGAGTCATTTTCCGGCTCTAGAACTTCCCAGTAAAACCGAGATGTTTTTGTCTTGTATTTTGTTTTTCTAAACTAAACCTTCTCGAAGCTTCCATGAGCAATGGATATATACGAAGAATGGTGCAATGTAAAGGCAGTTGGTGTCCCAGAACTGACATAACTCACTTGGGCACTTGGCGTCCAGCAACACCTGTCCGCGCTCATACAATAGGCCGCGTATATATTTCAACATGATCTATTTTCTCATTAAATAAACAGAGATTCAGAAATAAAAAACATGTCAAAATAATAAGTGTTTATTAATTATAATTCTTTAATTGGCGCTCGATCACGGGGCTATAAATACCAATTAACACACAACATCAAAAAACCGGACCGATTTAATTAGTGCTCGACCACGGGGCAATTACCAGCTAATTAAACGGTGTAACTTCAATCGATGCTCAATGCGCCGAACCAGAACACTTCAATTGGCGTCCATCGCGGGGCAGTAATATTCCAGAACATCACAATTGGCGCACAACGTAGGGACCCCGTAATTCCAGAACGTTTCAATGTATAGGGTCATAGAAAATAGTTTTGTGCTCATTCCAGTAAACCGCAAACTCATGTATTGTTAAAGGTTGTGTCAGTACTTAACCTAAGTGCAACATATGATTGCCGGTATATTACCTTGGCTTAAATTACATACAAAATATCACTAACAATATACCTAGTTAAAATTAATGTTATAAATGTTAACTTAAAAAAAAAGTTATTTTCTCTAAAATACCTTCCTACAAAAATTTAACTTTATATAACACATAATTTTTTTTTTCGTGCTCAATTTTTCCGGGCGGTGTTTTTCAAGGAGACTGAAATGTCTTCGTTCCGGGTCATTTCCCGACTTGACGAGTGGAAGGGTGATGGGGTGGGGGTGGAGCTGTTCCCTCGGCGTCAGTGAGAGACGTCTCTGGATGCCGCATCAATCAGAATACTCCCTCCCTCACACCCCTAACACCGTAACACATCTCGCACCCCGTCCTTCTGTCAGTAAGAAGTTTCTTCTTGGAAGTCACGAAATAGCCAGCTTTACTCAAAAACACATCTGTTTTGGTTTTCTTTCTTCATATATACGTGTTTCTACCTTGTCTAAATATCCTTTCGGATTTTTTTCGCATTCATTAGTTACGCTAATGGAGTATGGAGGAGGAAGTAAGTGTACCCGCATTTTCAAGGAAGGAGAGTGAGAAAACTATTCAGGAAAAACTGTTCTCAATACGCGCAGCCGAGATATGAACCCTGACCTCCTGTTATCCAGCAAACAACCCCAATTAGATGAGCTTGACGTTTAGTCTGCGTGCCCAGCAATGTGGGTATTTAAAAAAAGTGTATTATCATACTATGCTAAGCTTGCATTGCTATTTAGTTTTTTATACATGCTTTGGGCTCTTTTTTGATATTTTGATATTTTATTGTACATCTCTTAGGATACCGGCGCTTGTGGTAGGTGTCAGACTCAGAGTTGACTCAATTGCTGGGACTAAGAAGATTGAGTTGTTATAATTAGGAGTATGTGTAGTTCCTCCCCCTCCTCCTTTGAGTAAGATTTGACGAATATCTGTGTGGCCTTGAAGTCGTTAGATCCAATAGTATTACAGATCGCAAGTACAAGTTGATCCCGTTGGTTGTATATTATGATTAGAGATATTAGAAGGAAAATTTTCAATTATTATTTCTGTAAAATAATTTCAACTGATAAAATGAAACTAATCTAATCGAGATATAGATATCACAAATGTTGACGTTTATACTTAAGAATAATTTATCCTAAGAGCGTTAACACCAGAAACATCATCAAACGATCTTCGGTGGCTGCATGGTCTAACGCGCTACTCTCGCAATAGACTAGACTGCCGATGACAGGGAGATCGGTGTTCAATACCAGTCGGTTGAAATGAGGTGTTTTTTCCTAAATAGTTTTCTACTCTCACGGGTGCAATTCCTCAAAATTTAACCTTCCTTGTCCTAACACATAGGCATAAAAACCAAACGGGTAGTAAGACGCGGTGTATAAAAAGTAGTAAAGAAACAAATGAATGTGAGCCTTTGTAGACCCGTTCATAAATCATACTTTTCATCATCAATAAGTTAATTAAAATAATGTTAAGGTTGACCCAACTTTTGTCTCCCCCCTATTCTCCGTGCTTCTTAACTACCCCTCCCACTTCCCCACTTCCTTGCCCATTTTGATAACCCACTCGTCTCTTAACACACTATAATAATTTCGAAGTATAATTGGCTCTAGGTGCCACCTCTACAATTTAACCCCTCCCCTGTAAGCCACCACTGCGGAAAATTATCTGATTCAAAATTTCACACTTTTTTTTTACTTTCTCACTATCTTACAGTTAGAGAAAGTATTGTGATCGTCAAAAAAATCCTACTAGAGATTTGGATGAATTTCGACGTTTTATGACCCCTCGAATCCGAAAAAGTGGTTTTTGAAGTTCCGTCTGTCTGTACCTCCGACTAGATCCTAAACTATTTTACCGATTGGGCTAGAACTTGGTATCTACTTGGTTAATAGGGTTGCCTCAAGATATTTTTAGAATTTGATATCTAATCCTAAAATTAAGGGTAGTTTACTAAAGGGCAAAAAGATAAAAAGACAATTTTATCAAAATCAGCTCTAACGATTCATTCCATAAGATGCCAACAGTCATCGGCTATCACTAGCGATCAGGGGGCGTGATGTCTGGTGATTACCACCCCCTCTTCGTACTTGGAGAAAACCTTGCCAAATTAGTCCCACTGGTATAAATAGGCCTGTCCTCTGTTAACGTCTATCTATTTTCTTGTGACCCCTCATCTGAGGAACCGCTGGTTATTCACGAGCATCTGCTCGGACGATGTACTGAAGACCACGATGGTTGAGATGTCTGTGTCACCTCCTAGCCGCAGAGAAAGCTACGGTGGATACTATAAGTACTGAGGGATGTCTAATATTTTGTTGAGCTTTGAGCTCTATTATTCCAAGTCCTTATGACTTAGTTTTCGGTATGTCAGTTATACTGACTATTTTCTCTATGCCCTTAAGGCATTGTTTATTTTGTTGAGCCTTGAGCTCTATTGTTTAATATCCATAAGACTTTGGTGTTGTACGTCAGTACTACTGACTTGTTTCTCTATGCCCATAAAACATAGCTTATAGCTTTATGCCCTACCTTTCTATATCTAGTAAGCTTAGTCGCAAATATTAGGGTCAAGATTTAAACTCCTTAGACTATATAACCATGCTGCGGCTAGTTTAAAGAATAGGATTTATTTATGGAGGATACCAGACTATCTATTGATATGTTCCACGGCCTAATTGGATGTGTAACTGACACTTGTCTCTGACAAACCTATATTTTCAATTTAGGCATCCAATTGAGCCATATCTTGACCAGCTAGAGATAATATGTAGGACATACGCTGATGCCAATGCTAAGTTTCCCATGTGGCATAGTCATAGAGAGATTGGGAGAGATAGAAGGAACGTGGTTGGAAGGCCCTGCAGAAGGGGCCATGCTTTGGAGGAGTTCATCTATGGTCATGGGCTTGAGGTTGCAAACCAGCCGAATAATCCCTCTAGATATTTGGGGAGAGCTTAGGCTTCTTCCAACATTGACGTCACTTTGTCTAACGTCGAGTCCATGGACATGATGGAAGGTTGGAGGGCAGTGGACAACGTCACAGCCAGCGATCTTAACCTGATCATCTTTGACTTTGCCACGGGAAGGCTGGTGGATGGCAATGGGGAAGGGAAAATAAGGAGATACAACATGAGCAAAGCTAATTGGGAGAATCTGAGGGGTGAACTGATACTGCTTAGCCCAGTGAAACAAGGCGACAATGTCAACATGAAGGCCAAACAGCTGGCGTGAGCTCAGCAGGATTAAATGAGGAAGTCGATACCTGTGGTGAAAGGTAATACCAAGGTTGGTAATAAGCCATGGAATGTGGAATGACATACTGCAGAGTCTCCGAATAAAAGCAAGGGGAACTCGTAGGAGATATGAGAGACCCAGCTTGATGGATGGTACTGTTAAATATCTACAGGGAGAGGAAGAGGAAGTTTGAGGATGGGTTGTTTCAGGAGAAGAGAAAAAGTTGGGAGAAGTATGTTCAAGAGGCGCTACAGAAGGGACCTTGGGGGGTGCCGTTCAAGATAGCCTTCGGGAAATTACGACCCCCAGCCATGATAACCACGCTATCTAAGAATGATGAAAGTACCACGACCAGCTGGAATGAATCTGTGGTTCTTCTAATGGAGACATTGTTGCCGAATGATGATGTGATAGAAGATACTAAAGAGCACTGAAAGTTGAGGGAAAGAATGGAAAGTGATGAGTATGTAAACAAGGAAGAGGTGGAACCTGTTAGTCGGGAGGAGGTAATCAGGAACATTGCTCTGATGGGTAAGAAAAAGGTGCCTGGACCGGATGGGATAAAGGTCGAGGTGCTGGAGAAGATGGATGACCTTATTGCTCCTTTATTTGCAGGGCTGCTAAAAGAATGCTTCGCTCAAGGCAGAATCCTGAACATCTGGAAGCAGAGTGAGGAAATCGTGCTAATCAAGGGTGAGGATAAAATCCCGCTGATTCCGAAGTCATACAGACCCATCTGCCTGTTTAACAGAGAAGGGAAGTTGAAGGAAGAGATATTGTGTGAAAGATTACTGAGACGCAGAACCGTCATGGGCATTCATCAACAACAGTATGGCTTACGAAGAGGCAGGTCGACAGAGGATACAATCTGCAGAGCAATGGAACTGATTGACTCGGCAACCGGTAAATACGTCGTAGGAATATTCGTAGACATCCCAGGCGCTTTTCACAACCTCTGGTGGCCGGTGATGTTAGACAGATTAAGAGAAATTCAGTGTCCGAGACAGCTGTATAGGAGTTTTGAGGATTACTGTCGTAACAGATACTCCACCCTGAGATATCCAACAAATAAGGTTCAGAAGTTACTTACGAAGGGATGTCCCCAAGGTTCGGTATGTGGCCCGATCTTTTGGGATGTCAGCCTGGAATCAATGTTGTAAATTGTTGGAGGGGATACTGGAGACGCAGGGCGTGGTCGCCTTCGCAGACGACCTTCTAATATTTATAAAGGGTACTCTAGAAGGAACATAGAGGAAAAAAGTAACCAAGTGCTTGAAGAACTTGACACCTGGTGTAAAAGTGTCAAGTTAAAAATGGCACCGGCGAAGACGACCTATATGCCGTTCAAGGGTATATTGGCTAGGGATACGACCATAAAGGTATTTATGAAATATATAAGAAGAAGCCATATGGTCAGATATCTGGGAGTGACCCTTGATGAGAACAAATACTTCACGGCGCACATGGAGGAAATGATGGGGAAAACTCTGTTGGTGAAGAATAAAATTATAAGCATGAGGCAGAGGTGGTTGTATCTACCTATGCGGATAATAAGGACATACCATCAGACGATCCTTCTCTCTATTGTGAGCTATGGGGCGTGCATCTGGGCTCACAGAATAACCAATATCTTTCCGGATAAAGTGATTCATGGTCGACAGAGGAACATATTACTGAGGCTGACGGGAGCCTAATGGACTGTAGTAACGGATGCACTGAGTGTGGCCCTAAGTGTTTGGCCCTTGGACCTCCTTATAGGGAAGAAAGGTGTAACGTATTGGATAAAAAAGAGAAGCACGGAGAAGGTGATATTCCTCACCACACCCGATGTGACAACATCTGGAGAGGCGGAAATATACCTGATGGAGGAGTGGCAGATACGCTGAGAGAGAAGTGGGACAGGTAGGAGGACTTATCAATTGTTCCCAAATATGGTTGAGAAACTAGAGAATAAACACCTCCAGCCATTTCGGGGTCTTGTCCACTTTATCATGGGAAGGGACCGTACCCAGGATCTCTAAAGAAGCTGGGATTAATAAAGTCTGGGAATTGTGAATTTGGTGAAGAGGGAGCCCCTGAACATGTGATGCTCGAGTGCGTCCTTACGCTAGAAGCAAGAAGGAACTACCAGAGAGAGATTCAGGGAAGATTAGTAGGCGAAGTACTGAGGGACCCAATCTATTAGAAATGCTTAGACCAGATTGCATTGGAAGCATCAGATAGAGCAAAGACCACCTACATAGATAGACTCAAATAGGCGCAAGGACGGATAAGATGGGACGTTGACAATGACAATGACAAAGAAGATGAAAGCAACACGGAAGGTGGGACTGACAAGGACACTAGTGTGATCTCAGCCGGGAGAAAGTAGAGAAAAAAAGGATTGTTAAAGAGGGATAATCTATAACAATCCTTGCTGGGATAAAACACAACTTAGGTGCCGGGAGGAGTAAGCACGAGCTCTGGGAACTGGATTCCAGTACGAATGAGGGTCTGGGGTAACACAGGGGATGCCCTTGTGATCTTAAAGACAGTTTTCCAGTCGTATGAACAAAGGCAAGTGGAGTAAGTATGAACTCTGAGGGGTTCCCTGCACCATATGACACACCACCTTGGAAACAAAGGAGGTGGGTTGTGGTTGATGGTTCCTCAGAGTCAAGATGGAGAAAGGCGGCTCCCCTGCATCCCTTTGGTACCACCGGGGTGATGGAGTTCCCATCATGGATGGGAATAGAATAGTTGAGTTGGATTAGTTTAGCTTAGTTTGGTAGTTAAAATAGCTAAATTAGGGACAAAGGGAACAAGGTAGGGGATTATACTAGGAAATTCAATTGCCAAGGGTGGAAGGAAGGGTGAAAACGGAAGTGTGGTGACTAGAAAGAAGATGGGGCACCAAATCCGATAGGGCGCCTCCACAGTGGGTGGATATGAAGATGCCCACCTCTGCTGGGCACCTGGCAGACTCGGGAGTGAAATCCCGGGCACAGTGGAGGGCCCAGTGTGGGAGGGTACTGGGCCCGGACCAAATGGAACTAGGGGAAGTTGAATTTCGATTAAATTAAGAATCAAAATCTGTTATAGTGTTAAAAAGGAAATTAATATTGTAATTTGGTGACCTGGCGGTCTAGGGGTAAGGTGTCGGACTTCTATGCTGGCGGCCGGGGTTCAATCCTCAGTCCCGGCACAGATTTATCTGATTTCCAAACCCTTCCATCACCTCTTACAAGACATCTTGTGAATGTGGGGAATGCCAGGCCTCCACCGTGGTTTGGATTCCACGTTAAACTGCAGGTCCTCCATTTCATCTCACAATCACCCTACCATTACACATTAGCGTAAGTGCGTATAACCCAAACGGGTAGTAAGACGTGGTGCTAATAATAATAATAATAATAATAATAATAATAATAATAATATTGTAATTGTAAAAGTAAAGCCAAAATTATGCTGCATAAAAAGGTTGTGGCTTCTCATTGGTCGAAAATATTGCTTCCGCATCGGCGATTGCCTGAGCCCGAGCTACTTACAGTTATTCGTCATTCGCACTAGCTCTCCCACCGAGGATGGACCTCTTTCTCCGTTGCAAGCTAGAGGGATCCTTGAAAGACCGTCGGTCATGTTTATTTTTCCAACAGTGCAAATGCGGGTACACATATCATCCATAGACGGGAGGAAGTAGGGTTTCAAGTCCCTGCAAGGTCAACAAACTCTTATTTCTTTTATAAATACAATCCCTATATTGTTGCACCAAAAGTCCCGGGTTTTAATCCTGTATCCAGGTGTCAATGATATATAGTAGGAGTAAGCATAAATAATAGCTTTGGTCGTTTTCACATTTCAACCCTACGTAAATGATGATACATCACTAATTTTATTATTTTGTCTCGCTCTCTTTCGGGCAAAGATATCCAGACGATGTTGGATGGTTCAATTTTCCCCTTGTGTTCAGTTGTCAATGATGCGCAAATGTGGGTACACATCTTGCCCTGTGACATAAGAAGGTAGGGTTTCAAGTTCCTTAGAGGGCAACAAAAGCTAGTTACCTCACATTTCAATCCCCGGCAAATGCTGTTAATACACATTTCACCTGTTCAAATTCAGCTGTTATCTCATGCTTACCTGAAGAGCTTAGTTCGAATCCCTGTCGTGCGTGTGTACTGAGGCCAATCCTTGGGTATCAATCTAACGTCACAATGCATTTTATAATTTTTTATACTACATCGATGGTCGCATGGTCTAAGTCGTCACTAGACAGCCGGTGACAGAGTGATCAACGTTTGAAGCAAATTTGGGTACAAATTCTACCTGGTGTAGAAAAATCTGGTCAACCAGCAAAATGTTAAGGGTTGCAGGACGTACGGCCGTTCTAACAGACATTAGCTGTTCTAAAGATATCGAAGTTCGTACCCCGGTGTGCACACCGTCTTATTGTTAGGTTCATCTAATTCTGACGGAGGGGGGGGAGGGGAATTTAATCCTTGGTCTCAAAGTGGGCATTTAGAAAGCACATCTGAACCTGTGGCCTTCAGATGGCCACGACCAAGACCACAAGTGACCTAGGGGCTGGGGGGTGGGGGGAAGAACATCCGAACCAACTACCTTCAGAAGGCCACGACCGATGCACGACTCTTACAGGGTCGTTGCCACCCTCTTTCAAAACTCATAACAAGTTACGGTTGTGTCGATATCTATCGACCTCACTGAGAGAGGGGTATGACGAAGTGAGGGGATGGGGGATGAATTGAAAGGCAGTCCAACAGAGTCTTGCGAGAGGGAGCAGTCAGTGTAACTTAGTTCGTTCTGTGCCGTGGCGATGTAAGGAGGGTGGGGAGTGAAGGAAAAATGAAAGGGGTCTTACAGCCGCGATACGCTGTCAGCTGCTAGGTGGTCACACTCTTCGCTAAGTGGCCGGCCATAGAAGATGCTCCCAGGGCTCACTAGCGATGCCGAGGGATGAGCGCCCGATGCCGTGGACTGCACGCCAATAAATAAATAAAAACTCCAACGCCCCTTAAGCGTATAGCCCGAACGGGTAGTAAGACGTGGTGCTATTATTATTATTATTCCATTGCCCCTTCCCAATCCTACCCAGACATAAAAAATACCACTGAATAAATAACCAATGAGCATACATTAACCATTTAGCACACATAAAAAAATCAATGAGCACAAATAAAAAACAAATGAGACCAAAATAAACCAGTTTGGAACAATGGAAAGGGAGTCCAGGAGGAGGGGATGGGGAAAACCAACAACCATATGGTGAGAGAGGGAACGTGGTCACGTGACTAGCTCTAAGCCAATCAGAGGGCTGTTCCCAAACACCATGCTAGGTAGTCAGGCCTGTAAAAACTGAATAAAATAATAAGAAAATTTTTTTCTGGTGTTTCTAACTACTGTGTACTGGCAGGCGGTGCGCAACCTGTGGAAGTGCTACTTGTCCTTAGTAGCGACTCACGGAGTTTTGTCTATTGTGGCACCTTTAAAGTTAGTAAACAAATTATCACTATTTTGTCTAATAATATTGTTCCATTAGTAGGGTAACAGAATTAAAATACTATTGATTGCTAAGGTAGTACTAATTAGGAAGGTCCACCCATAGCATCAGTAGCATCTAGTTTCCAGGTAGTTTGCCTTCTACTGGTTATAAAATTATAGATTTGTTTCTAGGAAAATATAACGTTATAATGTCTAACTATGTGGAGTTAACGCACACTAATCAGCTCGTGCTAATTGCCTCACTTGTAGCTCCTTAAATTAGGGCTAAATTTATGTGGCTTAGTTTTTTATGATCTTTTTAAGTGCAGTAGCTGGAAGTTTTAGTCAGCAGGCAGGAGTAAAATCATGTATAGTAAATTTGTTATTAGATTTGATTACCACCACTAATTAATATTACCATGGAGTTGTTGCCTTTCACCTCAATTGATAAATTAGTATTTCTCCTGCTTTAACGATTTATAAGCTTTCTTATTTACACCTATGACCTATTAGTGCAGCTTATAGGGCGTACCTGGGTGCTTCACACCTGATACTCTTTTGTCGAGCTATTTATATAATTATATCCGTTCATAATCTTAAGTGTAAACAATGGATAGTTTGAATATTTCTAACAGTAATACTGTGTACTTCCAAATGAATTGTTTGAATATTAATAAATTGATTAGTTCAACTTGTAAAATATATTCATTTTTGTTCCTTGTAATCAACATTTGTAAGTACTACAGATATTATATTTTAAACATGTTTTTATAAGACAATAACAGTCAAACTATACGAAAACACACAACACACACACACATATATATATATATATATAAACTTTTCGAACACTAAAGGTAAAGTATCACGACCGTAAAAAAAAATTTAGCCGGAAATACTGATGAATGTTGACGTCTCATGAACCCTCGAACCCTAAAAAGTGGTCTTTACAATGCCGTCTGTCTGTGTGTCTTTTTAACCCCAAAATTAAGAGTTGTTTAGTAAAAAACAAAAAGAGAAAAACTCGATTTTATCCTAATTAGCTTTAACGATTTTGATTATAATTCGTACCTAGGCGTTGATTAAGATTATAAATAAAATAGCTATTTTCATTTACCCATGAAAATGAATTTAGGGTACCTTACAGAAGCGGAAATTTCGTATCTCCCCAACTATTTGAAATACTAAATAACTTATCACTGCAACATTGTAGTACTATTAAAAATATAAAAAAACTTTTATATGAAATATATTTTTATAAAACCAACTGTTTCTGAGATATTGGCAAATATACACTAATTCAATTTTGTGAGCCTTAGTTGTAAAGAGATACTACTTAAATTTTAACGCAATAATTCTCGAATGCCATAGAATAAGAAATAAGTGAGTCTCTCAAAAAGTGTATGTTATCTTTCTTTCAACGTCTCAGGGGAAATGTTTGTACAGCAAGAATCTATCTCATCATTTTATGTTCAATAGTCAATATTTATTTATTTTACTGCTCAAAATTTTTAAATGGGAAATTTAATAGCAATGCGATAACTATAAGATATGCAGTCCCTAATAAAATGTCGTGGATTTTAAACTGGAAGTCCATATTTTAATACGAAGTGTTGACCCTTGGGAACCCAATATCAATATTTTTACTTTCTCGCTACCTCACAGGTAGAGCAAGTATTGTGATCGTCAAAAAAAATCGAATTCAAGATTTTGATCGATTTCAACGTTTCGTGACTCCCCCCACCACCCCCCGAATTCTAAAAGTGGTTTTCGCAATGCTGTCCATCTGTACCTCGGGCTAGAGCCTACATTTATTTTACCGATTGGGTTAAAACTTGGTATTTAGGGTTTTCATAGGGCTACCCCTAGGAATTTTTGGAACGGATATCAAATCCTAAAATTAAGGGTAGGTTCCTCAAGGGATGAAAGAAAAAAAATCAATTTGATCAAAATTAGCTTGAATGATTTTGATTAAATTTCATTTCCAAGCTTTTATCAATATTACAAACCAAATGTCTACTCCCAACTTTTCATCAAAATGACTTTTACCTCCGTAAGTCTTTGAGGTATGACATTACTTATCGGTACTTACATGTAGATCTATTTATAATAAACTTCTTTTACTCGAAATATATTTTATAAAACCAATAGTTTTCAAACTATACACAAATATATATGTTTTAACTTTCCAACACTTGAAGGTAAAGTATTACGACCATCAAAAAAAAAAATCTTACCTGAGATGTTGACGGATGTCGACGTCTCATAACCCTCCGAACCCTAAAAAGTGGCTTTTACAACGCCCTGTCTGTGTGTTTGTCTAACCCTAAAATTAAGAGCAGTTTACTAAAGGATGAAAAGAGAAAAGTTCCATTTTCTCAAAATCGGCTTTAATGATTTTGATTAAAATTTGTATCTAAGCGTTGATTAATATTATAAACAAAATGGTCTTTTTCATTTGCCCATGAAAATGACTCTTAGGGTTCTTTACAGAAGCAAAAATTTATATATCTCCACAACCATTTGAGATACTAATTAACTATTCATTGTAAAATTTTAGTGCTATTAAATATATTTTTTATATTAAATATATTTTTATAAAACCAATGGTTTCGGAGATATTGGCAAATATATTAATACTTTTTGTGAGCTTTAGTTGTGAAGCGATACTACTTATGTTTAAACGCAATAATTTTCTAATGCTATAGAGTAATTAAATAAGTAAGTCTTTCAAGAATTTAATGTTTTTCCTTTAACCTCTTAGCGGAAATGTTTGTACAGCACACGGGTGAATCCAGGATTTTCTAAAGACCGTGGGACATGGGTGCTACCATCGGAATCGGGGATGAAGAGGGGGATGGATTGTACAGTACCTTAAGAATATTGGACATAAAAATACTTCAAAATTTGAGAGTAAGTATTTGATTAATTTTTTCAGTGTAATGTAAACTTGAAAAATCCTCTATTGAAGGGTAATTACTCGAATTTGTGATTAGTAATGAAATTATTACAAACAAATTATAATATCAACAAATTGTGATTATTAAGAGTGAAATAAGTTTAATCATTTAACAATTATTATGTAAATAGTTTTTTTATAGCTATTCAACCAATTAGACAAATAGATCGAATTATTTAGATTTTGAACATTTAACTTTAATTCACTCTATAGTATAGTAGTTATTATTATTATTAGCACCGCGTCTTTCTACCCGTTCGGGTTATATACGCAAATTACGCTAATGTGTTAATGGTAGGGATGATTGTGAGATGAAATGTAGGACCTACAGTTTAACGTGGGATCCGAACCACGGTGGAGACCTGGTATTCCCCACATTCACAAGATGTTTTGTCCAGAGGTGAAGGAAGGGTTTGGTAATCAGATAAATTTGTTCCGGGACCGAGGATTGAACCCCGGACCCCTGCACAGAAGTCCGACACCTTACCCTAGACCACCAGTCACCCTAAGCATATTTCTCAAAAGTGTAACATAGCCACACTAATTGGTGGTATATCAAAATTTTAAACTTTAAAATCTGAACTTAATCATTTATATTAATAATAATAAAATGCAAGTTAAAAATAAGGTTTGCAACAAGGTAAAAGGCGCACAACTTAAATTTGGGTGGTTCATTAATGCCTATTTTAACCATTTTATTACTTAATGCGAATGTCTTAATTATTTACAATAATTACCGTATATTAATAATTTAATAATATTGCCAATGACAATTTTAAAAAATAAAATCTGGTTAGTGAGATTAAATAAAACTAGTTGTGACTTTAAAATTGATTTAATTGGTATAATTTCTTGAAGGGGAGCTCACCACCCGCGCCCTCTTCCTGGATCTGCCCTGGTACAGCAATGATCCATCTCTCTCATTTTAGACTCAATAGTCAATAATTACCTATTTTATTGGTCAAAATTTATAAAACATAAATTTAGTAGCAAAGCGATAACCATTAGATTTGCATCCCCTAATAAAATGCCGAAAATTTTAACCAGAAGTCAAAATTTTAATACGAAGTGTTAACCCTTGAGGACCTAGTATCAATATTTTTTATTTGTCCAAATATACAAATGAAGATATTAATTTAAAAAAATATAGAATTATCAAATTTAAAACTCTGAGTCAAAAAATGTTTTACGTATTTATAGCGCAATTTGTTCTCGGGTTCGCTAGTGTATATTATATTACGAATTTTGAGTAAATATCTCAAGTTTTAAACAATAGGGCGAGAAAGTCCGTGAGAAGTCCCATCCATTTATTTCAATAATAATGTGTGGTATCAATACTTTGTTTTTAATACGATGTGATTATCAATAGTTTGTTTTCAATACGAGTGTGTATATCAATAGTTTGGTTTCAATGCGAGTGTGATAAAATTGTTTTTAATACGAGTGTGGTATCAATACTTTGTTTTAATACTAGTGTGGTATCAATACGTTGTTTTCAATACGAGTGTGGTATCAATAGTTTGTTTTTCAATACGAGTGTGATATCAATAGTTTGTTTTCATACGAGTTTGTATCAATACGTTGTTTTCAATACGAGTTTGGTATCAATACTTTGTTTTCAATACGTTGGTATCAATTGTTACAATACGAGTGTCGTATCAATATTTTGTTTTCAATACGAGTCTGATATCAATACTTTGGTTTCAATGCGAATGTGGTATCGATATTTTAGTTTCGATACCATGGCCCTGAAGTACTTGAACACGTTCCCACGCTAAGGTGTTGTTCTCGTCCTACGGTCCCTGGATTTGGACGTGATGTTCCTCTGAGCCCGGTCCTTGTCAACACTTGTGATGACGTCACCACTGAGGGCAATAACCACAAGACTTGCTGACGGTGATAACGAACTCTTTGTGTTATCTGCCATGTGTGGTGTTGTGTTGTGGTCTGTGGAGTGATGGGGGCACAGGGAGGAGGGAGGAAGCTACGACTTGACGTCTCAAAAGTTTGTTAAAGATCAAGGTGGGCAGTAATAACGCTGGGAAAGTCACATTAGCTATTTACGGTATCGTACGAGACACAATCGTACACACTTTCCCATATGGTGTATACAAGATTAAAACAAAATTTACAAAAATTAGTTAATTTGTTAGAGGTAAATAAATAAAAATAAAGATCTAATCTTATTATCATGAAAAACTTTTTACATATTACCCATTTTTTAACTCAATCTTAAAGGCCAATTACGAAATCTTTCAAATTTTCTAAAATTTGTCACAAGTAAACAATCTTTTTTTTAGGAAAAACCAACCAACATGTATTATTTTTTATCAATTTAAAATACGACTCAAATTTTTAATTAAAATTTAGGGAAAAAAAAAATCATTACAATTAATGGTTAATTATCCAAAAATTTTCAATTTTTTCTCAAAAATCTTTTATAAGTAAGTCACCCTTAAACGAGTTTTACATCGGAAAACAAATATGGGCCTATATATTCTTTTCGTCATATCAAATGTTCCTCATATACAAATTTAAACAGAACTATTAAAGCGATTTTAAAAATTTTAGAATTTTTTAGGGAAATCACTCATCAGTAAAACTACCCTTAATTTGAGGGTTTGGGGTCAAATCATAGAAAAAAAGGCCTGAAGTATTGCCATTTAAAATCTAAATGTGAAGTTTAAGAGCGTGCATCACACGCCAATACTCTGTGATACAGTCGGCTAAAAATATTAAATTTACAACAACACTATTTTACGTTGATCATTTATGATTAAACATTAATGGAGATAAAGAGTTAAGAGAAGTTCCTAATACTGAACATGGTTGAAATATTAAATGATATTTTGATAAAAACTGCGTTGAAAAAGCCGTTTTATGACCATTTTAGATATCTTCAGAACAAATTTCACATTCTCACACATTTGTTTCTATTAATAAAACTCAAAACTATAGGTTTATTAAGGAAAAGAGTCCTGTTGGAATCTTTAGACTTTATTTTGGCGTGAACCATATTTTTAAATAACGCATCGTATAACTAAACATTGCTTCAGAGCTGAACGTCTGCGCGGCAATTTCACGCTAACCGAGGCGGCCTTAAGGAGACTGAGGGGGATAATATAAATAGATAAAGGTGTAGGGCGGACAACACTGGAGTCAGTGATGCGAAGCCGCACTTGGAAACTGTCTATTTTCATGCACGACGGCTAGAAACAGAGCTACAAATTTGTTGCTTTTCAGAGAGAAAGTGAAACCAATTGTCAATGAAAATGACTTCTATAATGTAAAGGTTAACAAATTGATATTAGCCGTGACCAGGGAGTAAAGAAAGTAAGTGTCCAGATATCTGTGCTGGACGGTACAAAAGGTCAGTTTTCTGTTATTTTCTCGTGAATGTTTGTGAAGGGTGTGCAAGGGCACACGGTTCGATTTCATGTAAGGTTTATTTATTACAAAATACAAATCTATATTTGTAGTCAACATTAGTAGACGCGTGCTTATTGTAGGCCGCTAATGGTCATAGGCATCCATCCTTCATAGACTGACTGTCGATTCTGGCGAATTGGGTTTGAATACGTTCAGGAGTTCGATGGTGAGAGCGAGAAAACATGAGAGTCGTGTGCTTTGTTAAGCACTCACTTGAAACTTGTTATTTATACATGCACGACGGATAAAACAGAGCTTCACTTTGTTCTCTTTCGAGAGAAGAAAAGTGAAACCAATGTCAAGTGAAAATGACTTCTAAAAAAAAAAAAATTTAAAAAGGTAACAAGATGGATATTTAGCAAGACCAGGAGAGAAAGAAAATATATTTGTCCAAAATATTTGCTGGAGTGACAAAAGGTTTGTTTTCTTGTTGTTTCTGTGTGTGTTTGAGAGAGAGTGTGCAAGTACATACAGTCCAAGTTTCATAGTAAGGTATTTTTAGAAAATACAAATCTATATTTGTGGTCAACATTAGTAACGCCTGCTTTGGTGGCCGCATGGTCTAAGGATCACTCTCTAATAGACTGTCGATCCTGGGGAGATTGGGGTTTGAATCCTCGTCAGGAGTTCTGATGGTGGTTTTTCATCTTAAAATGTTCTGTTGTGACCCAATCAAAACATGACTTTATTTGCTAAAGGAAGGATAGATCTAGGTTTATAACCTTTTGATTTAATCCGTGAGTATACATTTTTGCGAAAAACGTTTAATTTAAAGAAGGAAACTTTAAGCTCAAGATTTAAACTCTTTTAATAGCTGATAATGTCCCAACATTTTTTAGAAAACAATATTAAAACTTCTTAAATAATACAAGATTTTTAAACGTATGCAACGCGTCTCAGTACTATCCCAAACAGATTCATGCATGCAAATATATATTTTTTTTATTAATGATTATATTTATTT
Organism: Timema cristinae; assembly: GCA_039000515.1. Taxonomy (NCBI): domain Eukaryota; kingdom Metazoa; phylum Arthropoda; class Insecta; order Phasmatodea; family Timematidae; genus Timema; species Timema cristinae. The sequence goes on from JBCFYV010011172.1 coordinate 95,275,606, forward strand.
ATTTAAGTTTCCATTATAAATTGGTGTTTTGATTTAGTCATGTGCGTTCATTAACACATTTTTTTTCCTTATTTTAAAGTTTTTTGGAAATAAATTTGAAGTTTTTTTAAATTTTTTTTTGTCATTTGCGCTAGTTTTTAAATAGTTTTTTTTAAACCATTTTTAGATCATAAAAGTCTGGCCCTTTTAATAACCCGTATGTTATCAAAGATGGCATCAACACTTCTATATAATTATTGAAGCAAAAAAACTTTCCTCTACAAAACAAATATGACATAGTTATAACAGCCTATTAAGTGTGTGTGTGTGTGAATATAAAGGTGGGCTCAGTGGAGAATCAGAATAATAGGTCAGCGGGTTTCGTTACCATACAATGAGTCTGTTTATCAAGCCGTGTATTTGCAACTCGCGCCATCCGATTCACTTTTTCACTCGACAATGGTGACCTATTGTCCTTGCATGGTGATTCATTCGTTTCCTGTAAAGGGCCGACCCCATGGCTGAGTGGTTAGGGAGGTCGACTACAATGTTTGACCCTAAGGAGGCGGATAGGGTAATAAAATTAATTATTAGCAAGATCAATAGCTATTTATCGCTCAATCCAAGAAGTAGGAAAATAACTTAGCCTAGTATTCTGAATTAGCCTGTGAGATTAGGGGGAGAAATACTACCAGTGCACCGGCCGAGAATCAAACCTTAACCTCCTCTGCCACTATAGTCAAGTACCTTGTGATTATGACGTTTCAAGCCATTTGGCCACCAGCCTGGGTTGGGAGGCATTGTCAGAATGTAAGGAAACTTCCAATAAAGTATAATAACCATGATCGTTAGTTTTGTTCTGTTATCTTTCTTCACGCGTTTCGCTTCTTAACCACCTTATTGCATGTTTAAACCTATTAAAGAGTATATTTACAGAAAATGTACCCACATTTGCGTAATAAATCATTTAGGAAACAACCCTCAGTATAACCTGCTGGGATTCGAATCCCAACCTTTCCACCAACGGCAAACCAGATAAAATGAGAATGACGCCCTTTATGCTTGTCCACCGTTGCGGGTTTTTGTCATGTCGGTTGTAGATTTGATACACAGTCTAATGGTAATAAGTCTATTGCATACATACAGGAAACAGACATCAAGAAGTCAAATATATGAACTACTTGTGTCTTTGAAGCTTCTGACGCAGTCTAGTGGTAATAAGTCTATTGCAGAGATACAGAAAACAGATATCAAGAAGTCAAAGATATGGAACTGCTTGTGTTTTTTGAAGCTTCTGATCCGCAGTCTAGTGGTAATAAGTCTATTGCAGAGATACAGGAAACAGACATCAAGAAGTCAAAGATATGGAACTACTTGTGTCTTTTGAAGCTTCTGATCCGCAGTCTAGTGGTAATAAGTCTATTGCAGAGATACAGAAAACAGATATCAAGAAGTCAAAGATATGGAAACTACTTGTGTCTTTTGAAGCTTCTGATCCGCAGTCTAGTGGTAATAAGTCTATTGCAGAGATACAGGAAACAGACATCAAGAAGTCAAAGATAAAATTATGTAGCCTTTCTGTATATTGAAGTTTTCTCTGACCATCATTGGTGCGCTTAAGTCGAGTAAATTAACATTTGGCCCTGACATAATATGTCTGAGTGGGTTTGAAATAAACCAGTCGACGGTAAACGTTTGCCAAACCTCCTCAGAGGAAAATCTCATTTCGGAGTGCGGTCATAAATGTAATTTTATCTCCCCATTCTTAATTAGTTCAAGCACGTAAAAGTTTAAAAGAACGCAAGGTCACGGCGTTTATGATGTTTCATCAAGTCCGGACTACAGGTTTGTCTGGTTTCTTGCCGTGGACCGACAATCTTGACCATAGTTTTTCATCAATATTCACCTTTTAATGGCCAGACCAGCCAACTGCTGAAATCAACCCAACCATTGTACGCTCACTGACAACTGTTGTTTAACAACAAACTACTCCTACATTCATGAGGCACGTGGACAACGGTGTCAGAATATTTTAGTCTGTTTTGTTGGGGTCAAACGTTCGAATCCCGATCAGGTATAGGGAATTTTTTCATTTTAAATTCTTTTCTCAGTTTTACTTCCAAGTAAATGCGGGTATTCTTCCTCAAAGAAACTATTTTTGGGGTGGAAAAACCCACTTTGTCCACGTGGTAAGGATTCGAAATTCCACCTGTCGGCCACCAAGAAACCAGTCAGGATGAGACTTACGCCTACCTGCGCTGTTCCAAAATACCATTGGCGTATTTAGAGGAGTTATTTTTTTTACGTTTTCCTAGTGGGAAAATACTGAAACCACGAATATTTTTAAACTCAAGATTATGATGGAGTTCTAAATTAAGTACTTCCAAAATAACAAAAAAAAATCTGTTTTTAATCTAACTCAGTGTTCCTCAAACTCTCTTCAGTCACGTACCTCTTTTGGAGCGATTTCCTAACCAACGTACCCCTTTTGGGGTGATTTCCTAACCAACGTACCCTTTTTTGGGGCGATTTCCTAACCAACGTACCCTTTTTGGAAGATTTCCTAACCGAAGTACCCCTTTTATCTCTTCGTAATAAAAAAAGGAAAAAAATACTCTCTATTATAAACGGTATTATAAACTTTTTTTAAAATTTCTTAATAAAATCATATTGTGGTTACATAAAATAGTCTTTCCAAATTTTATATTTCATTTTTGTGATAAGTTTAACAAAGCCGTGATAGAGGGAAAGAAAGGATTATAAAAGTCCATGGCATCTTGTCAAAATATGCACTGATTTGTTTAGTAGACTTACTATTATTAAGAAATATCTCATGTTTAACACAATTTAGTGTATATGGCGTACCCCCTGAAATCCTTCCCGTATCCCTAGGGGTACGCGTATCACAGTTTAAGAACCACTGACCTAAGTTAAGACTAGGACAGGTACACCATCCAGTTTACGGCAGTCAATTTATAATTGTGAAAGGGTAAACCCACATTTCACCAATCATACATATTTTTTTTTGCCATGCCGGGAAACGAACCCGGGACCCTTAGCTCAGTAGGCAGACACGCTAGCGACTGAGCCAATGTGTTGGATTAAGTATAGTTAATAACGATTGATAATGGCTCTAAATTTTTATTCAAAATTAAAATCTGGGAGTGAGTGTTTGACATGATAACAAATACACTGTAGGGTCTACATGTTTCTTAAAAGAAAATTTTATTTGAGGATATTTTCTGAAAACGTTTTCCTTAAAATTATTTGTTTTAAACTATAATATTATACCAAAGCAGTGGTTCCCAACCTCTTCCAGATTGTGGGCCCCCCTGAAGCCAATGATACTTCCCCTCTACTCTAATAGTACTTGTCTATGGTAAGACCACTTTAAATATGCACCACCTAGGATCGAACTACAGACACTAATCAATAGCCCCAGAGATAGTAGCCCTTCAGGAATTACCTATTGCCTAATTTATTAATTCTATCGCTATACGGTCGAAATATTGTACCAACATATAAGCAAGGATACCTATTTAAGAAAAGTTTTAAAAATTCAAACATATTCCTTTGCGGTCAAAATTTATAACTTTTTTCCATATTATTAGTGTTATTTTATAGGTATTGATAATATCTATCAACAATGACAGTTGCAGATCACGTGATTTGATGTGTGAATACATTACTTGTTATTGTTTTAGTAACTTTAGTAACCACCAGCTATTGTTCTTCTTACTAAAGTCAGGATATAGCCACGCTATGTACGAGTGGTTAACACCTTCAACTTTTAGCCTAATTTAAATTAAGTAGACAAAGGCGTCTTATCTTTTCAAAACACATCATTAAGATACTCTCATGAATAATATGTTTTCATTCCAGTAAATAACAACCCCGTGTACTTTTAAAGGTTTTATCAATATCTAACATAGGCGTAACACCTGATTGGCAGCCAGTACTAATGTCCCGTTGCCCAGGGAACGCCCAAATGTACTAATCGTACATCCTTTCCATGTCCCGATGAGATAAGGTGACGATGTGGAACCAGCGGTAGCACTCAAAACTATCTTAAGCCTAATGAACCGAACCCTGGTGACCATTGGGGTAGTTACCCTTTTGGGGAAAATACCCATGGTACCAGCCGGGAATCGAACTTGAGACCCCTAGGTTCGTAGCTAAGTGCACTGACCAGTACACCACGAAGCCGGTTTCTTCATACAATGATATCAACGTTGTTGTTGAATATCTGTCAAAGGCTGACCTAGAATTTAATTATTACAACTTGTGCTCTTCATTTAAAATGTTTGTAATCAAATGCCGCTATGCTCATGACAAATATTCAACTGTTGATATCACCATGTAAAGAAAATTAAACTTTTATGTTTTTACTGGAGCAATATTTTATTTGATTTGGCCAAACAAATTTTTTGCTATAAAAACTGCAAAAAAAAAGGATCTTTTCTCTCATCCTCTATACTACCATCATAAGTGCCTGAATACTGAATTCCTAGTAAATGTGAGGCCCAGTCTTAGCCCTCAGGAGGTACAGTGAACTTTGAAGGTGTCACACTCCCCAGAGATGAAATCACGACTGAAATGGTCGCGGAAATAGGAAAGTTTAACCGACGGTGGACCGTTGTTTGCTCACGAGGTAGAAAAACATCTCTTCTCCGTTTCCAGGTTTGTTGTCAGTCTTGTCATTTGGTGTGAATTTGTTCTTAATCTAGCACAGCGCGCCGTGACGCGAGCTGTAATTTGGGGAAGAAGAAAAAAGGATGCAATGAAGGAGGAGAGGGTAGATGATTTGTTTTGCCAACTGAACTAAGAGGTGGAATGGAACTTTGGAATGAATAAAAAAAAAGTTCATACACTTGTGGTTGTGTCAATGTCGTGGTTTGGCGGTTATCCCTCCTTCCCCCCTCTCTCTTGGCTTCACTTGCTCGATGAAATAGGAGAAGAGAGTTCACAAGTACTCGTCTGCTTCAGACACAATCCGGTAATTTTCCAGATAAAAATGGTCAGATCATTGAATCCTAGGTGAATTCTATCGTTTAGGCTTTGACTATAATATCTAACTATCTAGTTAGATTATCTATTGCCAATCAGATGTTGCGCTTCGGTTAGATATTGAAACAACCTTCAACAGTACACGAGTTTGTTGTTTACTGGAATTAATAAAAAACTATTTTCTATGTCCCTATACATATATAGATTTGTAAACATAGTTTAAAAATTGACATTTACATTTTCCCTCTGAAAAGTACAAAAATCCACATATTTCTGTTAATCATTAAGATCTAAATGCACGGGAAACGAAAGGTAACTGGTATAGGAGCATAGAATGGATCTTTGTGGATAGAATGATGTCATTTAATACAACACATTGTATTGTCGTTTGTATTTTTCTCCTTTCCTGTTCGTTCTCCTACTGCCAGACAAGATCTACCTAGGAACGTTATAGGCCCACTAGCTTTTTGGCGTTTATTAATTTCTGATCCACTTTTGCTTTAAGTACTCGTCTCCTTCAAAGATAGTGTTTCTATAAATAAAATTCCGATAAATTTTTCGTTGAAAATGTCAGATAAAATAAAATGTCAACATAATATTATCTAGTATGTATCAGACCCAACCGTAATGACACATTCAACCACCAAGCGCTGTATTTGATAAGTGAATGTGGGAAGAGAAGCGGAATCTCTTTAATTACTTTGTTGGAACTCATTTGTGTGAAAACGTTCTTGGTAGAATTAAAATTGAAGTGGAAGCTTTTAATCTTGTGATAGCTCGATTATATTTGTTTCGTTTGGAAAATTTTATGATATGTGTATGCATTCACATTTTTATGTAGGCCTGTACTTTCCGTTTCATCACAAATGTAGCCAATAAAGATCGAGGAGAGAAATAGAATCTGAACAAAACACACGAAAGTCCCTTCTCGTTGAACCGCAGTAGTAGAGTCAGAAATGACGTAGAACGGACGATGATACGAAGCAAGCACCAAATACAGATACGAGATGGTACATTTTCCATAAAGAGAAATTTTCTCTTTTCTTTTCTGTAAAATTTTCGATTTTGAAAAATGTTCGATTGTTGGTTTTTCAGCTATTTAAACGAAACAAATGCAATCTAGATAGCTCATGTTTAATTTCTCCTAATTACTCGCAGTGATGGTCGAATGGTCTAAGGCAAAAGGTGAATTTACACGTAAGCAGCTGTTCACACACTCGTGGAAGGTTAGGAATCTCTGTTTACCCATGATGCATTGAAACATCAAATATAAATACGTACAATCAGTGCAAGTTACTGTATTTAAAATAAAATTTTATATTTAACTTTCTGCCTGGGTTTGATTTTGTCATCGATAAACCTCATGGCTTCAAATAAACTGTCGTTTTTAAATCATCACTTTTGAGATACGCCATGTTTGAAAGTTTGTGCATGCGCTGATTGGGTCTTCTTGGCGAGTTTTCTGTAAAAGTGCTGGAAAAGTTGAAAATATCTCTACTCGAGCAGTGCTGGTCACGCGGACTTCTTGTGATTGGATTAGAGCCGTCACGTGACCAAATATCTGTACTGCTCTCGTTTTACAGCGACCGTGTGAATCCACAGTAAGACGTCACTCTCGCAATAGATTGGACTGCTGTCTGCTGATGATGGAGAGATCAGGGTTCAAATCACGGTTGGGTCTAGAGATGAACATTTTTCGGGAATTTTTGAATAGGAAAATTTTCTGCAGTGGTGGCTTATTCTCGAGGGTTAAATTGTAGAGGTGACACTTTGAGCTTATTATACTTCAAAATATGGTGTGTTAAAGAGACGAGTGGGTTATAAGAAGGGGGGAGGGGGAAAGTAGGTGGTGGAGGGGTAGATAGGAAACATGGAGGATAGGAGGAGGGGGGGAGACCAATGTCAGGCAAACCTTAAAATTATTTTATTTTACTTATTGATGACAAAAATCGAATTATGTCTTATGAACATTACGTGTATATACAAAGGCTCACATTCATTTGTCTCTTTACTACTTTTTTTCTTAGCACCGCTTCTTACTACCCATTTGGCTTATAGGCTTATGTACTAATTACGCTAGTGTTTTAGGGATGAGGAAGGTTGAAATTAGAGTAATTGCACCTCCATTTGTGTGGAAAACCAGTTAGGAATAACCAGCCTCAGTGCACTCAACCCCAAAAATGTATATACATGTTTTTTATCTATGGTTCAAACCATATCAAAATTAAGGTACAAGTACAAACTAGGGGGCTGTGTTACCATAAAAAGCACTTCAGAAAACTTCTAGAAGTGTTTAAATATATAGATTTTTCCTAGCCTCTGGCAGTTAGGGTATTATATTGCCATAAGAAACACTTAAGATAGCTTATAGGATTGTTTATCATTTAGAACTTTTTCTAGTCTCCGGCAACTGGAGAATGTGCCTACCAACCCCCCTACCCCCTACTAAAATTATTCACTGGCATCGGCCTTGCTCCCTGTCATGGGATGGGCAGTCTAGTCTATTGAGAGAGAATGCGTTAGACTGGGCGGCCACTGAAGCCGGTATTTCTTTATTAATACTATCACTACGACTAATTATTATTATTACTGTTATTATTATCATTACCCATTTAATCAATCAAAATCATTTTATAGAAAAAATCATTGAAAATTTTCCAGTAAAAAATATAGGTAAAATTTTCCAAAACGGAAAATCTTCCGTCTCACATCTCTAGTTGGGTCTACTGAGGGTGTTTTTTCCTATTAGTTTTTTTACTATCCCTCCACGCAAATGTGGGTACACTTTATCAATAATTCAATTTTCCTCATCCCTAATGACCCTAAAACATTTAGCGATTCCAGTATTTTCTCAATCTTTCGTAGTGACTACAGCGCTTGGTGGTTGAATGTTTCACTAAAGTTGGGTCTACTGTTGACCAGATATGTTAATACTTCAATATTTTAATACATCCTCTTCCTCTAGGATTCAATCACATTGAAATTTCACGTAAAAGTTTCATCTCTAATTTCATCTATTTATTTAATATGTTATTTTCAGTAGTTTAGTAGAACTGAGAAAGTACAGAACGTACAATATCTTGGAAGCGTGATTGAGGCGAGGATGCTGGCAAACTCAAATGTACTTAAGGCCCTTGACCCTGTCGAACGCAAGTCTAAAACCTATTTTGTGGGATGTGGGAGGGAGGGTGAAAGGCGTGGCGTGGCGTAGCTTCCCAACTGACCAAAGTATCCTTCCACGCCAACAAAAACAGATGGATCGTGGAAAAAGTATATGGCGCTAGCTACCGGACAGGTCTTGCGGATAAATCATACGTTTGAAAATACCAGTTTTCTCAAGAACGAGTGAAATTTTTATAGTAATATTTTCAAAACCTCTTCTAAGATAAAGTATCAATGTTTATTAGGTGTTACAATTTATTATTTTTTGTTATGCAGTTTTATATTGAAAAATGTCAAAATTAGCTATAGTTGATCACTGTTAAAATTATAAAGGAGGTGTGTACATGAAAAGTATCACTTAATGTATCAAACAAACCGTATCTGAAAAGAAAATTGCAAAACAATAAAAAAAAAATCTTGAAAATAACCGTTTGTTCACATAGCTCTGCATTTCCACGCTAAATGAAAAGGGCCAATTGCCTTAAGGTGAGTGGAATATAGTGGAAATAGTTTGCTCCACCAACTTAAATTTCAAGAAATTAGTGGTCAATATAGAATCTTAACTCGAATGTCACCAAGTGATTAAGCATATAATTATTTTGATTGGGCCAAAGGCAAAAAAAAGTTCACGTTTAGGAGAATCCATAAGTGTGCAGGAAATATTCTCAATAACATTTATACATTTATTAATGATTGGTGACTCTTATACCAGTCTGCAATACCTATTCAATTATTATTATTATTATTATTGGTGTTTAGAGGCCCATCGACACACTGAGGTCATTAGGACCTAATACCTATTCAAGGGCTCTAAACAGAGTATATATATATATATATATATATATATATATATATATATATATATATATATATATATATAAAGTACATGATTATTAATCTTATGGGGTAGAAATCAGGACGGAATCATTTTAGATTGGCTTACCATACGTCCCGTTTTGACCGGGACTGTCCCGATTTGAAGGTCTAGTCTCAAGGTCCCGGCCGGTTTTTCAATTTGTCCCGATCAGAAGAAAAATGTTAAAAATATGAAAAATTAACAAAAAATATTGACTATAGAGAAAACAAAAGCAAGTTCAACTGATATTGTTATCAAACTTAAGAAATTGAAAACTAATTTTGAAGAAAGGTGGGATAATACCACAAGGAGCAAAAAAATGTTCAAGGCACTAGAGGAGGCTGGAAGCATAATGTTGATATAGTTATGAAATAATTTACACATTTTTATGATCGATGTATGTCCTTCATTGATCTATGGGAAAATAGTTTCGGTGGAGCAGAATTTTTTGTCTGGATAGACAACATTGAAATTATATGGCCCGAAATTGAAAAATCATCAGAAAAAATTAATGAAATATTTGGAATTGGGGCAATAAACTTATATGAACTATTTGATGATTTGTAATGGTAGTTGTCAAGGAATTTTACTTTTCAAACTGTGACACTTTCAAAGCTACAAACTTATATTGTGAAGAAAAGTGTGTTCAACTATTAAATCACTTCAAAGACCAGAGTATTTCTGTATCCAACTTCGGCCGAGTTGGGGGAACATTTTCTGCTCCTGTTGAAAGGATGTTCTCACTAATGAACAATGTATGGTCTCAAGAAAGAGAAAGAATGGTAGAATCAACAGTGAAATGCCTAATGTACTGCAAAATAAACATTGAAATAAGTTGCAATGAGTTATATGAAAAGATAAAGAATAACAAAGCATTTCTAAAAAAGGTTCACACAAGTAATAAATACGATTGGTTTCAACCAGATAATAATTAGTGTTGCTAGCTGTATACTTTATATCCTAACCTATAATAAATTGTGCTTTATTTATACTATAATATTATAAAGAGGATTTTTTTTTGTTTGTAATGGATAAACTCAAAAACTACTGAACCGATTTTAAAAATTCTTTCACCAATATAAAGCTACATTATCAGCGAGTAACATAGGCTATATTTTATTTTGAAAATTTAATTTATTCCTCATAAAAATGTCTATAGTATATTATATAATCGTTCGAAAAAAAAGTTGTTGAAGGGAAAGTGGGGTTGGTGAAGGGGGCGGAGGGTAGGGGTGAGGAAAGAGAAATAGATGTAGTGACGAGGAACGCAAAAAAAAAAAAAAAAAAGATTAAAATAAAATTTGGCGAAATGAGGGGAGTAAATGAAAGTGGAGGAAACTGAAAGATTAATTTGATTTTAACAAATTGTTTGATTGGTGTATACACAATTCCTTTCGCGCCTAGAGCAAACAAAATTATAGAGGAATGAGATGAAAGTAGGAGGGAGGATAAAAAGAGGAAGGGAGCTATACAGTGATGGTAGGATTGTATTTAAAAAAAAAAATAAGTAAAAAAAGTTTTGTTTTTATATTGACATGATGGATGATTTGAAGCTTTGTTTTACAGGATTCCTTACAATATTTTTTTATGGGGAAGGGTAATAAACATCCTTTGGATTGGCAAGGGATGTGGGGGGGAAGGGGGAGAAGCTTGTAACAATACATTTGTGCTAGTTTCCCCTTTTACGCCAATGGTGTTTTGCATCATGATTCTCTTCCAGTAAAACCTTAAAAGTGTCCCAGTTTGAGAGGAAAATATTATACTAAGTCTAATTTTAGATGTAGTCTATCCGCATTTGCGTGGAAAGAGAGTGGGAAACCATAAAGAAAAAAACCCTCAATAGACCTGACCGGGTTGAGCCCCGATCTCCCCGCCTTGAGCACGCCAGTCTAACACGAGATTGACGCGTTAGACCACTACTCCACTGAATAGGGCTAGGACAAATTTACCCACAAAATCTAGTTAGGGTTGCTGTATATTCTTTGTTCACCCCTTTACCCCCTCCCCTCCCCTAGAGGCAGTTTCAAACTAATTTTAAGTGGACAACAAATGTTTTAAGAAAAATTATGACCATTTTTGTACAGTTTACAACCGGCAAATAATCATTCATATAGCTGTAAATATTGTTTTTAATATACTTTATAATTTTTAAAGATTGAATTAATTTTTATTCATTTCTTGGCCTATTATAAAACAAATTCGCAGTTAATAATTATGTCAATTTCAAAAACAGAATGTATATATTTCAAGCGCGTGTAACGGAAGGTTAATTAGAAATAAAAATAATAATAATTTAAAGTTGCATGTGGTTCGGCTCGAGGCTCAGCTCGCTAGTCTGGACACTGCTTTTGCTGTCACAAGGAGAAACAATACTAGGAATGAAGTTATTCGGTGAAGAGTGGGGGTACATGGAGTACATGAGATAGTGGAGGAAGCCAGACTAAGATGGTATGGACATGTAATGAGGATGGAAAAGAGAGAATGCCAAAGAAAGTGTTGGAAATGAAGTATTTAGGAAAAAGAATACAAGGGAGGCTAGGAAGAGATTGGAGGAGCAGATAACAGAAAGTGTTCAAGTGAGAGGAGAAGACTGGAACAAATTTAAGGAGGAAGAATGGTGGAAGGATATAGGAAGATTGAGGCATTTTAATAAACTAACCCGGCCGCAGGCTAGAAACATTATTATTAGCACCGCGTCTTACTACCCGTTCGGGCTGTATGCACTTACGCTAATGTGTAATGGTAGGGTGATTGTGAGATGAAATGGAGGACCTACAGTTTAACGTGGAATCCGAACCACGGTGGAAGCCTGGCACTCCACACATTCACAAGTTGTGATTAATACACGTCTTGTCAGAGGTGAAGGGAGGGTTTGGTAATCAGATAAATCTGCGCTGGGACCGATGATTGAACCCCGGACCCCAGCATAGAAGTCTGACACCTTACCCCTAGACCACCAGGTCACCTATGATCAAACTAATTATCTTGAAGTTGGTGAGTATTTGCTAACAACCCCCTCCCCTGCTTCCCTTACCATTTCATCTGTATATTAGGCTCTAGGTAGCTTATCTCCCAGTCCCTTCTCGTTAGACCGTAGCAGTATAAAGGACCAGGCCCGCCACCATAACATCCACAAACTCACTGATGTATGTTTTCTCTTCATCCCTTTCCTTCCCCGCTTCATTATGTTGACGTTATGTGAGAACTATGGACAATAAACGCAGTTCAGGACGACAGATTTGTTTACACGACCTCAATGAAAGGATTGAAAAGAGGATGGCAGGATCCGATGTCCTTCCCTCGCGAGACTTGAATAAACAAAATAAGTTCTAATTAATTTACAGTTCCCAAACATCTGTGGTCCTCGTATAGAGGGGTCGCTGGCAGATGGTGGGTTGACTCTCTGTCTAGATGGCCTTGGTTTGTTCCTAGGTGGAATATGTAATTATTATTTAAATACATTCGTTATTTAGGACTAATGTCCAGACTGTCGGCGTATCCTATCAAACAAAACAACCCAGTGGCACACTCAGAAATTTACTTCAGGAGTGCACATATTGTATTGATTTTACTTTTTTTGAATATCTATATATATACAATTTTGAGAGGTATTGAAAATCGGTTTAGAGCGCTTTAAGTACAAGTATTGTAGAGAAGATTTCCAACTTATTTGGAGTCCATTTTGGATAAATTTCGGGCTTATTCGGAATCCATTTTAGACATATTTCCTGCTTATTTAGAGTCCATTTTGAACATATTTTCAGCTTATTTGGTGTCAGTTTTGGACACATTTTCAGCCGATTTGGAGTCCATTTTGGATGGATTTCCTACTTATTTTTAGTCCGTTTTGGACATATTTCCGACTTATTTGAAGTCCGTTTTGGACAGATTTTCAGCATATCTGTAATCAGTTTTGGACATATTTCCGGCTTATTTGTAGTCCATTTTAGACATATTTTCAGCTTATTTTGAATCTTCCTTGGACAGACTTTCATCTTATTTGCAGTCTGCCTTGGAAAGATTTTCAGCTTATTTGTAGTCTATGTTAGAGCTATATATGGATTCTTTTTTAAGTCCGCCTTAGAGAGGTATTTTATTCAGCCTCTAAAGTCTGAATCTTACTAATTGACATTATCATTACTCAAATCCACTGAAGTCGAACTTGTTACAAGGGTTGCAACCAAGGTCAACATTTTAATGTGTCCAACGGGCGACCAGTGGAGAAGAACACTTTCCGGTAAACTTTCATCAGTGGCAACTTGCAACTTACTAAGTAGGTGTTAGTACTGTACATAAATCTATCAAATAATGTATCGCGGGATGAAAAGGGGGAGGGGGAGAGAGTTGTTAGAAAATACTTGAGCCAAACTTAATATTATTTTAAGGGCCCACTTGAATTGCGGAACAACCTGTAATCCCATTCAACTCCTAACCACTAACTTAACTTAGCCTAACTTAACCTAACCTAACCTAATCTAACTTAGCCTAACCTAAACTAACCTCCATGCTCCAGTTTTAACAAAGTCATTATGAATTTAATTTTTACTCCGCAGTTCGCGCAAGGGTATTATCGATTTTGGATAAGTTGTTCCGCAATTCGTGTGCAGCGTATTTTAATTATCTTAGTGATTATAAACTGAAAATAAAATCCAAACCATAGGATATAAAAATAAATTGTTAACATTAAAGGAATGTATCCTTAGAAACTTTGATTAGAACATCAAAGTATTAACTAACATATCTGGTCCACAGCAAACCCAAAGTTAGTTACATATTCAACCACCGAGCGCTGTAGTCGATCCGTGAGTGTGAAAAGAGAACTGTAATCGCTGTTATTGCTTTCCTTGAACTTAATCAAAATGGCTGGATTTTTTTTTTCGGAAAATATTTACGGCAATAATAAATAAATCAAGGTGTGTGTGTGTGTGTGTGTGTGTGTGTGTCTAATGGAACGACCTCTCTTGGTTCTAATCCGGGAACGAATGATTCGGGAATCCTTATCTCTAAGCGTGGTCACCAAACGCTAATAGCCCCCGACTTGCGAGCTAAGCGCGTATAAAAAACTTAATTATATACTCATACAGGAAGATATTTTCGATATGAACGAGCCAGGATGCGAAACTCGGGGCAATCTCGAGCCACAGTGTCATTAACTAATAACACCCAAGCGTACCAAGAGGGCTCTAATTTTACGAAGATATTATCATAGGACCTTTTTATACCACCCCCTCCTCTTTCCCCTTTTCTCAATGACGGAGAATTTTGTTGGCAAAAAAATTCAGAAGCTTTATTTATTTATTTATGTTTTATCAGTGCGTCCTGCTGTCTGTTCAGGTCATACGAGAATTTGATAATTACTATGATAGAAGCCGGCCCCTTAGTATAGTGGTAAGTGCACCTGGATACGGACCTAGAGGTCCCGGGTTCGATTACCGGGTAGTTTTCATGAAAGAATTATCCCAAAGACCACCGGGGTTTGGTTAGTTAGTCTTAAGTTAGGTTTAAGATAACTCTTGGCTCATGGCCCCATATTTACTGTCTTATTGCGGATAACATTCATAGGTGTACCCTGGGCAATGCTCTTTGCCCCCAGACCGGTTAATGCCGGGATCACGATCAACTTAAGTTAACTTAACGTAAAGGATCTCCTCGTGTGTTTAAACTGAAGCGATCACGATGTAGTTAGCTTAACGTTGACTTGCAGTTAACTTAACGTAAGAGCTGTCCTGGGAGGGGTTTTACTTTAAGTAAATGTTACTTGAAGGGTATCACGTGATATAGCCAGCCAATCATTATGTGAGTGACGTCAACAGGGCTATTTAGCAATTCATTTGTTGGTTTTAAGACCAATTTTTACTCTGTAACCTAAGTTCTAGTGATCAGACATTGAAACAAAATATTTAAAATAAATTAGGAAAGCTGGATTTATCAAAAAAGGTTTTATAATAGATATTTATTATATCGATTGAAAACTATAAACATTCACAGATCATCACTTTACAAATAGTACAAATCACAGATCATACTCGATAATGAAGATGTTTGGCTCGAGTTGTTACGTTAAGTAACGTGAATCGTGATCACTCATACGTTAAGTTAACTTTAAGGGAACTTTACGTTAAGTTAATGTTAAGTTGGTCGTGATCCTGACATAATAGTCCACACAAGTACACACAAGCCAGCCGAACTGGATGTAATTTCTCTCCCGGTCATATATGCCATAAGATAAATAACAACTGACAAATGATATTCTTTTTGTCATATCTGTTACGCCATAAAAAATAAAGAGACCACTTTGAGAGTAAATTAATTATAATAATACAAGTTCTGTCTTCTTTAGTGATTTTGTTATTTTCTCAACTACGTAAGTAGAACTAATTAACTATTACTAAATTGCTTAAAATTGGGATTTCAAGATCTTCGTAAATTGTATTCAATATATCTTTCTGAGTTTTTTTTTTTTTTTTTTTTACGAATCTCTCATCTCTCAAATACTAGCTCGATGGATTCGAGGATTCAAACATCCTATTTCTAGGTTTTTTATTCGTTTAGTTTATAACGTGGTCCAAGGAGTCGTACTTGCTAAGAGATTGGACCACCTGTGACAGGTCAAAAGTTCGAATCAAATCAACAAATTGTTATAAGTTAAGACTTAGATATTGTTATTTAAGGAATTCAGACAAATGTTATTTCAAATTTAAGATTTTATAAATGTGAATACTAATGAAAAATTCCATACAGCTGAAAGACTCTGGACAAGTTATTTATAATATTGGAATATCAATTATAATTTTTTTTATAATATTTAAAATATTTCATTGACTCAATAATTACAAACTGTTAGCTATATTTAAAAGGGTACTTTCCAAACGGATCCCGTACGTAAGATTTCAAGGATGTGGTCTGCCACGAGGATTGAAGAAATGCCAACTCTTGGAAGGGGATTGATTAATTGATACCGTGTCATGATCTTGGGGACCAGTGGAGGGATGGAGCGTGAGTAGGGGGAGGAGGGGGGATAGCGTCTTCCAACAACTTGTCCCGAGAGTCGCTGGATCCGATGATAGCTGTCGGGCGATTCCATTTAGAGCTGACCTGGACATGTAACATAATCTGCCTTAAACTATGAGTGAAGAATGACCATGGGCACGGGACGAATCCTGGATAGCTCAGTGGTAAGAGCAGTGGCGTACTAAGCCGAAGGTCCCGGGTTCGATTCCCGTGTCCAGGTGTCATTTTTCAATTTTCAGAGCATGTAACATAATCTTTCAGAGGATGATGTTCAATTATTGAAACAATACGCTGCGATGATCTCTTCTTTGGTTTACTTTATTTACTCGTATTTAGTCGTATCAACTCAAGAAAAAACCTATAAGTCCTCTATTCCCAAAGATCCATTCTACGCTCCTATAACAGTTACCTTTCGTTTCCCGGACATTTAGCTCTTAATGACCAACAGAAATATGTGGATTATTGTACCTTTCAGAGGGAAAATGTCAACTTTTAAACTATGTTTACAGATCTATATATGTATAGGGTCATAGAAAATAGTTGTGCTCAGTTCAGTAAACAACAAACTCATGTAGTGTTCAAGGATTTGTCGATATTTAACCGAAGCGCAACATTTGATTGGCGATATCTAGGCTACCTAGACAGGTCCGTCAGAAGTGCATACTTTACTCCCCTCCCCCTCCATTCCTTCTTTAGCCATTTATTTTATCATCGAAAGATGGACCACACACACACACAACACACACACACACATACATATATATATATATGCATATATATAAATTGCAAGTGTACGGAATGTCATATTACTTCTTATGGTGAAATCTAATGTAAGAAATAAAACGAAATGATAACTTAAAACTTTGTCATTAAGAAGACAAGTACTAACAGTAATAACAATAATATTAATAATAAACTTATAAAACACTGGGACCTTGAGAAACTGCAGGTTAACACTCGGGTATCATTTTATTGCACTTTTTTTTATTGGTTTGTGAACTATTAACTCCTCTCCGCGCAAGTGTGGTTAACAGGTGACTCGCTCGTGGGCAGGCGTAAATCTATTTTGTCATTTGAGAAATTAATTTCACCCCAACATGACCCGTGGGATGAAGACCCAATCGGGTGTAGCCAGTGGCGTGGTAAGCAAGCGAGGCACTTGCCTCCTTCCCTCTCCCCCTTTTCAAGATTGCAAATAGTTGTTTTAAGAGAGTAAAACGTAAGAAATACTTCTGAGGGGTCTCTCAAACGTTTGACACTAAAAGGTCAAGACTCACTTGAATTTAGAGGAAGTGTATCCGCATTTGAGTGGAGGGAGAGGGGCAAACCATTTAGAGAAAAATGCACCCGACCAGGATTTAATCCCGATCTCCCCATTATCAGTAATCTAGTCCAGTGTGAGAATGATGCCTTAGACCATGCGGCCACCAAAGTGGGCAGGAGTGATTGTTACGAGCTGGTCCCGCCCTCCACAGGCGTCTTAAGAGCCAGCTTCTCACATAACCCATTACCCCACCCCAACCCCCATCCATACACCCCTTGATAAAATAATGTTCTTATCTTTTTCACGACTATATATATATATAAATTTTGTTTTACTATTCCGTTTTATGATTTGAATCATAAAGGCTCTGATTTTAGCTTTTATATTCAGGGCGCAGCCTAATTGAAGATAAATATTCCTTATTTATTATGGGTCGAGCATTTCTGAAGTATTTTTTTTAATAATCATAACATTCAAATCATACACTTTTAATCGTATTTCCTAATTTTAAAAATTGAACATCCAATTTTAGACATAATTATAACAATAAGTGCAGTCTCGTGTGCTGATATAATCAGTCAGTTCAGAAAGTACATGTTAAATACTTCAAATAAATGAAAAAAAAAAAAGTTTAGATTCTTTAGAATTAGTGTAGTTTTAGACATTTAGGTTTTTATATTTGTATTTCTCAACCTCATGTAACATCTAGGATTTTAAAAACAACACCTCATGGCGTGCTATACCGACCAAGTGGACGCCACCGTTAGGGATGATAGTGCCAACATTTGTGAATATAGGGTTTCATGTGGTCAGCACAACGAACTCTTCAGCAATTATTCTCATTTTTCTGGACCTAAACTGTAAGTAGCTCCTCATTTGTTCTCATGAAGCTGAGCTTGACGCTGCTTCAGACCCACTGTTATACAGAAAATTTTTGGATGCGTCCGGAATCAAACTATGGCCACTAGACCACAGAAGGGGTAAATAGCATTATTATATGTAGCTTTCTATCTATAGGACCGGCCATGAGCTTCAATTTGTATAGTAACCCGCCTCGGTGGCGTAGTTGGCTAACGAGCTAGTCGTGTTGAGCCTGACTGATGAGGACGGGGAGATCGAGGTTCGAATCTCGGTCGGGTGAATTGGGGTGGGGGGTTCCTAAATGGCTTTCCACTCTACCTCCACGCAAATGCGGGTTCACTTCCTTTAATTCAACCTTCCCAATTCCTAATCCATTAGCGTAATTAGTATTTAAGCGTATAACTCGAACGGGTAGTAAGACGCGGTTCTAAATAATAATAATAATAATAATAATAATAATAATAATAATAATTTGTATAGTACAATAATTAAGACCGTCCATCACATGCCAATCAACACTGTGATACAGTCGGCCAGAAATAGTGAATTTACACTAACACTATTGCACGCGGATCATTTCTGATTAAACATTAATGGAAATAAAGAGTTAATAGAAGTTCCTAATTCTGAACATTGTTGAAATATTTAATGATATTTGGATAAATACTGTATGGAAAATACCGTTTTTTGACCATTTTAGAATGTCTTCACAGGTAACTATTGTACACAAATCTTCATTCTGTTATAACAGGGACATACTGTAGTTATTAACAAGAAACTTTGTCGCTTTGTCCCCCATCGTCACCGCGGAAAATGTCGAGTAATCATTCAAATACGAATGCACTGCACACATTTCTGACATATCGTAGGTGTTTTCTTTTCCTTTTTACTCCCAAACCTCGCCCGAGCCGGGAGCTGAGTTGGGCCTGCTATGGTGAACGCTCTTATTAAATAAATTAAAAGATAAATAAATTTAATTGAAATGAATTCAACGTATCTATAAAGTATAAACAATTGACAACAACTAAACTTTCTCCGTTTTGTCTTGAAAGTATCGAATTCCATTCCCATCCAGGTCCAAAGAGAATGGGTTCCAGGGATTCTCCACCAACCCTCACTCCACCCTCCCCTCCTCTTAAGATTCCCACTTCTTGTTTTTGTACCGTGTTTATTTTTATCAGAATGTTTCCCTCAGAGGTTGTCAGTAGAACTCTATTCATTACTTATTAGCGGTTATCGCGCAGCGGCAGTGGCCCCGATTTTCCAAGAGGAAGGTTGTTTGGAAAGGGGGAAGGTGGTGAGGGGGCTATCTGTCTTTCAAACCTTCCTTCCCTTTAGTTGCCGTGAGATTGTGTAAGGTTGAGGGGGCTAAGGGGAGTAAAACTATCCTGAGAGTAGGGGGAGGGTAGAAAATAGACAGACTCAATGAAGGGAAAATACCGCGGTCGTTCAACGAAGACGGTTCAAGGGCTAGGTTCGAATGAAAATCGTTAAAAAAAACACAATTTGTAAATTAAACAGAATAATTCTTTGTTTTATAAGTACCTATTGATAATATCTATCAAAAGTACCAGCTGTAAATCAAATGACCGGACGTATGAATATGTGAAAGAAAATCGAGTTACTTTTACAGTTAAATTATTATTATTATTATTATTATTATTATTATTATTATTATTATATTATTAGCACCGCGTCTTACTACCCGTTCGGGTTATACGCACTTACGATAATGTGTAATGGTAGGGTGATTGTTAGATGAAATGAAGGACCTACAGTTTAACGTGGAATCCGAACCACGGTGGAGACCTGGCACTCCACACATTCACAAGTTGTGATTAATACACGTCTTGTCAGAAGTGAAGGAAGGGTTTGGTAATCAGATAAATCTGTGCCGGGACCGAGGATTGAACACCGGTCGCCAGAACAGTAGTCTGACACCTTAACCCCTAGACCACGAGGTCACCCTTTTACAGTTAAATGTCATTCCTATGAAAATTGCACTGTTGATTTATTTATTTATTTATTTATTTATTTAGCACCGAGTCTTACTACCCGTTCGGGTTATATGCTAATTGCACTTTTCTATCTTTTTCATACAATCCGCGGTCTAAACGTTAAGCGCATTTAATCCGGCTGGCCGGTGACTGGAAATTCGGGATTCGAATTCTGGTTGGGTGTTCTTGGAGTGTTTATCTCTAAGTGGTGTTCCGATTCATTCTCTCTCTCTAAGAAAATTCAGGCACCTTTCCTCTAAAACTCTTTCCATCACAAGCATCAGGAGGGGAAGTAAGGCCGGTCCCGTGTAGATTGTGGCTTGTAAAAGAAACCTCGAAGGTTTGTTAGAATACTTTTCCCGATATAATTTGTAGGGAGGGCCCTTTCACTCTTGTTTATTGAGATTCAGTGTGGAAATCAACGGGGAACTATCGCGCTTCCTAAACTCCCGTAGTAGATGGGATTTCTTCTACCAGATGGTGCAGGCAGCACTAACCAGCTGATGGTTTGAGTGCATGCCCAGCTCAGCAAGGATATAAAGCATCTCAAACAAACCTTTGGGTTGTTGAAGAAGAGAATATTTTCCGAAATATCATCATTTAATTTTCCTGAAAAAAAAGTTAAGGTAGGTTTTTAAATAGAACGAATGTTATCGAGAAAGCCCAAGTTTAAGTTATATGAAAATTAACATTTTATATTTTTACTTTGCCACTTCGGTTGCCGCGTGGGCCAAGACGTTACTCTCGCAGTAGACTAGACTGCCTTGTTGACGTGGAGACCAAGGTTTGAATCTCAGTCGGGTGTAATAAGATTATTTCCAAAATTGTTTTCCATTCTCCCTCCCCGCAAATCTGAGTACACTCATATTAATATAATCTTCCTAATCCCTAAAACCATTAGCGTAATTATTAAATAAGCGTATAGCCCAAACGGTTAGTAAGACGTGGAGTAAAAAAACTAATAACTTTGCTAGTTTCTAGAAGGAATATAAAATGCATAGACAAAAATAATAAAAAGTTGAATATTAATCTCGACGTATAAATAGAATAGGAAGTGAGACCCGGTTAAAAACACACGAATAGAACATTTCATATCGTACAGTTGGCAACGCCAAGTGAGGAATATTCTGGGGTCCCCCTCCTCAGCTGGTAGATAAGTAATTATACCACCACACGCCATTCCAGTGTACACTTTCCATCAGTGTCCATAATATTCCTGTAGTGTCGTGTAACCCTGCTAGGTACAGTAACATGTCTCGCAGTCCACACCCACGTCACACACGCGCGTCGAGTGCGTGCATTTACCTGCGTCCCACGCACACACACACTACCACACACACACACACACACACACACACTCACTCAATGAGTCCACGTGCCGGCCCTGAACAGACAATCGTAACATCAGGAGCCCCCTGGAGCCACTCGGCTAGTTTCAGAATTAGGAAATGGTTCTGCAGTGTCTGTCTATTATCTTGTGTTTGCAGTGTCTGTCTATTACCTTCTGACTGCATTGTCTGTCTATTACCTTGTGTTTGTCTATTACCTTCTGTTTGCAGTGTCTGTCTGTTACCTTCTGTCTGCAGTGTCTGTCTATTACCTTGTGTTTGCAGTGTCTGTCTATTACCTTTTGTCTGCAGTGTCTGTCTATTATCTTGTGTTTGCAGTGTCTGTCTATTATCTTGTGTTTGCAGTGTCTGTCTATTACCTTCTGACTGCATTGTCTGTCTATTACCTTGTGTTTGTCTATTACCTTCTGTCTGCAGTGTCTGTCTATTACCTTCTGTCTGCAGTGCCTGTCTAATACCTTTTGTCTGCAGTGTCTGTCTATTACCTTCTGTCTGCAGTGTCTGTCTATTATCTTGTGTTTGCAGTGTCTGTCTGTTACCTTCTGTCTGCAGTGTCTGTCTATTACCTTCTGTCTGCAGTGTCTGTCTATTATCTTGTGTTTGCAGTGTCTGTTTATTACCTTCTGTTTGCAGTGTCTGTCTGTTACCTTCTGTCTGCAGTGTCTGTCTATTACCTTGTGTTTGCAGTGTCTGTCTATTACCTTTTGTCTGCAGTGTCTGTCTATTATCTTGTGTTTGCAGTGTCTGTCTATTATCTTGTGTTTGCAGTGTCTGTCTATTACCTTGTGTTTGCAGTGTCTGTCTATTACCTTTTGTCTGCAGTGTCTGTCTATTATCTTGTGTTTGCCGTGTCTGTCTATTACCTTGTGTTTGCAGTGTCTGTCTGCAGTGTCTGTCTATTATCTTGTGTTTGCAGTGTCTGTCTATTACATTGTGTTTGCAGTGTCTGTCTATTACCTTCTGTCTGCAGTGTCTGTCTATTATTTTGTGTTTGCAGTGTCTGTCTATTACCTTGTGTTTGCAGTGTCTGTCTATTACCTTCTGTCTGCAGTGTCTGTCTGTTACCTTCTGTCTGCAGTGTCTGTCTATTACCTTCTGTCTGCAGTGCCTGTCTAATACCTTTTGTCTGCAGTGTCTGTCTATTACCTTCTGTCTGCAGTGTCTGTCTATTATCTTGTGTTTGCAGTGTCTGTCTGTTACCTTCTGTCTGCAGTGTCTGTCTATTACCTTCTGTCTGCAGTGTCTGTCTATTATCTTGTGTTTGCAGTGTCTGTTTATTACCTTCTGTTTGCAGTGTCTGTCTGTTACCTTCTGTCTGCAGTGTCTGTCTATTACCTTGTGTTTGCAGTGTCTGTCTATTACCTTTTGTCTGCAGTGTCTGTCTATTATCTTGTGTTTGCAGTGTCTGTCTATTATCTTGTGTTTGCAGTGTCTGTCTATTACCTTGTGTTTGCAGTGTCTGTCTATTACCTTTTGTCTGCATGTCTTTCTATTATCTTGTGTTTGCCGTGTCTGTCTATTACCTGTGTTTGCAGTGTCTGTCTGCAGTGTCTGTCTATTATCTTGTGTTTGCAGTGTTCTGTCTATTACATTGTGTTTGCAGTGTCTGTCTATTACCTTCTGTCTGCAGTGTCTGTCTATTATCTTGTGTTTGCAGTGTCTGTCTATTATCTTGTGTTGCAGTGTCTGTCTATTACCTTTGTTTGCCGTGTCTGTCTATTACCTTTTGTCTGCAGTGTCTGTCTATTATCTTGTGTTTGCCGTGTCTGTCTATTACCTTGTGTTTGCAGTGTCTGTCTATTATCTTGTGTTTTCAGTGTCTGTCTATTACATTGTGTTTGCAGTGTCTGTCTATTACCTTCTGTCTGCAGTGTCTGTCTATTATTTTGTGTTTGCAGTGTCTGTCTATTACATTGTGTTTGCAGTGTCTGTCTATTACCTTCTGTCTGCAGTGTCTGTCTATTATTTTGTGTTTGCAGTGTCTGTCTATTACCTTGTGTTTGCAGTGTCTGTCTATTACCTTCTGTCTGCAGTGTCTGCCTATTATCTTGTGTTTGCAGTGTCTGTCTATTATCTTGTATTTGCAGTGTCTGTCTATTACCTTGTGTTTGCAGTGTCTGTCTATTACCTTCTGTCTGCAGTGTCTGTCTATTATTTTGTGTTTGCAGTGTCTGTCTATTACCTTGTTTTGCAGTGTCTGTCTATTACCTTCTGTCTGCAGTGTCTGCCTATTATCTTGTGTTTGCAGTGTCTGTCTATTATCTTGTATTTGCAGTGTCTGTCTATTACCTTCTGTCTGCAGTGTCTGTCTGTTACCTTCTGTCTGCAGTGTCTGTCTGTTACCTTCTGTCTGCAGTGTCTGTCTATTACCTTCTGTCTGCAGTGCCTATCACCTTGTTTCTGCGGTGTCTGTCCACCACCCAAGAGTCTGGGGTTTAAACAATCTATCATTTGTATTTAATAATTTGTTTTCTAGCCACTCAGCCTGTAGATGGGCTGGGACCTTAATTCAGCCGCTAGCCCGTCCACCACTGGCCTTGAAGTTGGAGTCCCTGGTTCTATTTCCTACAGGGACGTCTAGTTTTGCCTGTTTTAATGTGTAATTAATGATCAGTGTGTTTTTTTTTGTCGGGTGTGCTAGGACCACCGTACCCCAACTAACGCCAATAAATGGGAAGTCTCGATCTCGGGCACGCCGAGTTCATAGATGTGTTGTTGGGCCTTCGAACGGTGGCCATCCTCCTCCGAGAGATTATTTTCTTAAGATTTAAAAAAACTAAAACATAAAAGAGGGGGAGGTATCTTTAGGGATATAAAATCAATGAACAAAACAGAGGTGATAAATTTGAATACCTGCACAGGTGGGTCGATCTGGCTTGCTGGTAAAGGGAAGGTTGTGGTTCAAATACCCACCGGCTGTAGTTAGGGTATCTTCTTTCCCAAGAGATTTCCCATTTCTCCACTCTAAAGGGGGTGTATACTATCAAGAGTTTTACTTTATTTATTCTTACACCATTAGCTATGTAAATATAAATATCCATGGCGTGGCGTGTATTCATCACTTAGTTGAACACTCACTGGCCAGGTATCAAAGACCATGAATTCACATGTGAGGTCAGTATAGCAGACACACTGTGTGATTGGTCTAATGGGGGACCAAGGGGAAAATAACATATCTCAAATATATTATTAACAAGCTCCTCTTACATTAAAAATATTACACGGAGACGGAGTGGTATTGATATGGAACCAGGACGTGGTTAAAATAAATGGTACAGTACCTACATTGGTGGCCACATGGTCTAAGGAGATACTCTCGCAGTAGACTAGACTGCAGATGACGGGGAGATCGAGGTTCGAATCTCAGTTGGGTGTACTTAGGGTGCATTTTCCAAAATGGTTTTCCATGCAAATGTGAGTACACTTCTTCTAAATACCTCTAAAATTATTAGCGTATGGGGTCTAATTAGTACAAAAGCATATAAATCGAACGGGTAGTAAGACGTGATGCTATAAAAAAACCATTAAAAATGATAGTTACAGATCTCATGACTTAACGTGATAATATGTGAAGTAGAAATAGCATCTTTTATAGCTGTCGGAAAGGTTATTTATATGGAAATGGGACTTTAGGCAGCCATTTCAAGGTAGAACAGCAGCGAGAAAAGTTTTGCTGTCATTCCTGCAGCGCGTTGTTGCACAAGTAACGTCATGTTCGTGTTGAAAGCTACGGGACTTGTGGAGTAATAGTTTGCTTGACATGTCTTACCTTTCAATGGACTCTACGTTCGTTGTACGCGTCTACATGTCACCAACTGGATCAGATTTACGACCCTTTTCATAACAACTGGCCCAACTAGGTGCTGAAGGGTAACAGTGGTCGAAATGTACACGTAACTAACAAATATCAGCACTATTAAGGCTGCTTTTACGAACGTGTTTTGTAGGTTCATTTTATGCACGCAGCATTTGCCATCCGTGGGAAAAAAATTAGTGGGGGGGGGGGAGGAGAGGATAAATCGTATCAGTGCTGCTATTGCCTTTGTGTTGGGAAGTGTAAGATGTGTCCACGCGTCATCTATTTGGCGTATTGTCACCTTACGTTGAAAAAAGAAAAAGAAAATTGGATGTTCATCCCATTAACTTTGCAAGATTTGAAGGTTTGAAGATGGGGATTGGGGTAACCTCTAAAAAACAACAACTAAGAGATGACAGAGACAAGTTTTAAAAAACTATTTTTGAACGGTAAAACACATAGCACACTTCTTTCTATCCAATAATCCACTGACTTTTCTTTATATTTCTGTTTTTGTACTCCTCCGATAGTGAGTATCTAATTGCTTTTTTTTTTGACCTCATTTTAAAACGTTCAGTATCCAAATCATCCATCTATTTTTATCAAAATGATAAAAAATATCAATCATTCAAATGACACAGTAATCATATTTGTAAACCTCCAGGCAACTGGACTTTACTATGCAGGGGTTGGCAGCTCTGATGTCTAGACAACTGAGGGCAGACAACGGAGAGCTGACAACTGAAGGTAGACAACTGAGGGCAGACAACTGAGGTCAGACAACTGAAGGTAGACAACTGAGGGCAGACAACGGAGAGCAGACAACTGAAGGTAGACAACTGAGGGCAGACAACGGAGAGCAGACAACTGAAGGTAGACAACTGAGGGCAGACAACGGAGAGCAGAAAACTGGAAGGGTAGACAACTGAAGGTAGACAACGGAGAGCAGACAACGGAGAGCAGACAACTGAAGGCAGACAACTGAGGGCAGACAACGGAGAGCAGACAACTGAAGGCAGACAACTGAGGTCAGACAAGCAGCGCGTTTGCATAAATGGACCCAATAGATGACAGGTACTTAGAATATTTCACGCAACTTTTGCCGCTGGCGTCTTTAGGACACGGTGGCATGTTTTACAAAACGCTACACATTTTTTCAGAAGGCAGAGAGAGCATAAAGAAATCATTTGTTTCCAGTTGATATACAAAACGTCGTGTGTCGCGCTGCACAAAACGCCTGCATAAAAGGGCTCTATCGAACTCCCTTGCGATAGAATAGTCGGATAAGAACGCCCTCAATGCCGGAAACCAAGTGGGTTCATAACGTTCCTGGGTGTAGCTATCCTGTAGTAGGAAACTAACAGGGGAGGAGGAAATACAAATGACAATACAATGTGTTATATTAAATGACATCATTCTATCTACAAAGATCCGTTCTACGCTCCTAAACCAGTTACCTTTCGTTTCCCGAACATTTAGCTCTTAGTGATCAACATAAATATGTGGATTTTTGAACTTTAAGAGGGGAAATGTCAACTTTTAAACTATTTTTACAGTCTATATAAGTCTATGTATACTGTATAGGGTCATAGAAAATATGTTTGTGTTCATTCCAGTAAACAATAAAAATCGTGTTCTATTAAAGGTTTTGTAAATATTTAACCTAAAAGCAACATATTATTGGCCATACCTCAGTCTGCTTAATCCAAATATCTTTTCTTACTCAGCACTTTGTTTTCCCAAATTCTCTCTCAACTTATTTTTCTGTATAGATAGTAAGAAAACCTTCAACACCAGTCGATCGAACCAGAGACCTCTAGACTTGTGGTCAACCATTGGCGGTGTAAGAAGTAGCTCCGAG
>JBCFYV010011172.1:95302848-95390908 GCA_039000515.1 Timema cristinae
AATATGTTGCTTTTAGGTTAAATATTTACAAAACCTTTAATAAAACACGATTTTATTGTTTATTGGAATGAACACAAACATATTTTCTATGACCCTATACAGTATACATAGACTTATATAGACTTGTAAAAATAGTTTAAAAGTTGATATTTCCCCTCTTAAAGTTCAAAAATCCACATATTTATGTTGATCATTAAGAGCTAAATGTTCGGGAAACGAAAGGTAACTGGTTTAGGAGCGTAGAACGGATCTTTGTAGATAGAATGATGTCATTTAATATAACACATTGTATTGTCATTTGTATTTCCCTCCTCCCCTGTTAGTTCTCCTACTACAGGATAGCTACACCCAGGAACGTTATGAACCCACTTGGTTTCCGGCATTGAGGGCGTTCTTATCCGACTATTCTATCGCAAGGGAGTTCGATAGAGCCCTTTTATGCAGGCGTTTTGTGCAGCGCGACACACGACGGCAAAAGCCGTCGCGTTTTGTATTTAACTGGAAACAAATGATTTCTTTATCCTCTCTCTGCCTTCCGAAAAAATGTGTAGCGTTTTGTAAAACATGCCACCGTGTCCTAAAGACGCCAGCGGCAAAAGTTGCGTGAAATATTCTAAGTACCTGTCATCTATTGGGTCCATTTATGCAAACGCGCTGCTTGTCTGACCTCAGTTGTCTGCCTTCAGTTGTATGCTCTCCGTTGTCTGCCCTCAGTTGTCTGCCTTCAGTTGTCTGCTCTCCGTTGTCTGCCCTCAGTTGTCTACCTTCAGTTGTCTGATCTCCGTTGTCTGCCCCCTCAGTTGTCTACCTTCAGTTGTCTGCGCTCCGTTGTCTGCCCTCAGTTGTCTACCTTCAGTTGTCTGCTCTCCGTTGTCTGCCCTCAGTTGTCTACCTTCAGTTGTCTGCTCTCCGTTGTCTGCCCTCAGTTGTCTACCTTCAGTTGTCTGACCTCAGTTGTCTGCCCTCAGTTGTCTACCTTCAGTTGTCTGCTCTCCGTTGTCTGCCCTCAGTTGTCTAGACATCAGAGCTGCCAACCCCTGCCTAGTAAAGTCCAGTTGCCTGGAGGTTTACAAATATGATTACTGTGTCATTTGAATGATTGATATTTTTTATCATTTTGATAAAAATAGATGGATGATTTGGATACTGAACGTTTTAAAGATGAGGTCAAAAAAAAAAGTAATTAGATATTCACTATCGGAGGAGTACAAAAACAGAAATATAAAGAAAAGTCAGTGGATTATTGGATAGAAAGAAGTGTGCTATGTGTTTTACCGTTCAAAAATAGTTTTTTAAAACTTGTCTCTGTCGTCTCTTAGTTGTTGTTTTTTGAGGTTACCCCAATCCCCATCTTCAAACCTTCAAATCTTGCAAAGTTGATGGGATGAACATCCAATTTTCTTTTTCTTTTTTCAACGTAAGGTGACAATACGCCAAATAGATGACGCGTGGACACATCTTACACTTCCCAACACAAAGGCAGTAGCAGCACTGATACGATTTATCCTCTCCTCCCCCCCCCCTCCCCCACTAATTTTTTCCCCACATGTGTCAAATGCTGCGTGCATAAAATGAACCTACAAAACGCGTTCGTAAAAGCAGCCTTAATAGTGCTGATATTTGTTAGTTACGTGTACATTTCGACCACTGTTACCCTTCAGCACCTAGTTGGGCCAGTTGTTATGAAAAGGGTCGTAAATCTGATCCAGTTGGTGACATGTAGACGCGTACAACGAACGTAGGGTCCATTGAAAGGTAAGACATGTCAAGCAAACTATTACTCCACAAGTCCCGTAGCTTTCAACACGAACATGACGTTACTTGTGCAACAACGCGCTGCAGGAATGACAGGAAAACTTTTCTCGCTGCTGTTCTACCTTGAAATGGCTGCCTAAAGTCCCATTTCCATATAAATAACCTTTTCCGACAGCTATAAAAGATGCTATTTCTACTTCACATATTATCACGTTAAGTCATGAGATCTGTAACTATCATTTTTAATAGGTTTTTTTTATAGCATTACGTCTTACTACCCGTTCGATTTATATGCTTTTGTACTAATTAGACCCCAAACGCTAATAATTTTAGAGGTATTTAGAAGAAGTGTACTCACATTTGCATGGAAAACCATTTTGGAAAATGCACCCTAAGTACACCCAACTGAGTTTCGAACCTCGATCTCCCCGTCATCTGCAGTCTAGTCTACTGCGAGAGTATCTCCTTAGACCATGTGGCCACCAATGTAGGTACTGTACCGATTTATTTTAACCACGTCCTGGTTCCATATCAATACCACTCCGTCTCCGTGTAATATTTTTAATGTAAGAGGAGCTTGTTAATAATATATTTGAGATATGTTATTTTCCCCTTGGTCCCCCATTTGACCAATCACACAGTGTGTCTGCTATACTGACCTCACATGTGAATTCATGGTCTTTGATACCTGGCCAGTGAGAGTTCAACTAAGTGATGAATACACGCCACACCATGGATATTTATATTTACATAGCTAATGGTGTAAGAATAAATAAAGTAAAACTCTATATAGTATACACCCCCTTTAGAGTGGAGAAATGGGAAATCTCTTGGGGAAAGAAAGATACCCTAACTACAGCCGGTGGGTATTTGAACCACAACCTTCCCTTTACCAGCAAGCCAGATCGACCCACTTGTGCAGGTATTCAAATTTATCACCTCTGTTTTGTTCATTGATTTTATATCCCTTAAAGATACCTCCCCTCTTTTATGTTTTAGTTTTTTTAAAGCTTAAGAAAATAATCTCTCGGAGGAGGATGGCCACCGTTCGAAGGCCCAATAATACATCTATGAACTCGGCTGTGCCTGAGATCGAGACTTCCCAATTATTGGCGTTAGTTGGGGTACGGGTGGTCCTAGCACACCCGACAAAAAAAAAAAACACACTGATCATTAATTACACAGTAAAACAGGCAAAACTAGACGTCCCTGTAGGAAATAGAACCAGGGACTCCAACTCCAAGGCCAGTAGGTGGACGGGTGAGCGGCTGAATTAAGGTCCCAGCCCATCTACAGGCTGAGTGGCTAGAAAACAAATTATTAAATACAAATGATAGATTGTTTAAACCCCAGACTCTTGGGTGGTGGACAGACACCGCAGAAACAAGGTGATAGGCACTGCAGACAGAAGGTAATAGACAGACACTGCAGACAGAAGGTAACAGACAGACACTGCAGACAGAAGGTAATAGACAGACAATGCAGACACAAGGTAATAGACAGACACTGCAGACACAAGGTATTAGACAGGCACTGCAGACACAAGGTAATAGACAGATACTGCAGTCAGAAGGTAATAGACAGACACTGCAGACAGAAGGTAACAGACAGACACTGCAGACAGAAGGTAATAGACAGACACTGCAGACACAACGTAATAGACAAACACTGCAGACACAAGGTATTAGACAAGCACTGCAGACACAAGGTAATAGACAAACACAAGGTAATAGACAGACACTGCAGTCAGAAGGTAATAGACACACTGCAGACACAAGGTAATAGTCAAACAAAAGGTAATAGACATACACTGCAGACAGAAGGTATTAGACAGACACTGCAAACAGAAGGTAATAGACAGACACTGAAGACAGAAGGTAATAGACAGACACTGCAAACAGAAGGTATTAGACAGGCACTGCAGACACAAGGTAATAGACAAACACAAGGTAATAGACAGATACTGCAGTCAGAAGGTAATAGACAGACACTGCAGACAGAGGGTAACAGACAGACACTGCAGACAGAACGTAATAGACAGACACTGCAAACAGAAGGTTATTATTATTATTATTATTATTATTATTATTAGCGCCGCGTCTTACTACCCGTTCGGGTTATACGCACTTACGCTAAAGTGTAATGGTAGGGTGATTGTGAGATGAAATGAAAGACCTACAGTTTAACGTGGAATCCGAACCACGGTGGAGGCCTGGCATTCCCCACATTCACAAGATGTCTTGTCAGAGGTGAAGGAAGGGTTTGGAATTCAGATAAATCTGTGCCGGGACCAAGGATTGAATCCCGGCCGCCAGCACAGAAGTCTGACACCTTACCCTAGACCACCAGGTCACCCAAAACATAAGGTAATAGACAGACACTGCAGACAGAAAGTATTAGACAAACACTGCAGACAGAAGGTAATAGACAGACACTGCAAACACAAGGTAATAGACAGACACTGCAAACACAAGATAATAGACAGACACTGCAAACACAAGATAATAGACAGACACTGTAAACACAAGGTAATAGACAGACACTGCAAACACAAGATAATAGACAGACACTGCAGACAGAAGGTAATAGACAGACACTGCAAACACAAGGTAATAGACAAACACTGCAAACACAAGATAATAGACAGACACTGCAGACAAAAGGTAATAGACAGACACTGAAAACACAAGGTAATAGACAGACACTGCAAACACAAGGTAATAGACCGACACTGCAAACACAAGATAATAGACAGACACTGCAGACAGAAGGTAATAGACTGACACTGCAGACACAAGGTAATAGACAGACACTGCAAACACAAGATAATAAACAGACACTGCAGACAGAAGGTAATAGACAGACAATGAAGACAGAAGGTAATAGACAGACACTGCAAACACAAGATAATAGACAGACACTGCAGACAGAAGGTAATAGACAGACACTGCAAACACAAGAAATTAGACAGGCACTGCAGACACAAGGTAATAGAGAGACACTGCAGTCAGAAGGTAATAGACAGACACTGCAGACACAAGGTAATAGTCAAACACAAGGTAATAGACAGATACTGCAGTCAGAAGGTAATAGACAGACACTGCCAACACAAGATAATAGACAGACACTGCAAACACAAGGTAAAAGACAGACACTGCAAACACAAGATAATAGACAGACACTGCAGACAGAAGGTAATAAACAGACACTGCAGACAGAAGGTATTAGACAGACACTGCAAACACAAGGTAATAGACCGACACTGCAAACACAAGATAATAGACAGACACTGCAGACAGAAGGTAATAGACAGACACTGCAGACACAAGGTAATAGACAGACACTGCAAACACAAGATAATAGACAGACACTGCAGACAGAAGGTAATAGACAGACACTGAAGACAGAAGGTAATAGACAGACACTGCAAACACAAGATAATAGACAGACACTGCAGACAGAAGGTAATAGACAGACACTGAAGACAGAAGGTAATAGACAGACACTGCAAACACAAGATAATAGACAGACACTGCAGACAGAAGGTAATAGACAGACACTGAAGACAGAAGGTAATAGACAGACACTGCAAACACAAGATAATAGACAGACACTGCAGACAGAAGGTAATAGACAAACACTGCAGACACAAGGTAATAGACAGACACTGCAAACACAAGATAATAGACAGACACTGCAGACAGAAGGTAATAGACAGACACTGCAGACACAAGGTAATAGACCGACACTGCAAACACAAGATAATAGACAGACACTGCAGACAGAAGGTAATAGACAGACACTGAAGACAGAAGGTAATAGACAGACACTGCAAACACAAGATAATAGACAGACACTGCAGACAGAAGGTAATAGACAGACACTGCAAACACAAGGTATTAGACAGGCACTGCAGACACAAGGTAATAGAGAGACACTGCAGTCAGAAGGTAATAGACAGACACTGAAGACACAAGGTAATAGTCAAACAAAAGGTAATAGACATACACTGCAGACAGAAGGTATTAGACAGACACTGCAAACACAAGGTAATAGACAGACACTGCAAACAGAAGGTAATAGACAGACACTGAAGACAGAAGGTAATAGACAGACACTGCAAACAGAAGGTATTAGACAGGCACTGCAGACACAAGGTAATAGACAGATACTGCAGTCAAAGGTAATAGACAGACACTGCAGACAGAAGGTAACTAGACAGACACTGCAGACAGTAGGTAATAGACAGACACTGCAAACACAAGATAATAGACAGACACTGCAAACACAAGGTAATAGACAGACACTGCAAACACAAGATAATAGACAGACACTGCAGACAGAAGGTAATAGACAGACACTGCAAACACAAGGTAATAGACAGACACTGCAAACACAAGATAATAGACAGACACTGCAGACAAAAGGTAATAGACAGACACTGAAAACACAAGGTAATAGACAGACACTGCAGACAGAAGGTAATAGACAGACACTGCAGACAGAAGGTAATAGACAGACACTGCAAACACAAGGTAATAGACAGACACTGCAAACACAAGATAATAGACAGACACTGCAAACACAAGGTAATAGACAGACACTGCAAACACAAGGTAATAGACAAACACTGCAAACACAGGATAATAGACAGACACTGCAAACACAAGATAATAGACAGACACTGCAGACACAAGATAATAGACAGACACTGCAGACAGAAGGTAATAGACAGACATTGCAAACACAAGGTAATAGACAGACACTGCAAACACAATATAATAGACAGACACTGCAGACAAAAGGTAATAGACAGACACTGCAAACACAAGGTAATAGACAGACACTGCAGAACCATTTCCTAATTCTGAAACTAGCGAGTGGCTCCAGGGGGCTCCTGATGTTACGATTGTCTGTTCAGGGCCGGCACGTGGACTCATTGAGTGAGTGTGTGTGTGTGTGTGTGTGTGTGTGTGTGAGTGTGTGTGCGTGGGACGCAGGTAAATGCACGCACTCGACGCGCGTGTGTGACGTGGGTGTGGACTGCGAGACATGTTACTGTACCTAGCAGGGTTACACGACACAACAGGAATATTATGGACACTGATGGAAAGTGTACACTGGAATGGCGTGTGGTGGTATAATTACTTATCTACCAGCTGAGGAGGGGGACACCCAGAATATTCCTCACTTGGCGTTGCCAACTGTACGATATGAAATGTTCTATTCGTGTGTTTTTTAACCGGGTCTCACTTCCTATTCTATTTATACGTAGAGATTAATATTCAACTTTTTATTATTTTTGTCTATGCATTTTATATTCCTTCTAGAAACTAGCAAAGTTTTTAGTTTTTTTACTCCACGTCTTACTAACCGTTTGGGCTATACGCTTATTTAATAATTACGCTAATGGTTTTAGGGATTAGGAAGATTATATTAATAGGAAGTGTACTCACATTTGCGGGGAGGGAGAATGGAAAACAATTTTGGAAATAATCTTATTACACCCGACTGAGATTCAAACCTTGGTCTCCACGTCAACGGCAGTCTAGTCTATTGCGAGAGTAACGTCTTGGCCCACGCGACAACCGAAGTGGCAAAGTAAAAATATAAAATGTTAATTTTCACATAACTTAAACTTGGGCTTTCTCGATAACATTCGTTCTATTTAAAAACCTTCCTTAACTTTTTTTTTCAGGAAAATTAAATGATGATATTTCTGAAAATATTATCTTCTTCAACAACCCAAAGGTTTGTTTGAGATGCTTTATATCCTTGCTGAGCTGGGCATGCACTCAAACCATCAGCTGGTTAGTGCTGCCTGCACCATCTGGTAGAAGAAATCCATCTACTACGGGAGTTTAGGAAGCGCGATAGTTCCCCGTTGCTTTCCACACTGAATCTCAATAAACGAGAGTGAAAGGGCCCTCCCTACAAATTATATCGGGAAAAGTATTCTAACAAACCTTCGAGGTTTCTTTTACAAGCCACAATCTACATGGGACCGGCCTTACTTCCCCTCCTGATGCTTGTGATGGAAAGAGTTTTAGAGGAAAGGTGCCTGAATTTTCTTAGAAAGAGAGAATGAATCGGAACACCACTTAGAGATAAACACTCCAAGAACACCCAACCAGAATTCGAATCCCGAATTTCCAGTCACCGGCCAGCCGGATTAAATGCGCTTAACGTTTAGACCGCGGATTGTATGAAAAAGATAGAAAAGTGCAATTAGCGTATAACCCGAACGGGTAGTAAGACTCGGTGCTAAATAAATAAATAAATCAACAGTGCAATTTTCATAGGAATGACATTTAACTGTAAAAGGGTGACCTCGTGGTCTAGGGGTTAAGGTGTCAGACTACTGTTCTGGCGACCGGTGTTCAATCCTCGGTCCCGGCACAGATTTATCTGATTACCAAACCCTTCCTTCACCTCTGACAAGACATCTTGTGAATGTGGGGAATGCCAGGCCACCACCGTGGTTCGGATTCCACGTTAAACTGTAGGTCCTTCATTTCATCTAACAATCACCCTACCATTACACATTAGCGTAAGTGCGTATAACCCAAATGGGTAGTAAGACGCGGTGCTAATAATAATAATAATAATAATAATAATAATAATAATTTAACTTTAAAAGTAACTCGATTTTCTTTCACGTATTCATACGTCCGGTCATTTGATTTACAGCTGGTACTTTTGATAGATATTATCAATAGGTACTTATAAAACAAAGAATTATTCTGTTTAATTTACAAATTGTGTTTTTTTTAACGATGTGTGTATATGGATTTTATTAATGTAAGGTAGTTATTAAAATTGATTTGAAAATATCACCAATGATCTTATTATAAAACATCCCATGGATGTTTTTTTCATTCGAACCTAGCCCTTGAACCGTCTTCGTTGAACGACCAAGGTATTTTCCCTTCATTGAGTCTGTCTATTTTCTACCCACCCCCTACTCTCAGGATAGTTTTACTCCCCTTAGCCCCCTCAACCTTACACAATCTCACGGCGACTAAAGGGAAGGAAGGTTTGAAAGACAGATAGCCCCCCTCCCCACCTTCCCCCTTTCCAAACAACCTTCCTTTTGGAAAATCGGGGCCACTGCCGCTGCGCGATAACCGCTAATAAGTAATGAATAGAGTTCTACTGACAACCTCTGGGGGGAAACATTCTGATAAAAATAAACACGGTACAAAAACAAGAAGTGGGAATCTTGAGAGGAGGGGAGGGTGGAGTGAGGGTTGGCGGAGAATCCCTGGAACCCATTCTCTTTGGACCTGGATGGGAATGGAATTCGATACTTTCAAGACATAACGGAGAAACTTTAGTTGTTGTCAATTGTTTATACTTTATAGATAAATTGAATTCATTTCAATTAAATGTATTTATCTTTTCATTTATTTAATAAGAGCGTTCACCATAGCAGGCCCCAACTCAGCTCCCGGCTCGGGCAAGGTTTGGGAGTAAAAAGGAAAAGTAAACACCTACGATATGTCAGAAATGTGTGCAGTGCATTCGTATTTGAATGATTACTCGACATTTTCCGCGGTGACGATGTGGGACAAAGTGACTAAGTTTCTTGTTAATAACTACAGTATGTGTCTATTATGATAGAATGAAGATATGTGCACAATAGTTACCTGTGAAGACATTCTAAAATGGTCAAAACACGGTATTTTCCATACTGTATTTATCCAAATATCATTAAATATTTCAACAATGTTCAGAATTAGGAACTTCTATTAACGCTTTATTATTATTATATTTAATCAGAAATGATCCGCGTGCAAGAGTGTTAGTGTAAATTCACTATTTCTGGCCGACTGTATCACAGTGTTGATTGGCATGTGATGGACGGTCTTAATTATTGTACTATACAAATTATTATTATTATTATTATTATTATTTAGAACCGCGTCTTACTACCCGTTCGAGTTATACGCTTAAATACTAATTACGCTAATGGATTAGGAATTGGGAAGGTTGAATTAAAGGAAGTGAACCCGCATTTGCATGGAGGTAGAGTGGAAAGCCATTTAGGAACCCCCCCACCCCAATTCACCCGACCGAGATTCGAACCTCGATCTCCCCGTCCTCATCAGTCGGGCTCAACACGACTAGCTCGTTAGCCAACTACGCCACCGAGGCGGGTTACTATACAAATTGAAGCTCATGGCCGGTCCTATAGATAGAAAGCTACATATAATAATGCTATTTACCCCTTCTGTGGTCTAGTGGCCATAGTTTGATTCCGGACGCATCCAAAAATTTTCTGTAAAGCAGTGGGTCTGAAGCAGCATCAAGCTCAGCTTCATGAGAACAAATGAGGAGCTACTTACAGTTTAGGTCCAGAAAAATGAGAATAATTGCTGAAGAGTTCGTTGTGCTGACCACATGAAACCCTATATTCACAAATGTTGGCACTATCATCCCTAACGGTGGCGTCCACTTGGTCGGTATAGCACACCATGAGGTGTTGTTTTTAAAATCCTAGATGTTACATGAGGTTGAGAAATACAAATATAAAAACCTAAATGTCTAAAACTACACTAATTCTAAAGAATCTAAACTTTTTTTTTTCATTTATTTGAAGTATTTAACATGTACTTTCTGAACTGACTGATTATATCAGTACACGAGACTGCACTTATTGTTATAATTATGTCTAAAATTGGATGTTCAATTTTTAAAATTAGGAAATACGATTAAAAGTGTATAATTTGAATGTTATGATTATTAAAAAAAATACTTCAGAAATGCTCGTCCCATAATAAATAAGGAATATTTATCTTCAATTAGGCTGCGCCCTGAATATAAAAGCTAAAATCAAAGCCTTTATGATTCAAATCATAAAACGGAATAGTAAAACAAAATTTATATATATATAGTCGTGAAAAAGATAAGATCATTATTTTATCAAGGGGTGTATGGATGGGGGGGTGGGGGTGAGGTAATGGGTTATGTGAGAAGCTGGCTCTTAAGACGCCTGTGGAGAGCGGGACCAGCTCGTAACAATCACTCCTGCCCACTTTGGTGGCCGCATGGTCTAAGGCATCATTCTCACACTGGACTAGATTACTGATAATGGGGAGATCGGGATTAAATCCTGGTCGGGTGCATCAAGGGTGGTTTTTCTCTAAATGGTTTCCCCCTCTCCCTCCACTCAAATGCGGATACACTTCCTCTAAATTCAAGTGAGTCTTGACCTTTTAGTGTCAAACGTTTGAGAGACCCCTCAGAAGTATTTCTTACGTTTTAATCTCTTAAAACAACTATTTGCAATCTTGAAAAGGGGGAGAGGGAAGGAGTCAAGTGCCTCGCTTGCTTACCACGCCACTGGCTACACCCTATTGGGTCTTGATCCCACGGGTCATGTTGGGGTGAAATTAATTTCTCAAATGACAAAATAGATTTACGCCCGCCACGAGCGAGTCACCTGCTAACCACACTTGCGCGGAGAGGAGTTAATAGTTCACAAACCAATAAAAAAAATGCAATAAAATGATACCCGAGTGTTGACCTGCAGTTTCTCAAGGTCCCAGTGTTTTATAAGTTTATTATTATTATTGTTATTACTGTTAGTACTAGTCTTCTTAATGACCAAGTTTTAAGTTATCATTTCGTTTTATTTCTTACATTAGATTTCACCATAAGAAGTAATATGACATTCCGTACACTTGCAATTTATATTTATATATATATATATATATATATATATATATATATATATATATATATATATATATATGTATGTATATATGTATGCATGCATGTATGTATGTATGTATATATGTATGTATATATGTATGTATGTATGTATGTATGTATGTATATATGTATGTATGTATGTATGTATGTATGTATGTATGTATGTATGTATGTATATATGTATGTATGTATGTATGTATGTGTGTGTGGTCCATCTTTCGATGATAAAATAAATGGCTAAAGAAGGAATGGAGGGGGAGGGGAGTAAAGTATGCACTTCTGACGGGCCTGTCTAGGTAGCCTAGATATCGCCAATCAGATGTTGCGCTTAGGTTAAATATCGACAAATCCTTGAACAGTACACGAGTTTGTTGTTTACTGAACTGAACACAACTATTTTCTATGACCCTATACATATATAGACCTGTAAACATAGTTTAAAAGTTAATATTTTCCCTCTGAAAAGTACAATAATCCCCATATTTCTGTTGATCATTAAGAGCTAAATGTCCGGGAAACGAAAGGTAACTGTTATAGGAGCGTAGAATGGATCTTTGGGAATAGAATGATGTCGTTTAATACAATACATTGTATTGCCATTTGTATTTTCCTCCTATCCTGTTTGCTCTCCTACTGCCGGACAGTTCCATCCAGGAACGTTGTAAGCCCACTTGATTTCTGGCTGGTTAGGAATCTCTGATCAACTAATTTACTGACTTATAGGTTATTTCGTGAGTTGATACGACTAAATACGAGCAAACAGAGAAGAGATCATCGCAGCTTAGGGTTTCTATAATTGAACATCATCCTCTGAAAGATTATGTTACATGTCCAGGTCAGCTCTAAATGGAATCGCCCGACAACTATCATCGGATCCAGTGATTCTCGGGACAAGTTGTCGGAAGACGCTAGCCCCCATTCCCCCCTACTCACGCTCCATCCCTCCACTGGTCCCCAAGATCATGACACGGTATCAATTAATCAATCCCCTTCCAAGAGTTGGCATCTCTTCAAGCCTCGTGGCAGACCACATCCTTGAAATCTTACGTACGGGATCCGTTTGGAAAGTACCCTTTTAAATATAGCTAACAGTTTGTAATTATTGAGTCAATAAATTATTTTAAATATTATAAAACTTTGTTATATTGATATTCCAAGATTATAAATAACTTGTCCAGAGTATTTCAGTTGTATGGAATTTTTCATTAGTATTCACATTTATAAAATCTTAAATTTTAAATAATATTTTTGTCTGCATTTTTTAAATAACAATATCTAAGTCTTAACTTATAACAATTTGTTGATTTGATTAGAACTTTTGACCTGTCACAGGCGGTCCAATCTCATTGCGAGTACGAATCCTTACCCGCCTCTGTGGCGTAGTTGGCTAACGCGCTTGTCGTGTTGAGCCCGACTGCTGAGGACGGGGAGATCAAGGTTCGAATCTTGGTCGGGTGAACTGGGGGTGGTTTTTCCTAAATGGTTTTCCACTCTCCCTCCACGCAAATGCGGGTTCACTTCATTTAATTCAACCTTCCCCATTCCTAATCCATTAGTGTAATTAGTACTTAAGCGTATAACCCAAACGGCTAGTATGACGCGGTGCTAAATAATAAATAAAAGTACGAATCCTTGGACCACGTTATAAACTGTAAGAATAAAAAACCTTGAAATAGGATGCTTGAATCCTCGAATCCATCGAGCTAGTATTTGAGAGATGAGATTCATAAAAAACAAACAAAAAAAACAGAAATATATATTGAATACAATTTACGAAGATCTTGACTTGAAATCCCAATTTTAAGCAATTTAGTAATAGTAAATTATTTCGACTTACGTAGTTGAGAAAATAACAAAATCACTAAAGAAGACAGAACTTGTATTATTATAATTAATTTACTCTCAAAGTGGTCTCTTTATTTTTTATGGTGTAACAGATATGACAAAAAGAATATAATTTGTCAGTTGTTATTTATCTTATGGCATATATGACCGGGAGAGAAATTACATCCAGTTCGGCTGGCTTGTGTGGACTATTATGCCGGGATCACGACCAACTTAACATTAACTTAACGTAAAGTTCACTTAAAGTTAACTTAACGTATGAGTGATCACGATTCACGTTACTTAACGTAACAACTCGAGCCAAACATCTTCATTATCGAGTATGATCTGTGATTTGTACTATTTGTAAAGTGTTGATTTGTGAATGTTTATTGTTTTCAATCGATATAATAAATATCTATTACCAAACCTTTTTAGATAAATCCAGCTTTCCTAATTTATTTTAATTATTTTTTTCAATGTCTGATCACTGAACTTAAGTTAAAGAGTAAAAATTGGTCCTAAAACCATGTTACATTTCGTGTTCGCGGCAAGTGTTAATAGTTGCATATTAACCCCCACGTTGTGTCGCCATTTGCTATACTTCTCTTTTTATTGACGTATAATAGCCCCGTGATTGGGAGTAATTTGTTATACTTCTTTTCAGCCCCTCGTTGGACGTCCTTTGTTATATTTCTCCTCCCCACGTTAGAATGCTATTTGTTATATTACATAACAGAATCATTTAAGAGTCACTCCGTAAATCATCGTTTCTATTACGCAACTATGTGCTTTACTTATAATGCCTCGTTCCTTATCATTAGACTTTAATAAATGATAATATATCACATAAAGTTTGATATCTATTTATTCCTTAAATTGAAAACATATTGTTATTAATATTCTAATCGAAACACGATCATGTCGAGGGCCTAGCAACTTATAATCACCGATCGCTTAAAGCACGTCCATTCAAGACCACGACTGATTGCACAGTAAAATACGAAGTTTCAAAAAGTCCCATATATCTGAGTTCAATAGAAGCTTCTCGAAGGAACCTTTCTAACGGTAAATTACACACCTACAAACTCAGAACAAAAATACCTATTGCGTGTGGAATCTTCTCGAAGAGGAAATACTTTAAAAGATCTTAACTTGTCTGGATTACGTTAAAAGACGTTAACATTTCTTAAGTTTAGCTCCAGTAGATGCTGCCATCGTACCACGAGGCGCGAACTAACTTGTAAATAATTTAGAGGAAGACGTGATTTAAGCGCCACGTAATAGGTTGTAAAATTTAAATAAAGTAAAATATGTTTAATTATATGTAAAATATTTTTGAATATATAAATAATTAGAATGATAAATGGTCAATGCTTTCAAATACTCCTTAGGGTCAAATCTATTGCATTACAATACCCCCCAAAGTGTATCGGAAAGTAGAGACTAGTCTTATACTTTTTGATACGCTTTGCCAAAATAAAAAAAGAAGACATGATCACTTTTCGTACACCCTGTATAAGTTTTACAAATTTTACAAAAATTTCACTATTTTGAAACATCCTGTATAGTTTCACAAAATTTACTTAAAGTTCAATATTTTTAAACATTCTGTATAGAATTAACAAAATTGCATCAAGTTCAATATTTTGAAGTGGAAGTTATATGAATTAAGCATTAAAATAAAATTTATCAGTTATAATTAGGATTAACTAAAATAAGATAATCTAAGTAAAACATTTAGTATAATTATGATTAAATGAAATAAAATATCTAAGTAAGATGTCAGCCTAATTATAATTAACTGACATAACATAGTCTAAGTTTATTATATTAAGAAATTTTAATTTAATTGTCACAGATCGAAGTGTCTTTTAATTAATTTTTTGCCAAGCAATTTGCATTTCCTTTATGTCTTGTATTTTTCTTAATTCTATACAATCTTCTTTAAATAATTGTTGCACTTCGTTTCATGATCCTTCACGGATCCACTTTTGTGATTTTTTTCACACACTTAACAAAGGCTCTTAACACTTTGTTACACTTACTCTTAAAAGTCTCTTGGCCAAACTTGCTATATGATCACAAACATTTACAACTTTATGTACCAAACGGTCAACTAAAATTTGTTATATGAGCACCACATTTGCTGAAAATAGCTTAACTTAATATAAAAAATTAAAATAAACATAATTAACTAGTAAAACATATAAGTACATTGTTTAAATCATAGAAATGGCAATATCATACACATACATTGTCTAACAACAGAAAATTATTATTATCATACAGTATCATTGATTTAATTAGGATGACACTGAACCCCTAGTAAAACAAAATGGAAAACAACAACTCGATGCTGAATCTCTCCACAGCACGGAGAACCATAGTATATACAATCTCTAACAAGACCTTAGTGGTTTAATACAAGCTCACATTTTGAAATATTCTTATAATTAATTATTATTTATTATTATGATTATTATTCCTTTAAAAATTTTATTTAAAAGAAAGTTGCTTTAAACTTGTGACATAATATTGATTTATTTTTATAACAGGCTCAATAAAGGCTAACTCCCAAAAACTGGAACGTATCCTCAGGATACTTCCCGGCATACAGTGACCGACAATCCCATTTCTCAGGCCTTCAAAACACACAAGAGGCGTTCTCTTAACGGTCCAAACCTCGTTCAAATGTCTGGTAACCACAGGCGGTTCAGAACTCTGCTGACCCCTTGGCCCAGAAAAACTCTCAAAACTCTAATACAGGTGGTCCAGGTTCAATCCTTGCCCCCTAAAACTCACAAGGTAGTCAGACCTCTGCGACAAAACTACTCTCTTGCCAAACGTCGAAGAATCCAAGTCCTGACATCACAACATGTCACTGTATAGCAGAAATTACCTGCCTCAACTCAATTTTTATTATAAGCTTGTCTTAAATTACTTGTCTGACCTGGTGCTTTCCGAGTACACCCCCACCCTCAACTGACTATACTTTGTAATAAATCCATTTCTACTCCTTCCTTCACCAAGCACTTCAGAGGATGCTTCCCTCCCTTGAATTAGTCATTAATAATGAAAACAAAATGAAGTACTTGTCCTTACTTTCCAGAGTTGGACTGTATTGAAATATTAAGGAGGGTCACTTTCCACACTAATCTTTACAATGAAATGGCCCTTATTTACAAGGTTAAGAAGATAAAATTACATAATATACTAAGAGCTTGTTGCTTAATAATTCTAATTACATTATTATTGTTTCTCACCCCCTCTTTCTCTCTCTCTCTCTCTCTTCCTTTAAGCTAGCCTAACCTGGAATTATACTTTCCAAAGTTGGACTGTATTGAAGTGTTAAGGAGGTGGGTCACTTTCCACACCTATCCTCACAATAAAAAAATTGGGCTCCCATTTACAAGGTTAAAAAGATAAAATTACAAAATATACTGAGAGCCCCGGCGCTTCACAATTCTTGTTACCTTATTATTATTATTTCTTCACTTCTCTCTCCGATTCCTTAGCTAGCCTAACTTGAAAGTACCGTTTCACACTGATCTGCACCGCGATGGAGACTTACTGATCCTTACTTTAGCCCTTTCAAGTTCTGAGAGCTATCCATATTGCACTGCAGCCTCATAATTCTCACAACTTCCTAACCTAATCTATCGTGATAGGGTACAGGTTGCTTTAGGGTTGTGTTTCTGTAACATACATTCCTACTGATCCACTAATTGATGATAGGGCTTTAATTCAGTTACATTGTAGGTTCCTTTTACCTGTCTAGTCTCCTGGTATTCTATTAGGTACACATTATGACCTATTATTCTTTTTACCTGATAGGGACCTTCATATAGTAAAAAGAACTTCTTTATCTCTTTATTTAAGACTGATGATAGTTAGTGATTTTTTACCAGAACTGACTGTCCAACAACATAACTTACAGGTTTGTGGATGTTTTTATCATGATAATGGGATCTTTTTGTGGCTACATCTTTTAGTCGTTTCACGGCAATATGTAATTTAGCTTGTTGGTCCTTTTCTATTCTAGGTGGAAAATCAAAAAGTTTCTCTAGGTTCCTACAGGGCCTC
This sequence comes from Timema cristinae, assembly GCA_039000515.1. Classification (NCBI taxonomy): domain Eukaryota; kingdom Metazoa; phylum Arthropoda; class Insecta; order Phasmatodea; family Timematidae; genus Timema; species Timema cristinae. The sequence goes on from JBCFYV010011172.1 coordinate 95,320,231, forward strand.
CTCCCTTTCATGAGCTCTATAGGTGTAAAACCTGTACTCTCGTGAGTAGTGGAGTTTAAGCAAAATTCTATTTTCTCTACTTGGTTCGCCCAGGAAGCATGCTTGTTGTGACAATACAACCTCATAAACCTGCCTATTTCTCGATTTACTCTTTCAACACTGTTACTCTGAGGATGATATATTGATGTATATTTTGTTTTTATGCTATGGGCCTCAAGGGTTTCTCTCCAGAATTTGGATATGAACTGCTTCCCATGATCCGAAACAATAACCTGTGGAACTCCTACGTCGTTAATATAATTTTGAACAATTTTGTTCGTGACTGCTCTGGCAGTAGCCCTCCTAATAGTGTATAACTTCACAAACTTGGTACAGATGTCTAATACTGCAAAGATATATTGGACACCCTTATACTAGATGGAAGTGGGCCATATATATCTACGAAGACTAATTGTAATGGGTGTTCTGCTATAACATTTTTCATGAGTCCTTCATATTTTACATTGGGAATTTTGGTTTTCTGACATATGTCACATGTTCTTAATATTTTAGCTATAGTTTTGTTCATTTTAGTAAAGTTGCATGATTCTTGTAAAATTGTGTAGCACTTTTTTACTCCTACATGGCCATAGTATTCATGGCAACTATTGATTACTGGAATAATAAGTTCCTTAGGAATACATATAGTCCAAACCTTGTCAACAGAAGTTTTTTTTGAAAAGTAATTCCCCATGAATTTGATAATTTGCACTAATTTCCGGCTTAGAGTTTTTCTTTTCTAATTCTATGAAAATTTTACTTAATTTAAGGTCATTTCTTTGGGATTTGGGTAGTTCCTGTTTAATATTTTTATCAGTTTCATTCATTACTTCCCTTTTTTGTGCCAATACCCTGAATTCTGTGTCAATGGTTCTTTCAACTACACCCTCAGGAGGATATCTAGACAGAGTGTCAGCTACCACCTGTTCTTTACCTGGGATATACTTAATGTCTAAATCATATTCTTGTAGTAACAAAATCCATCTGGTGAGCCTGCCATGAAGTAGCTTACATTTGTTAATAAAAGTAAGTGCTCTGTGGTCTCAGTGGTTTTCCCTATGATGAAAATACGAAATTGAATGCAACTGAACACTATAGCGAGTAATTCTTTTTCAGTTATTGTATAGTTGATTTCTGGTCCATGTAACACCCTGCTGGCAAAAGCTATTGGTCTACGTTCTCCCTGTTCATCAATTTGAAATAATTCTGCACCTATCGCTTGACCTGATGCATCACAAGAAATGCACATGGGTTTACTAAAATCTGGATGTTTTAACATGACTGTACTCACAAATTGCTCCTTAATTTGTTTCATAGCTGTTTCCTCTGTTATACCCCAGCTCCATTCCTCACCTTTTCTAGTTAGTCGAAGTAGTGGGAGTACCAGGTTCGAATGACACTTGATGAACTTCCTGTAATAGTTAATCAAACCTAAAAAAGCTTGAAGTTGCTTCTTATTTTTAGGGATAGGAAATTCCCTAATGGCCCTAGTTTTATCTTCATCAGCTGATACACCTTCTGGAGAAATTATGTGTCCCAGAAAATTTATTTTCTTGGATAAAAAAGCCGATTTTTCTAGGTTCACCGTCATGCCACCTAATTTTAATTTTTTCAGTACTAGTCCCACTTGTTCCACATGTTCCTTGAAAGTACTTGATGCTATGACTATGTCATCGACATATAGTGTAACGAAGCTTAATACTTCTGGCCCCAATACTTTTTCTAGACCTCTAATGAAATTGCTAGTAGAAACCGATAGACCGAATGGCATTCTCTTAAAACAGTAAGTTCGTCCATTATATATGAATGAAGTATACTTCCTAGAGTCTTTGTGCAATCCTATCTGACAAAATGAACTTACTAAGTCCAAAGACGTTAAATATTTACAACCCTCAAATTTTTGTATGAGCTCATTAGCTGGTGAAGTGGTCTCCTCATCTCTTACCAATATCTGATTTATCTTTCGTGCATCAAGGCACAGTCGAATTCCTTTGTTTTTCTTATCAACTACAACTAGTGGATTAACAATATCAGAACTACATCTTTCTATAATGTCCCACTCTAACATGTGAGCTAGTGCCTCTTCGACAGCTGGTCTTTGACTATATGGTACTGGGTATGACTTACAATTGAATGGTGATTGATTTGTTACCTGGAGTTCACACTCGTAAAGTTTGTTCAACCCAGGTTTTCTAGAAAAAACCTCTCTATTTTCCCACATGGTTTCTAGTAGGTCCTGAGTTTGTTCCCCATCTAAGTTAATTTTATTGACTTTATTTTCTATTTCTTCCCATGGTATGTTTGACTCATAATTAGATGTTAATTGCTGCATTTTGATATTTTCAGTATTCTTTGCTTCGATACAACCTACTTTACTTATATGTATTTGCACCCTATTCACATGGGATTTTTCAGTGAATGAAACTTGTAGTTTTACTGGATTCTTGTTTATAGATAATTTTCTGCTTTTATAATCAATATTAACCTCAAAACCTGTTAACCAATCTGATCCTAATATTACAGGTACATTAAGATTTTCCACCACAAGAAAAATAATAGTAATTTTTACCTCATTAATCGCCACATCCAGCAACACTTGTTTCTTCACTTTTTTGTTCCTTGATCCTGTAGCGGCTATTAAGGTTACATTGGTAACTGGCAATTCAGGAATAACCTCATCTGGGTTTTGCTTTTTTATTTCTTCAAAACACTCCTGGGAAATAGCCGTTATCTCAGATCCCGTGTCTACCAATAATTCTAACTTAAGGTTACCTACCTTTCCTTCTATCTCTGGGGATATTGCCTTACAGAACTCATTTTTACTATTATTTTCTTGCAATAGATCCTCCATGGGATCACCTTGTAAAATTACATATTGTTTAACATATTGTTTAACAAAGTTCAAATAATTAATCTGTTCATTAGTCCTATTTATTACTACTTTGTTGACCTCATGTGGACTGCCATGGGCCCTAGCAATCAGTTTCCCTGATTTTCATTTCTAAAGACTGTGTGACCCATTGTGAATGGTGCAATATCATTAAAGCTAGGTGCAGAGTGTACTTCTGCTGCTATTCTTCTAGTCTGACTATTATTTACCTGTTTGTTGTAATTGTCTCGGCTCTCTTGTCTGGGGTTTTCCCTCACCCCCTCTCGGTGTCCTATCATATGATTGTTGGGACCTTGCCTATTTTGTCCTTGGTTTATAAAATAGTTAGGTCTGTTGGGCCTGCCGTCTTCTCGACGCTTTGAATCCTGGAATGGGTTTGGTGGTCTATTTTGTTTATTATCACGACCGAATGGATTATAGGTCTGTCTAGTTCTATCAAAATTGGGTGTTTCATTTCTACCTTCCCTTTCCCCATTCCTTTGCCACCTATTGTCAAATCCTATCAATACTCTTTCCATCTCCTTCACATTTTGGGCATTAACACTTAACAATACATTTTGTACCTGAAGAGGAAAGTGATTTGTTAGATGTTTCACCAACCTGTGTTCTTCCAATGGATAATTTAAATACCTAGCCTGAGAAACAAAACCATGAAAATACTCATTCATTGTGCCTATCTTGGAATCATATCTATTATTAAATATTAACTGCAGAAAGTCGTCCTGCATCTCTTGAGACCAAAAGTGATCCAAAAATGCGCGCTTAGCCTGTTCATAGGTCTCCCATTCATCCTCTAAATAACTGGCCCAGTTCCTAGCCTCCCCTTCTAAACATGAGAGCAAAATTTCAATTTTGTTCCTTTCCCTTAAATCCTCTTCTTTCCAAACTCTCTCAATTTTTTGTAAATATTGAGCCACAGATATTTTGCCCTTTGCTCCCCTATACCTAGGAATGAGTGACAAAGTAAGGTCATTGACATTTTTGGTTAAGAGATTGTGACTACACCCAATTTTGTTATCTGTCCCCCTACCTTTGTTAAGTTGTACTTGATCAGCTAAGTTGTTTATTTTCTGATCTAAAGTGCCAACCGTTTTTTTGTTTTCATTTACAATTTCTTTTATCTCCACAATTTCTTTCCTTTTTATTTGAATCTCCTCATTAATATTTTCCTTAATAAATTGCCTATTAGCATCCTCTTGCCCTTCAATTTCTAACCTCACCTTTTCTATTTGAATTTCCAAATTGGATTGCACTACCTGAACAGCTGATTTGTTGTGTGCTATCTGTATATCCTGTGTTTGTATTTGTTTTTCTAATTTACTGGTTTCTTTATCTAATTTTTTTTTAAACCCTCTGTTTTGTTTGTCACTGAAGATATTTGATCAATTAACTTAAACTGTTCCTTTCTTAGATTTTCCTGCCTAACCTCTAAATTTCCTTGTTTTTTTTCTCTTTCTGAAACCCTGTCATTAATTTCATTAATTTGTTGGATAAAATTTTGATTAATTAATTCTAAATTCTCAAATTTTTTATTTATATTCTTTGATTGTTCGTCGACCTTTTGGTTGAGTTTAGTTTCTAAAGTTTGTCCCATTTTTTTCAAATCCTTTTTATTTTCTGATGCAGTTCGATCAATTTTACATCCGAGTTCTCTCATATTTTCTAATATAACATTTAAAAGATCTACTTGTTCTACTGGTTTAGCCACCCTATCTTCCACTAAGGTTATAGTTCCCCCTTCACTTTGATTCAGCGTTTGCAGGATTACTTCTTTACTTGCTACCTCCCCAGAGCTAGCCCCTACTTCCTCCTCACTCCCTTCTTGTTCCTGTTCAAAATTTGCCCTCTTGAATTGACCTGCCCTTTCATCCTCCTCATAAATAAATGGCATTGTGTCTTCATCATCATACTCTTCAGGTTCTCTTATCACCTTGTCTGCCATGTTGAAAATTTAAATAAATTTTTCTTAAGTTGATCTACGAATTAATTTTGTGTTGGGCCTTGACAAATTTCAAGTACTATTGATCTAAGAATTACTTTTTATAGTGAGAAATTTAATTTAAAATTAGGCCCATACACTTTTATATTGTTAGTTTTAATTTAATTTGTGAAATCCCAACATATAGAAACAAAATTTTACTACCCCCAAAATACACAATTGAAATTAGATAAAAAAAAATTTTTATTTTTTTTTAATTAGAGTTACAGCTTCTGTTGACCACTTATCTGTCCTCGACGCTGTTTCTTGACTGCATGCCGTCTCCAAAAGGTCCTCAGTCCCGTTCCTTGATGGTGTGCCGTTGGTGTGCCGTCTCTTGCAGGTGTGCCGTTGGCGTGTCGTCTCTTGCAGGTGTGCCGTCTCCAACAGTCCTTTGCGCTGTTTCTTGACTGTGCCGTCTCCTTGGTGTGGTGTGCCGTACTTTGGTGATTATGTGCCGTCTCCTGGTGTGCCGTCTCTTCCTTTAGCTCAGTTGACGCACCTCTGTCTCAGTTCGCGGTATTCGTGCCCCTAAGTTGTGGTGCCATTTGTTACGTTTCGTGTTCGCGGCAAGTGTTAATAGTTGCATATTAACCCCCACGTTGTGTCGCCATTTGCTATACTTCTCTTTTTATTGACGTATAATAGCCCCGTGATTGGGAGTCATTTGTTATACTTCTTTTCAGCCCCTCGTTGGACGTCCTTTGTTATATTTATCCTCCCCACGTTAGAATGCTATTTGTTATATTACATAACAGAATCATTTAAGAGTCACTCCGTAAATCATCGTTTCTATTACGCAACTATGTGCTTTACTTATAATGCCTCGTTCCTTATCATTAGACTTTAATAAATGATAATATATCACATAAAGTTTGATATCTATTTATTCCTTAAATTGAAAACATATTGTTATTAATATTCTAATCGAAACACGATCATGTCGAGGGCCTAGCAACTTATAATCACCGATCGCTTAAAGCACGTCCATTCAAGACCACGACTGATTGCACAGTAAAATACGAAGTTTCAAAAAGTCCCATATATCTGAGTTCAATAGAAGCTTCTCGAAGGAACCTTTCTAACGGTAAATTACACACCTACAAACTCAGAACAAAAATACCTATTGCGTGTGGAATCTTCTCAAAGAGGAAATACTTTAAAAGATCTTAACTTGTCTGGATTACGTTAAAAGACGTTAACATTTCTTAAGTTTAGCTCCAGTAGATGCTGCCATCGTACCACGAGGCGCGAACTAACTAGTAAATAATTTAGAGGAAGACGTGATTTAAGCGCCACGTAATAGGTTGTAAAATTTAAATAAAGTAAAATATGTTTAATTATATGTAAAATATTTTTGAATATATAAATAATTAGAATGATAAATGGTCAATGCTTTCAAATACTCCTTAGGGTCAAATCTATTGCATTACAACCAACAAATGAATTGCTAAATAGCCCTGTTGACGTCACTCACATAATGATTGGCTGGCTATATCACGTGATACCCTTCAAGTAACATTTACTTAAAGTAAAAGACCTCCCAGGACATCTCTTACGTTAAATTAACTGCAAGTCAACGTTAAGTTAACTGCATCATGATCGCTTCAGTTTAAACACACGAGGAGATCCTTTACGTTAAGTTAACTTAAGTTGATCGTGATCCCGGTATTAACCGGTCTGGGGGCAAAGAGCATTGCCCAGGGTACACCTATGAATGTTATCCGCAATAAGACAGTAAATATGGGGCCATGAGCCAAGAGTTATCTTAAACCTAACTTAAGACTAACTAACCAAACCCGGTGGTCTTTGGGATAATTCTTTCATGAAAACTACCCGGTAATCGAACCCGGGACCTCTAGGTCCGTATCCAGGTGCACTTACCACTATACTAAGGGGCCGGCTCCTATCATAGTAATTATCAAATACTCGTATGACCTGAACAGACAGCAGGACGCACTGATAAAACATAAATAAATAAATAAAGCTTCTGAATTTTTTTGCCAACAAAATTCTCCGTCATTGAGAAAGGGGGAAAGAGGAGGGGGTGGTATAAAAAGGTCCTATGATAATATCTTCGTAAAATTAGAGCCCTCTTGGTACGCTTGGGTGTTATTAGTTAATGACACTGTGGCTCGAGATTGCCCCGAGTTTCGCATTCTGGCTCGTTCATATCGAAAATATCTTCCTGTATGAGTATATAATTAAGTTTTTTATACGCGCTTAGCTCGCAAGTCGGGGGCTATTAGCGTTTGGTGACCACGCTTAGAGATAAGGATTCCCGAATCATTCGTTCCCGGATTAGAACCAAGAGAGGTCGTTCCATTAGACACACACACACCTTGATTTATTTATTATTGCCGTAAATATTTTCCGAAAAAAAAATCCAGCCATTTTGATTAAGTTCAAGGAAAGCAATAACAGCGATTACAGTTCTCTTTTCACACTCACGGATCGACTACAGCGCTCGGTGGTTGAATATGTAACTAACTTTGGGTTTGCTGTGGACCAGATATGTTAGTTAATACTTTGATGTTCTAATCAAAGTTTCTAAGGATACATTCCTTTAATGTTAACAATTTATTTTTATATCCTATGGTTTGGATTTTATTTTCAGTTTATAATCACTAAGATAATTAAAATACGCTGCACACGAATTGCGGAACAACTTATCCAATATCGATAATACCCTTGCGTGAACTGCGGAGTAAAAATTAATTTTATAATGACTTTGTTAAAACTGGAGCATGGAGGTTAGTTTAGGTCAGGCTAAGCTAGATTTGGTTAGGATAGGTTAAATTAGGCTAGGTTAAGCTAGTGGTTAGGAGTTGAATGGGATTACAGGTTGTTCCGCAATTCAAGTGGGCCCTTAAAATAATATTAAGTTTGGCTCAAGTATTTTCTAACAACTATCCCCCCCTCCCTCTTTCATCCCTTGATACATTATTTGATAGATTTGTGTAATAGGGTTTAATGTACAGTACTAACACCTACTTAGTAAGTTGCAAGTTGCCACTGATGAAAATTTACCGGAAAGTGTTCTTCTTCGCTGGTCGCCCGTTGGACACCTTATAATGTTGACCTTGGTTACAACCCTTGTAACAAGTTCGACATGAGTGGATTTGAGCAATGATAATGTCAATTAGTAAGATTCAGACATTAGAGGCTGAATGAAATACAACCTCTCTAAGGTGGACTTAAAAAAGAATCCATATATAGCTCTAACATAGACTACAAATAAGCTTGAAATGTCCAAAACGGACTCTAAATAAGCGGAAAATGTGTCTAAACCCGATTCCAAATAAGCTAAATATATGTCCAAAACGGACTACAAATAAGCTGAAAATCTTTCCAAGGCAGACTCCAAATAAGCTGAAAGTCTGTCCAAGGAAGATCAAAATAAGCTGAAAATATGTCAAAGGTGGACTACAAATAAGCCGGAAATATGTCCAAAACTGATTACAAATAAGCTGAAAATCTCTCCAAAATGGACTTCAAATAAGTCGGAAATATGTCCAAAACGGACTAATAATAAGTAGGAAATCCGTCCAAAATGGACTCCAAATCGGCTGAAAATGTGTCCGAAACAAGACACCAAATAAGCTGAAAATATGTCCAAAATGGACTCTAAATAAGCAAGAAATGTGTCTAAAATGGACTCCGAATAAGCCGGAAATTTATCCAAAATGAACTCCAAATTAGTTGGAAATCTACTATACAATACTTGTACTTAAAGCGGTCTAGACCGATTTTCAATACCTCTCAAAATTGGATTATATAGATATTCAAAAAAAGTAAAATCTATACAATATGTGCACTCCTGAAGTAAATTTTTGAGTGTGCCACTGGTTTGTTTTGTTTGATAGGATACGCCGACAGTCTGGATATTAGTCCTAAATAACGAATGTATTTAAATAATAATTATATATTCCCCTAGGAACAAACCAAGGCCATCTAGACAGAGAGTCAACCCACCATCTGCCAGCGACCCCTCTATACGAGGACCACAGATGTTTGGGAACTGTAAATTAATTAGAACTTATTTTGTTTATTCAAGTCTCGCGAGGGAAGGACATCGGATCCTGCCATCCTCTCTTCAATCCTTTCATTGAGGTCGTGTAAACAAATCTGTCGTCCTGAACTGCGTTTATTGTCCATAGTTCTCACATAACGTCAACATAATGAAGCGGGGAAGGAAAGGGATGAAGAGAAAACATACATCAGTGAGTTTGTGGATGTTATGGTGGCGGGCCTGGTCCTTTATACTGCTAAGGTCTAACGAGAAGGGACTGGGAGATAAGCTGCCTAGAGCCTAATATACAGATGAAATGGTAAGGGAAGCAGGGGAGGGGGTTGTTAGCATATACTCACCAACTTCAAGATAATTAGTTTGATCATAGGTGACCTGGTGGTCTAGGGGTAAGGTGTCGGACTTCTGTGCTGGCGGCCGGGTTCAATCCTCGGTCCCGGCACAGATTTATCTGATTTCCAAACCCCTCCTTCACCTCTGACAAGACATCTTGTGAATGTGGGGAATGCCAGGCCTCCACCGTGGTTCGGATTCCACGTAAACCTGTAGGTCCTTCATTTCATCTCACAATCACCCTACCACACATTAGCGTAAGTGCGTATAACCCGAACGGGTATTAAGACGCGGTGCTAATAATAATAATAATAATAATAATAATAATAATAATAATAATAATAATAATACAAGCTTCTCCCCCTTCCCCCCCACATCCCTTACCAATCCAAAGGATGTTTATTCCCCTTCCCCATAAAAAAATATTGTAAGGAATCCTGTAAAACAAAGCTTCAAATCATCCATCATGTCAATATAAAAACAAAACTTTTTTACTTATTTTTTTTTAATACAATCCTACCATCACTCTATAGCCCCCTTCCTCTTTTTATCCTCCCTCCTACTTTCATCTCATTCCTCTATAATTTGGTTTGCTCTAGGCGCGAAATGAATTGTGTATACACCAATCAAACAATTTGTTAAAATCAAATTAATCTTTCAGCTTCCTCCACTTTCATTTACTCCCCTCGGGTGACCTGGTGGTCTAGGGGTAAGGTGTCAGACTTCTATGCTGGCGGCTGGGGTTCAATCCTCGGTCCCGGCACAGATTTATCTGAATGCCAAACCCTTCCTTCACCTCTGACAAGACATCTTGTGAATGTGGGAAATGCCAGGTCGCCACCGTGGTTCGGATTCCACGTTAAACTGTAGGTCCTTCATTTCATCTCACAATCACCCTAACCATTACACATTAGCGTAAGTGCGTATAACCCGAACGGGTAGTAAGACGCGGTGCTAATAATAATAATAATTTACTCCCCTCCTTTCGCCAAATTTTATTTTAATTTTATTTTAATTTTTTTTTTTTGCGTTCCTCGTCACTACATCTATTTCCTCTTTCCTCACCCCTACCCCCCGCCCCCTTCACCAACCCCACTTTCCCTTCAACAACTTTTTTTTTCGAACGATTATATAATATACTATCGACATTTTTATGAGGAATAAACTAAATTTTCAAAATAAAATATAGCCTATGTTACTCGCTGATAATGTAGCTTTATATTGGTGAAAGAATTTTTTAAATCGGTTCAGTAGTTTTTGAGTTTATCCATTACAAACAAACAAAAATCCTCTTTATTTTATTATAGCATAGATAAAGCACAATTTATTATAGGTTAGGATATAAAGTATACAGCTAGCAACACTAATTATTATCTGGTTGAAACCAATCGTATTTATTACTTGTGTGAACCTTTTTTAGAAATGCTTTGTTATTCTTTATCTTTTCATATAACTCATTGCAACTTATTTCAATGTTTATTTTGCAGTACATTAGGCATTTCACTGTTGATTCTACCATTCTTTCTCTTTCTTGAGACCATACATTGTTCATTAGTGAGAACATCCTTTCAACAGGAGCAGAAAATGTTCCCCCCAACTCGGCCGAAGTTGGATACAGAAATACTCTGGTCTTTGAAGTGATTTAATAGTTGAACACACTTTTCTTCACAATATAAGTTTGTAGCTTTGAAAGTGTCACAGTTTGAAAAGTAAAATTCCTTGACAACTACTATTACAAATCATCAAATAGTTCATATAAGTTTATTGCCCCAATTCCAAATATTTCATTAATTTTTTCTGATGATTTTTCAATTTCGGGCCATATAATTTCAATGTTGTCTATCCAGACAAAAAATTCTGCTCCACCGAAACTATTTTCCCATAGATCAATGAAGGACATACATCGATCATAAAAATGTGTAAATTATTTCATAACTATATCAACATTATGCTTCCAGCCTCCTCTAGTGCCTTGAACATTTTTTGGCTCCTTGTGGTATTATCCCACCTTTCTTCAAAATTAGTTTTCAATTTCTTAAGTTTGATAACAATATCAGTTGAACTTGCTTTTGTTTTCTCTATAGTCAATATTGTTTTGTTAATTTTTCATATTTTTAACATTTTTCTTCTGATCGGGACAAAATGAAAAACCGGCCGGGACCTTGAGACTAGACCTTCAAATCGGGACAGTCCCGGTCAAAACGGGACGTATGGTAAGCCAATCTAAAATGATTCCGTCCTGATTTCTACCCCATAAGATTAATAATCATGTACTTTATATATATATATATATATATATATATACTCTGTTTAGAGCCCTTGAATAGGTATTAGGTCCTAATGACCTCAGTGTGTCGATGGGCCTCTAAACACCAATAATAATAATAATAATAATAATTGAATAGGTATTGCAGACTGGTATAAGAGTCACCAATCATTAATAAATGTATAAATGTTATTGAGAATATTTCCTGCACACTTATGGATTCTCCTAAACGTGAACTTTTTTTTGCCTTTGGCCCAATCAAAATAATTATATGCTTAATCACTTGGTGACATTCGAGTTAAGATTCTATATTGACCACTAATTTCTTGAAATTTAAGTTGGTGGAGCAAACTATTTCCACTATATTCCACTCACCTTAAGGCAATTGGCCCTTTTCATTTAGCGTGGAAATGCAGAGCTATGGGAACAAACGGTTATTTTCAAGATTTTTTTTTATTGTTTTGCAATTTTCTTTTCAGATACGGTTTGTTTGATACATTAAGTGATACTTTTCATGTACACACCTTCTTTATAATTTTAACAGTGATCAACTATAGATAATTTTGACATTTTTCAATATAAAACTGCATAACAAAAAATAATAAAATGTAACACCTAATAAACATTGATACTTTATCTTAGAAGAGGTTTTGAAAATATTACTATAAAAATTTCACTCGTTCTTGAGAAAACTGGTATTTTCAAACGTATGATTTATCCGCAAGACCTGTCCGGTAGCTAGCGCCATATACTTTTTCCACGATCCATCTGTTTTTGTTGGCGTGGAAGGATACTTTGGTCAGTTGGGAAGCTACGCCACGCCTTTCACCCTCCCTCCCACCATCCCACAAAATAGGTTTTAGACTTGCGTTCGACAGGGTCAAGGGCCTTAAATACATTTGAGTTTGCCAGCATCCTCGCCTCAATCACGCTTCCAAGATATTGTACGTTCTGTACTTTCTCAGTTCTACAAAACTACTGAAAATAACATATTAAATAAATAGATGAAATTAGAGATGAAACTTTTACGTGAAATTTCAATGTGATTGAATCCTAGAGGAAGGGGATGTATTAAAATATTGAAGTATTATCATATCTGGTCAACAGTAGACCCAACTTTAGTGAAACATTCAACCACCAAGCGCTGTAGTCACTACGAAAGATTGAGAAAATACTGGAATCGCTAAATGTTTTAGGGTCATTAGGGATGAGGAAAATTGAATTATTGATAAAGTGTACCCACATTTGCGTGGAGGGATAGTAAAAAAACTAATAGGAAAAAACACCCTCAGTAGACCCAACTAGAGATGTGAGACGGAAGATTTTCCGTTTTGGAAAATTTTACCTATATTTTTTACTGGAAAATTTTCAATGATTTTTTCTATAAAATGATTTTGATTGATTAAATGGGTAATGATAATAATAACAGTAATAATAATAATTAGTCGTAGTGATAGTATTAATAAAGAAATACCGGCTTCAGTGGCCGCCCAGTCTAACGCATTCTCTCTCAATAGACTAGACTGCCCATCCCATGACAGGGAGCAAGGCCGATGCCAGTGAATAATTTTAGTAGGGGGTAGGGGGGTTGGTAGGCACATTCTCCAGTTGCCGGAGACTAGAAAAAGTTCTAAATGATAAACAATCCTATAAGCTATCTTAAGTGTTTCTTATGGCAATATAATACCCTAACTGCCAGAGGCTAGGAAAAATCTATATATTTAAACACTTCTAGAAGTTTTCTGAAGTGCTTTTTATGGTAACACAGCCCCCTAGTTTGTACTTGTACCTTAATTTTGATATGGTTTGAACCATAGATAAAAAACATGTATATACATTTTTGGGGTTGAGTGCACTGAGGCTGGTTATTCCTAACTGGTTTTCCACACAAATGGAGGTGCAATTACTCTAATTTCAACCTTCCTCATCCCTAAAACACTAGCGTAATTAGTACATAAGCCTATAAGCCAAATGGGTAGTAAGAAGCGGTGCTAAGAAAAAAAGTAGTAAAGAGACAAATGAATGTGAGCCTTTGTATATACACGTAATGTTCATAAGACATAATTCGATTTTTTGTCATCAATAAGTAAAATAAAATAATTTTAAGGTTGGCCTGACATTGGTCTCCCCCCCTCCTCCTATCCTCCATGTTTCCTATCTACCCCTCCACCACCTACTTTCCCCCTCCCCCCTTCTTATAACCCACTCGTCTCTTTAACACACCATATTTTGAAGTATAATAAGCTCAAAGTGTCACCTCTACAATTTAACCCCTCGAGAATAAGCCACCACTGCAGAAAATTTTCCTATTCAAAAATTCCCGAAAAATGTTCATCTCTAGACCCAACCGTGATTTGAACCCTGATCTCTCCATCATCAGCAGACAGCAGTCCAATCTATTGCGAGAGTGACGTCTTACTGTGGATTCACACGGTCGCTGTAAAACGAGAGCAGTACAGATATTTGGTCACGTGACGGCTCTAATCCAATCACAAGAAGTCCGCGTGACCAGCACTGCTCGAGTAGAGATATTTTCAACTTTTCCAGCACTTTTACAGAAAACTCGCCAAGAAGACCCAATCAGCGCATGCACAAACTTTCAAACATGGCGTATCTCAAAAGTGATGATTTAAAAACGACAGTTTATTTGAAGCCATGAGGTTTATCGATGACAAAATCAAACCCAGGCAGAAAGTTAAATATAAAATTTTATTTTAAATACAGTAACTTGCACTGATTGTACGTATTTATATTTGATGTTTCAATGCATCATGGGTAAACAGAGATTCCTAACCTTCCACGAGTGTGTGAACAGCTGCTTACGTGTAAATTCACCTTTTGCCTTAGACCATTCGACCATCACTGCGAGTAATTAGGAGAAATTAAACATGAGCTATCTAGATTGCATTTGTTTCGTTTAAATAGCTGAAAAACCAACAATCGAACATTTTTCAAAATCGAAAATTTTACAGAAAAGAAAAGAGAAAATTTCTCTTTATGGAAAATGTACCATCTCGTATCTGTATTTGGTGCTTGCTTCGTATCATCGTCCGTTCTACGTCATTTCTGACTCTACTACTGCGGTTCAACGAGAAGGGACTTTCGTGTGTTTTGTTCAGATTCTATTTCTCTCCTCGATCTTTATTGGCTACATTTGTGATGAAACGGAAAGTACAGGCCTACATAAAAATGTGAATGCATACACATATCATAAAATTTTCCAAACGAAACAAATATAATCGAGCTATCCCAAGATTAAAAGCTTCCACTTCAATTTTAATTCTACCAAGAACGTTTTCACACAAATGAGTTCCAACAAAGTAATTAAAGAGATTCCGCTTCTCTTCCCACATTCACTTATCAAATACAGCGCTTGGTGGTTGAATGTGTCATTACGGTTGGGTCTGATACATACTAGATAATATTATGTTGACATTTTATTTTATCTGACATTTTCAACGAAAAATTTATCGGAATTTTATTTATAGAAACACTATCTTTGAAGGAGACGAGTACTTAAAGCAAAAGTGGATCAGAAATTAATAAACGCCAAAAAGCTAGTGGGCCTATAACGTTCCTAGGTAGATCTTGTCTGGCAGTAGGAGAACGAACAGGAAAGGAGAAAAATACAAACGACAATACAATGTGTTGTATTAAATGACATCATTCTATCCACAAAGATCCATTCTATGCTCCTATACCAGTTACCTTTCGTTTCCCGTGCATTTAGATCTTAATGATTAACAGAAATATGTGGATTTTTGTACTTTTCAGAGGGAAAATGTAAATGTCAATTTTTAAACTATGTTTACAAATCTATATATGTATAGGGACATAGAAAATAGTTTTTTATTAATTCCAGTAAACAACAAACTCGTGTACTGTTGAAGGTTGTTTCAATATCTAACCGAAGCGCAACATCTGATTGGCAATAGATAATCTAACTAGATAGTTAGATATTATAGTCAAAGCCTAAACGATAGAATTCACCTAGGATTCAATGATCTGACCATTTTTATCTGGAAAATTACCGGATTGTGTCTGAAGCAGACGAGTACTTGTGAACTCTCTTCTCCTATTTCATCGAGCAAGTGAAGCCAAGAGAGAGGGGGGAAGGAGGGATAACCGCCAAACCACGACATTGACACAACCACAAGTGTATGAACTTTTTTTTTATTCATTCCAAAGTTCCATTCCACCTCTTAGTTCAGTTGGCAAAACAAATCATCTACCCTCTCCTCCTTCATTGCATCCTTTTTTCTTCTTCCCCAAATTACAGCTCGCGTCACGGCGCGCTGTGCTAGATTAAGAACAAATTCACACCAAATGACAAGACTGACAACAAACCTGGAAACGGAGAAGAGATGTTTTTCTACCTCGTGAGCAAACAACGGTCCACCGTCGGTTAAACTTTCCTATTTCCGCGACCATTTCAGTCGTGATTTCATCTCTGGGGAGTGTGACACCTTCAAAGTTCACTGTACCTCCTGAGGGCTAGGACTGGGCCTCACATTTACTAGGAATTCAGTATTCAGGCACTTATGATGGTAGTATAGAGGATGAGAGAAAAGATCCTTTTTTTTTGCAGTTTTTATAGCAAAAAATTTGTTTGGCCAAATCAAATAAAATATTGCTCCAGTAAAAACATAAAAGTTTAATTTTCTTTACATGGTGATATCAACAGTTGAATATTTGTCATGAGCATAGCGGCATTTGATTACAAACATTTTAAATGAAGAGCACAAGTTGTAATAATTAAATTCTAGGTCAGCCTTTGACAGATATTCAACAACAACGTTGATATCATTGTATGAAGAAACCGGCTTCGTGGTGTACTGGTCAGTGCACTTAGCTACGAACCTAGGGGTCTCAAGTTCGATTCCCGGCTGGTACCATGGGTATTTTCCCCAAAAGGGTAACTACCCCAATGGTCACCAGGGTTCGGTTCATTAGGCTTAAGATAGTTTTGAGTGCTACCGCTGGTTCCACATCGTCACCTTATCTCATCGGGACATGGAAAGGATGTACGATTAGTACATTTGGGCGTTCCCTGGGCAACGGGACATTAGTACTGGCTGCCAATCAGGTGTTACGCCTATGTTAGATATTGATAAAACCTTTAAAAGTACACGGGGTTGTTATTTACTGGAATGAAAACATATTATTCATGAGAGTATCTTAATGATGTGTTTTGAAAAGATAAGACGCCTTTGTCTACTTAATTTAAATTAGGCTAAAAGTTGAAGGTGTTAACCACTCGTACATAGCGTGGCTATATCCTGACTTTAGTAAGAAGAACAATAGCTGGTGGTTACTAAAGTTACTAAAACAATAACAAGTAATGTATTCACACATCAAATCACGTGATCTGCAACTGTCACTGTTGATAGATATTATCAATACCTATAAAATAACACTAATAATATGGAAAAAAGTTATAAATTTTGACCGCAAAGGAATGTGTTTGAATTTTTAAAACTTTTCTTAAATAGGTATCCTTGCTTATATGTTGGTACAATATTTCGACCGTATAGCGATAGAATTAATAAATTAGGCAATAGGTAATTCCTGAAGGGCTACTATCTCTGGGGCTATTGATTAGTGTCTGTAGTTCGATCCTAGGTGGTGCATATTTAAAGTGGTCTTACCATAGACAAGTACTATTAGAGTAGAGGGGAAGTATCATTAGCTTCAGGGGGGCCCACATTCTGGAAGAGGTTGGGAACCACTGCTTTGGTATAATATTATAGTTTAAAACAAATAATTTTAAGGAAAACGTTTTCAGAAAATATCCTCAAATAAAATTTTCTTTTAAGAAACATGTAGACCCTACAGTGTATTTGTTATTATGTCAAACACTCACTCCCCAGATTTTAATTTTGAATAAAAAATTTAGAGCCATTATCAATCGTTATTAACTATACTTAATCCAACACATTGGCTCAGTCGCTAGCGTGTCTGTCTACTGAGCTAAGAGTCCCGGGTTCGTTTCCCGGCATGGCAAAAAAAAAAAGTATGATTGGTGAAATGTGGGTTTACCCTTTCACAATTATAAATTGACTGCCGTAGACTGGATGGTGTACCTGTCCTAGTTTAACTTAGGTCAGTGGTTCTTAAACTGTGATACGCGTACCCCTAGGGATACGGGAAGGATTTCAGGGGGTACGCCATATACCACTAAATTGTGTTAAACATTAAGATATTTCTTAATAATAGTAAGTCTACTAAACAAATCAGTGCATATTTTGACAAGATGCCATGGACTTTTATAATCCTTTCTTTCCCTCTATCACGGCTTTGTTAAACTTATCACAAAAATGAAATATAAAATTTGGAAAGACTATTTTATGTAACCACAATATGATATTATTAAAAAAAATTAAAAAAAAGTTTATAATACCGTTTACAATAGAGAGTATTTTTTTCCTTTTTTTATTACGAAGAGATAAAAGGGGTACGTCGGTTAGGAAATCTTCCAAAAAGGGTACGTTGGTTAGTAAATCGCCCCAAAAAAGGGTACGTTGGTTAGGAAATCACCCCAAAAGGGGTACGTTGGTTAGGAAATCGCTCCAAAAGAGGTACGTGACTGAAGAGAGTTTGAGGAACACTGAGTTAGATTAAAAACAGATTTTTTTTTTGTTATTTTGGAAGTACTTAATTTAGAACTCCATCATAATCTTGAGTTTAAAAATATTCGTGGTTTCAGTATTTTCCCACTAGGAAAACGTAAAAAAAATAAAAAAATCCTCTAAATACGCCAATGGTACTTTTGGAACAGCGCAGGTAGGCGTAAGTCTCATCCTGACTGGTTTCTTGGTGGCCGACAGGTGGAATTTCGAATCTTTACCACGTGGACAAAGTGGGTTTTTCCACCCCAAAAATAGTTTCTTTGAGGAAGAATACCCGCATTTACTTGGAAGTAAAACTGAGAAAAGAATTTAAAATGAAAAAATTCCCTATACCTGATCGGGATTCGAATGTTTGACCCCAACAAAACAGACTAAAATATTCTGACACCGTTGTCCACGTGCCTCATGAATGTAGGAGTAGTTTGTTGTTAAACAACAGTTGTCAGTGAGCGTACAATGGTTGGGTTGATTTCAGCAGTTGGCTGGTCTGGCCATTAAAAGGTGAATATTGATGAAAAACTATGGTCAAGATTGTCGGTCCACGGCAAGAAACCAGACAAACCTGTAGTCCGGACTTGATGAAACATCATAAACGCCGTGACCTTGCGTTCTTTTAAACTTTTACGTGCTTGAACTAATTAAGAATGGGGAGATAAAATTACATTTATGACCGCACTCCGAAATGAGATTTTCCTCTGAGGAGGTTTGGCAAACGTTTACCGTCGACTGGTTTATTTCAAACCCACTCAGACATATTATGTCAGGGCCAAATGTTAATTTACTCGACTTAAGCGCACCAATGATGGTCAGAGAAAACTTCAATATACAGAAAGGCTACATAATTTTATCTTTGACTTCTTGATGTCTGTTTCCTGTATCTCTGCAATAGACTTATTACCACTAGACTGCGGATCAGAAGCTTCAAAAGAAACAAGTAGTTTCATATCTTTGACTTCTTGATATCTGTTTTCTGTATCTCTGCAATAGACTTATTACCACTAGACTGCGGATCAGAAGCTTCAAAAGACACAAGTAGTTCCATATCTTTGACTTCTTGATGTATGTTTCCTGTATCTCTGCAATAGACTTATTACCACTAGACTGCGGATCAGAAGCTTCAAAAAACACAAGCAGTTCCATATCTTTGACTTCTTGATATCTGTTTTCTGTATCTCTGCAATAGACTTATTACCACTAGACTGCGTCAGAAGCTTCAAAAGACACAAGTAGTTCATATATTTGACTTCTTGATGTCTGTTTCCTGTATGTATGCAATAGACTTATTACCATTAGACTGTGTATCAAATCTACAACCGACATGACAAAAACCCGCAACGATGGACAAGCATAAAGAGGCGTCATTCTCATTTTATCTGGTTTGCCGTTGGTGGAAAGGTTGAGATTCGAATCCCAGCAGGTTATACTGAGGGTGTGTTTCCTAAATGATTTATTACGCAAATGTGGGTACATTTTCTGTAAATAGTACTCTTATAATAGGTTTAAACATGCAATAAGGTGGTTAAGAAGCGAAACGCGAGAAGAAAGATAACAGAACAAAATTAACGATCATGATTATTATACTTTATTGGAAGTTTCCTTACATTCTGACAATGCCTCCCAACCCAGGCTGGTGGCTAAATGGCTTGAAACGTCAGAATCACAAGGTACTTGACTATAGTGGCAGAGGAGGCTAAGGTTTGATTCTCGGCCCGGTGCACTGGTAGTATTTCTCCCTAATCTCACAGGCTAATTCAGGATACTAGGCTAAGTTACTTTTCCTTACCTCTTGGATTGAGCGATAAATAGCTATTGATCTTGCTAATAATTAATTTCATTACCCTATCCACCTCCTTAGGGTCAAACTACCCCTTGACACTGTAGTCGGCCTCCCTAACCACTCAGCCATGGGGTCGGCCCTTTACAGGAAACGAATGAATCACCATGCAAGGACAATAGGTCACCATTGTCAGAGTGAAAAAGTGAATCGAATGGCGCGAGTTGCAAATACACGGCTTGATAACAGACTCATTGTATGGTAACGAAACCCGCTGACCTATTATTCTGATTCTCCACTGAGCCCACCCTTTATATTCACACACACACTTAATAGGCTGTTATAACTATGTCATATTTGTTTTGTAGAGGAAAGTTTTTTATTTCAATAGTTATATAGAAGTGTTGATGCCATCTTTGATAACATACGGGTTATTAAAAGGGCTCAGACTTTTATGATCTAAAAATGGTTAAAAAAAACTATTTAAAAACTAGCACAAATGACAAAAAATAAAAAATCTTCAAATTTACTTCCAAAAAACTTTAAAATAAGGAAAAAAAATGTGTTAATGAACACACATGACTAGATCAAACACCCAATTTATAATGGAAACTTAAAAAAAAAAATGCATGCAATGAAAATCTGTTTGGGATAATACTGAGACGCGTTACATACGTTTAGAAATCTCGTATTATTTAAGAAGTTCTAATATTGTTTTCTAAAAAATGTAGAAGGACATTATCAGCTATTAAAAAGTTTAAATCTTGAGCTTAAAGTTTCCTTCTTTAAATTAAACGTTTTTCGCAAAAATGTATACTCACGCGATTAAATCAAAAGGTTATAAACCTAGATCTATCCTTCCTCTAGCAAATAAAGTCATGTTTTGATTGGGTCACAACAGAACATTTTAAGATGAAAAACCACCATCAGAACTCCTGACCGGGATTCAAACCCCAATCTCCCCAGCGTCGACAGTCTATTACGAGAGTGACTCCTTAGACCATGTGGCCACCAAAGCAGGCGTTACTAATGTTGACCACAAATATAGATTTGTATTTTCTAAAAAGACCTTACTATGAAACTTGGACTGTATGTACTTGCACACTCTCTCTCAAACACACACAGAAACAACAAGGAAACAAACCTTTTGTCACTCCAGCAAATATTTTGGACAAACATATTTTCTTTCTCTCCTGGTCTTGCTAAATATCCATCTTGTTACCTTTTAAATTTTTTTTTTTTTAGAAGTCATTTTCACTTGACATTGGTTTCACTTTTCTTCTCTCGAAAGAGAACAAAGTGAAGCTCTGTTTTATCCGTCGTGCATGTATAAATAACAAGTTTCAAGTGAGTGCTTAACAAAGCACACGACTCTCATGTTTTCTCGCTCTCACGCTCTTATACTCGTATATCTATCCACTAGTACTCTTAAGGGTTCGGCCAGACTGACAAGCGTGCGAGCGAGCGTGCAAGCGACTGGGTGGCCAAACTGGCGAGCGCGTAATTAGCGGACCCTAGTTAGATTATTATTAGCACCGCGTCTTACTAAGCGTTCGGGTTATACGCACTTACGCTAATGTTTAATGGTAGGGTTATTGTGAGATGAAATGAAGGACCTACAGTTTAACATGGAATCCGAACCACGGTGGTGGCCTGGCATTCCCCACATTCACAAGATGTCTTGTCAGAGGTGAAGGAAGGGTTTGGAAATCAGATAAATCTGTGCCGGGACCGAGGATTGAACCCCGGCTGCCAGCACAGAAGTCTGACACCTTACCTCTAGACCGCCAGGTCACCGGGCCATTAATAGCAAGTGTGTTAAACCTATCACTGATAGAAAAAAGTCAAATATCATGTCAAAATGAGAAGTTTCCCCAGCACTCAATGAACCAACATACAATAATATTGCCTAGCGCCTGTAAACTAGACTGTACCGGGTCGAGCGCGCGCGCTTGAAAAATAGAACCAGTTCTATCTTTCAAGCGCGCGCGTTCGCTCGCTCGCTCCAGTGTGGCCACCCCCCATTACAACCAATGTGTTCTATTTTATATTTTAGTCGCTCGCTCAGTCTGGCCGTACCCTAAGGCCGCCTCGGTTAGCGTGAAATTGCCGCGCAGACGTTCAGCTCTGAAGCAATGTTTAGTTATACGATGCGTTATTTAAAAATATGGTTCACCCCAAAATAAAGTCTAAAGATTCCAACAGGACTCTTTTTCCTTAATAAACCTATATTTTGAGTTTTATTAATAGAAACAAATGTGTGAGAATGTGAAATTTGTTCTGAAGATATTCTAAAATGGTCATAAAACGGCTTTTTAAACGCAGTTTTTATCAAAATATCATTTAATATTTCAACCATGTTCAGTATTAGGAACTTCTCTTAACTCTTTATCTCCATTAATGTTTAATCAGAAATGATCAACGTAAAATAGTGTTGTTGTAAATTTAATATTTTTAGCCGACTGTATCACAGAGTATTGGCGTGTGATGCACGCTCTTAAACTTCACATTTAGATTTTAAATGGCAATACTTCAGGCCTTTTTTTCTATGATTTTGACTCCAGCCCTCAAATTAAGGGTAGTTTTCTGATGAGTGATTTGCCAAAAAATTCTAAAGATTTTTAAAATCGCTTTAACAGTTCTGTTTAAATTTGTATATGAGGAACATTTGATATGACGAAAAGAATATATAGGCCCATATTTGTTTTCCGATGTAAAACTCGTTTAAGGGTGACTTACTTATAAAAGATTTTTGAGAAAAAATTGAAAATTTTTGGAAATAACTTTAATGTTTTTTTTTTCTAATTTAATAATTTGAGTCTATTTTCCATGATAATAAATAATGTTGGTTGGTTTTCCTAAAAAAAATGATTGTTTACTTGTGACAAATTTTAGAAATTTGAAAGATTTCGTAATTGGCCTTTAAGATTGAGTTAAAAAATGGGTAATATGTAAAAAGTTTTTCATGATAAATAAGATTAGATCTTTATTTTTATTTATTTACCTTCTAACAAATTAACTAATTTTTGTAAATTTTGTTTTAATCTTTTATACACCATATGGGAAAGTGTGTACGAATGTGTCTCGTACGATACCGTAAATAGCTAATGTGACTTTCCCAGCGTTATTACTGCCCACCTTGATCTTTAACAAACTTTTGAGACGTCAAGTCGTAGCTTCCTCCCTCCTCCCTGTGCCCCCATCACTCCACAGACCACAACACAACACCACACATGGCAGATAACACAAAGAGTTCGTTATCACCGTCAGCAAGTCTTGTGGTTATTGCCCTCAGTGGTGACGTCATCACAAGTGTTGACAAGGACCGGGCTCAGAGGAACATCACGTCCAAATCCAGGGACCGTAGAGACGAGAACAACACTTAGCGTGGGAACGTGTTCAAGACTTCAGGGCCATGGTATCGAAACTAAAATATCGATACCACATTCGCATTGAAACCAAAGTATTGATATCACACTCGTATTGAAAACCAAATATTGATACGACACTCGTATTGTAAACAACGTATTGAAAACAAAGTATTGATACCACACTCGTATTAAAAACAACGTATTGATACCACACTCGTATTGAAAACAAACTATTGATATCACACTCGTATTAAAAACAAACTATTGATACCACACTCGTATTGAAAACAACATATTGATACCACACAAGTATTTAAACAAAGTATTGATACCACACTCGTATTGAAAACAATGTATTATCACACTCGCATTGAAACCAAACTATTGATAATGGAACACACTCGTATTGAAAACAAACTATTGATATCACACTCGTATTAAAAACAAAGTATTGATACCACACTATTATTGAAATAAATGGATGGGACTCCGCACGGACTTTCTCGCCCTATTGTTTAAAACTTGAGATATTTACTCAAAATTCGTAATATAATATACACTAGCGAACCCGAGAACAAATTGCGCTATAAATACGTAAAACATTTTTTGACTCAGAGTTTTAAATTTGATAATTCTATATTTTTTTAAATTAATATCTTCATTTGTATATTTGGACAAATAAAAAATATTGATACTAGGTCCTCAAGGGTTAACACTTCGTATTAAAATTTTGACTTCTGGTTAATATTTTCGGCATTTTATTAGGGGATGCAAATCTAATGGTTATCGCTTTGCTACTAAATTTATGTTTTATAAATTTTGACCAATAAAATAGGTAATTATTGACTATTAAGTCTAAAATGAGAGAGATGGATCATTGCTGTACCAGGGGCAGATCCAGGAAGAGGGCGCGGGTGGTGAGCGCCCCTTCAAGAAATTATACCAATTAAATCCATTTTAAAGTCACAACTAGTTTTATTTAATCTCACTAACCAGATTTTATTTTTTAAAATTGTCATTGGCAATATTATTAAATTATTAATATACGGTAATTATTGTAAATAATTAAGACATTCGCATTAAGTAATAAAATGGTGAAAATAGGCATTAATGAAACCACCCAAATTTAAGTTGTGCGCCTTTTACCTTGTTGCACAAACTTCGTTTAGTTTTTAATTCATTTGACCATTTTTATTTATTATTATTTCAATAATTAATATTGATTGGTAAATAAAGATCTTTCAAATGATTTATTTTTTAATTACGTTCTTTAAACCAAATCTTTGAATAATATCACACACAAAACGTGCTAGTATGGCTTAGTGGTTAGATTTCGACTTATAATGAGAAATAACTAGCTATAGGGGTGACCTGGTGGTCTAGGGGTAAGGTGTCGGACTTCTGTGCTGGGGTCCGGGGTTCAATCCTCGGTCCCGGAACAAATTTATCTGATTACCAAACCCTTCCTTCACCTCTGACAAGACATCTTGTGAATGTGGGGAATACCAGGCCTCCACCGTGGTTCGGATCCCACGTTAAACTGTAGGTCCTACATTTCATCTCACAATCACCCTACCATTACACATTAGCGTAAGTGCGTATAACCCGAACGGGTAGTAAGACGCGGTGCTAATAATAATAATAACAACTAGCTATACTATAGAGTGGAATTAAAGTTAAATTGTTCAAAATCTAAATAATTCGATCTATTTTGTCTAATTGGTTGAATAGCTATAAAAAACTATTTACATAATAATTGTTATAATAATTAAACTTATTTCACTCTTAATAATCACAATTTGTTGATATTATAATTTGTTTGTAATAAATTTCATTACTAATCACAAATTTCGAGTAATACCCTTCATTAGAGGATTATTCTCAAGTTTAGCGTTACACTGAAAAATTAATCAAATATTTACTCTCAAATTTTGAAGTATTTATATGTCCAAATTTCTTAAGGTACTGTACATCCCATCCCCCTCTTCATCCCGATCCCGATGGGAGCACCCATTGTAACGTTCTGGAATTACGTTACCGCGATGGGTGCCTATTGAAGAATTATGATTAATACACTTTTCATTTTGATATGTTTTTTATTTCTGAATCAGTTTAATTAATGAGAAAATAGATCATGACGAAATATATACGCGGGCTAGCGCGGACAGGTGTTGCTAGACGCCAAGTGAGTTCTGTCAGTATTGGACACCAACTCCCAACTCCCAACTGACAACTGACTTAAAGTTGCACCATTCTTTGTATATATTCCTCGGTCATGGAAGCTTCGAGAAGGTTTAGTTTAGAAAAACAAAATACAAGACAAAAACATCTCTGTGCTACTCGAAGCTTCGAGAGCCGGAAAAAGACTAAAGTTACATTTTAAAATCTCTCTTCGAACTTTCCAGAAGAGGAAGTTATTATTTGAAATATATATATTGTCAAACTGACTTGGCTGGTGTCACGTGCGTGACGTCACTGTTCAGTGGCTTTTGCCTTCTTAGAAGAAGAAGTGCTTTAGGCGCCATTTAATATACTACATAATTTAAATGAAATAAGATATGTTTATAAAATTAGGACGATATTCTTGTCAATGCTTTCACATACTTTTCAGGGGCAAATCAATTTCATTACACCATGTCCCACGGTCTTTAGGAAATCCTGGATTCACCCGTGTGCTGTACAAACATTTCCGCTAAGAGGTTAAAGGAAAAACATTAAATTCTTGAAAGACTTACTTATTTAATTACTCTATAGCATTAGAAAATTATTGCGTTTAAACATAAGTAGTATCGCTTCACAACTAAAGCTCACAAAAAGTATTAATATATTTGCCAATATCTCCGAAACCATTGGTTTTATAAAAATATATTTAATTTAAAAAAATATTTTTAATAGCACTAAAATTTTACAATGAATAGTTCATTAGTATCTCAAATGGTTGTGGAGATATATAAATTTTTTCTTCTGTAAAGAACCCTAAGAGTCATTTTCATGGGCAAATGAAAAATACCATTTTGTTTACAATATTAATCAACGCTTAGATACGAATTTTAATCAAAATCATTAAAGCCGATTTTGAGAAAATGGAACTTTTCTCTTTTCATCCTTTAGTAAACTGCTCTTAATTTTAGGGTTAGACAAACACACAGACAGGGCGTTGCAAAAGCCACTTTTTAGGGTTCGGAGGGTCATGAGACGTCGACATCCATCAACATCTCAGGTAAGATTTTTTTTTTTGATGGTCGTAGTACTTTACCTTCAGGTGTTTGAAGAGTAAAAACATACAGTATATATTTGTGTATAGTTTGAAAACTATTGGTTTTATAAAATATATTTCGAGTAAAAGAAGTTTATTATAAATATATCTACATGTAAGTACCGATAAGTAATGTCATACCTCAAAGACTCACGGAGGTAACAGTCATTTTGATGAAAAGTTGAGAGTAGACATTTGGTTTGTAATATTGATCAAAGCTTGGAAATGAAATTTAATCAAAATCATTCAAGTTAATTTTGATCAAATTGATTTTTTTTCTTTCAGCCCTTGAGGAAACTACCCTTAATTTTAGGATTTGATATACCGTTCCAAAAATTCCTAGGGGTAGCCCTATGAAAACCCTAAATACCAAGTTTTAACCCAATCGGTAAAATAAATGTAGGCTCTAGCCCGAGGTACAGATGGACAGCATTGCGAAAACCACTTTTAGAATTCGGGGGGAGGAGGGGGGAGTCACGAAACGTTGATATCGATCAAAATCTTGAATTCGATTTTTTTGACGATCACAATACTTGCTCTACCTGTGAGGTAGCGAGAAAGTAAAAATATTGATATTGGGTTCTCAAGGGTCAACACTTCATATTAAAATATGGACTTCCAGTTTAAAATCCACGACATTTTATTAGGGACTGCATATCTTATATTTATCGCATTGCTATTAAATTTCCCATTTAAAAATTTTGAGCAATAAAATAAATAAATATTGACTATTGAACATAAAATGATGAGATAGATTATTGCTGTACAAACATTTCCCCTGAGACGTTGAAAGAAAGATAACATACACTTTTTGAGAGACTCACTTATTTCTTATTCTATGGCATTCGAGAATTATTGCGTTAAAATTTAAGTAGTATCTCTTTACAACTAAGGCTCACAAAATTGAATTAGTGTATATTTGCCAATATCTCAGAAACAGTTGGTTTTATAAAAATATATTTCATATAAAAGTTTTTTTATATTTTTAGTAGTACTACAATGTTGCAGTGATAAGTTATTTAGTATTTCAAATAGTTGGGGAGATACGAAATTTCCGCTTCTGTAAGGTACCCTAAATTCATTTTCATGGGTAAATGAAAATAGCTATTTTATTTATAATCTTAATCAACGCCTAGGTACGAATTATAATCAAAATCGTTAAAGCTAATTAGGATAAAATCGAGTTTTTCTCTTTTTGTTTTTTACTAAACTACTCTTAATTTTGGGGTTAAAAAGACACACAGACAGACGGCATTGTAAAGACCACTTTTTAGGGTTCGAAGGTTCATGAGACGTCAACATTCATCAGTATTTCCGGCTAAATTTTTTTTTACGGTCGTGATACTTTACCTTTAGTGTTCGAAAAGTTTATATATATATTATATATATATATATATATATATATATATATATATATATATATATATATATATATATATATATATATATATATATATGTTTTCGTATAGTTTGACTGTTATTGTCTTATAAAAACATGTTTAAAATATAATATCTGTAGTACTTACAAATGTTGATTACAAGGAACAAAAATGAATATATTTTACAAGTTTAACTAATCAATTTATTAATATTCAAACAATTCATTTGGAAGTACATAGTATTACAGTTAGAAATATTCAAACCATCCATTGTTTAAACTTAAGATTATGAACGGATATAATTATATAAATAGCTCGACAAAAGAGTATCAGGTGTGAAGCACCCAGGTACGCCCTATAAGCTGCACTAATAGGTCATAGGTGTAAATAAGAAAGCTTGTAAATCGTTAAAGCAGGACAAATACTAATTTATCAATTGAGGTGAAAGGCAACCACTCCATGGTAATATTAATTATTGGTGGTAATCAAATCTAATTACAAATTTACTATACATGATTTTACTCCTGCCTGCTGACTAAAACTTCCAGCTACTGCACTTAAAAAGATCATAAAAAACTAAGCCACATAAATTTAGCCCTAATTTAAGAAGCTACAAGTGAGGCAATTAGCACGAGCTGATTAGTGTGAGTTAACTTCACAGAGTTAGACATTATAACGTTATATTTTCCTAGAAACAAATCTATAATTTTATAACCAGTAGAAGGCAAACTACATGTAAACTAGATGCTACTGATGCTATGGCTGGACCTTCCTAATTAGTACTACCTGAGCAATCAATAGTATTTTAATTCTGTTACCCTACTAACGGAACAATATTATTAGACAAAATAGTGATCATTTGTTTACTAACTTTAAAGGTGCCACAATAGACAAAACTCCGTGAGTCACTACTAAGGACAAGTAGCACTTCCACAGATTGCGCACCGCCTGCCAGTACACAGTAGTTAGAAACACCAGAAAAAAGTTTTCTTACTATTTTATTCAGTGTTTACAGGCCTGACTACCTAGCATGGTGTTTGGGAACAACCCTCTGATTGGCTTAGAGCTAGTCACGTGACCACGTTCCCTCTCTCACCATATGGTTGTTGGTTTTCCCCATCCCCTCCTCCTGGACTCCCTTTCCATTGTTCCAAACTGGTTTATTTTGGTCTCATTTGTTTTTTATTTGTGCTCATTGATTTTTTTATGTGTGCTAAATGGTTAATGTATGCTCATTGGTTATTTATTCAGTGTTTTTTTTTATGTCTGGGTAGGATTGGGAAGGGGCAATGGAATAATAATAATAGCACCACGTCTTACTACCCGTTCGGGCTATACGCTTAAGGGGCGTTGGAGTTTTTATTTATTTATTGGCGTGCAGTCCACGGCATCGGGCGCTCATCCCTCGGCATCGCTAGTGAGCCCTGGGATCATCTTCTATGGCCGGCCACTTAGCGAAGAGTGTGACCACCTAGCAGCTGACAGCGTATCACGGCCGTAAGACCCCTTTCATTTTTCCTTCACTCCCCACCCTCCTTACATCGCCACGGCACAGAACAAACTAAGTTACACTGACTGCTCCTCTCGCAAGACTCTGTTGGACTGCCTTTCAATTCATCCCCCATCCCCTCACTTCGTCATACCCCTCTCTCTGTGAGGTCGATAGATATCGACACAACCGTAACTTGTTATGAGTTTTGAAAGAGGGTGGCAACGACCCTGTAAGAGTCGTGCATCGGTCGTGGCCTTCTGAAGGTAGTTGGTTCGGATGTTTTTCCCCTCTCCCCCCAGCCCCTAGGTCACTTGTGGTCTTGGTCGTGGCCATCTGAAGGCCACAGGTTCAGATGTGCTTTCTAAATGCCCACTTTGAGACCAAGGATTAGATTCCCCCCCCTCCGCCAGAATTAGATGAACCTAACAATAAGACGGTGTGCACACCGGGATACAAACTTTGATATCTTTAGAACAGCTAATGTCTGTTAGAACAGCCGTACGTCCTGCAACCCTTAACATTTTGCTGGTTGACCAGATTTTTCTACACCAGGTAGAATGTGTACCCAAATTTGCTTCAAACGTTGATCACTCTGTCACCGGCTGTCTAGTGACGACTTAGACCATGCGACCATCGATGTAGTATAAAAAAAATTATAAAATGCATTGTGACGTTAGATTAATACCCAAGGATCGGCCTCAGTACACACGCACGACAGGGATTCGAACTAAGCTCTTCAGGTAAGCATGAGATAACAGCTGAATTTGAACAGGTGAAATGTGTATTAACAGCATTTGCCAGGGATTGAAATGTGAGGTAACTAGCTTTTGTTGCCCTCTAAGGGACTTGAAACCCTACCTTCTTATGTCACAGGGCAAGATGTGTACCCACATTTGCGCATCATTGACAACTGAACACAAGGGGAAAATTGAACCATCCAACATCGTCTGGATATCTTTGCCCGAAAGAGAGCGAGACAAAATAATAAAATTAGTGATGTATCATCATTTACGTAGGGTTGAAATGTGAAAATGACCAAAGCTATTATTTATGCTTACTCCTACTATATATCATTGACACCTGGATACAGGATTCAAACCCGGGACTTTTGGTGCAACAATATAGGGTTTGTATTTATAAAAGAAATAAGAGTTTGTTGACCTTGCAGGGACTTGAAACCCTACTTCCTCCCGTCTATGGATGATATGTGTACCCGCATTTGCACTGTTGGAAAAATAAACATGACCGACGGTCTTTCAAGGATCTCTCTAGCTTGCAACGGAGAAAGAGGTCCATCCTCGGTGGGAGAGCTAGTGCGAATGACGAATAGCTGTAAGTAGCTCGGGCTCAGGCAATCACCGATGCGGAAGCAATATTTTCGACCAATGAGAAGCGACAACCTTTTTATGCAGCATAATTTTGGCTTTACTTTTACAATTACAATATTATTATTATTATTATTATTATTATTATTATTATTATTATTATTATTATTAGCACCGCGTCTTACTACCCGTTCGGGTTATACGCACTTACGCTAATGTGTAATGGTAGGGTGATTGTGAGATGAAATGGAGGACCTACAGTTTAACGTGGAATCCGAACCACGGTGGAGGCCTGGCATTCCCCACATTCACAAGATGTATTGTAAGAGGTGATGGAAGGGTTTGGAAATCAGATAAATCTGTGCCGGGACTGAGGATTGAACCCCGGCCGCCAGCATAGAAGTCCGACACCTTACCCCTAGACCGCCAGGTCACCCAATTACAATATTAATTTCCTTTTTAACACTATAACAGATTTTGATTCTTAATTTAATTGAAATTCAACTTCCCCTACTTCCATTTGGTCCGGGCCCAGTACCCTCCCCCACTGGGCCCTCCACTGTGCCCGGGTTTCACTCCCGAGTCTGCCAGGTGCCCAGCAGCGGTGGGCATCTTCATATCCACCCACTGTGGAGGTGCCCTATCGGATTTGGTGCCCCATCTTCTTTCTAGTCACCACACTTACATTTTCACCCTTCCTTCTACCCTTGGCAATTGAATTTCCTAGTATATCCCCTACCTTGTTCCCTTTGTCCCTAATTTAGCTATTTTAACTACCAAACTAAGCTAAACTAATCTAACTCAACTATTCTATTCCTATATTTTGTTCAAGACCTCAATATCGCTCTCGCAATACAACCTTGTGCCATGATTATGATACTGAGTATCGAAACATGTCGGACATAAAGGACATAAATTAATCGACGTAACACGCCGATGCCAACCAAGGAGCAAGGGAACCCGACTCATGTTAAGACTTCGTAACATCGCTTATTTTGGAATTTAGACATCTTATTATGTTATAAACTTTATTTCTAAACGTCTTTATTACAATAATCAATACTTTGATTGTTTACATTTGCTAACTCTTTCTATGTCTGTTTTTATTTTTATCCAGGGACATTTTCGCTAATTTATTATTATAAATATTATGTGATATATGAATGTTTTAATGATAAAGGATAATATATGGCTTGATCTTTTTCTTTTTTCTTTTAATGAAAATATTTTAACTTATATTTTAGCAAATACATACTAAGCTTATGGTTTCTCTAATACTTTGATAGTATATTCTTATTTTAATAATATTGTTTTGGTGTTTAACTTATTTTATTATATGACCTGCCACATTTGTAATCTTAGTTTTAAAGGTTCGAAGTCTTAACTACAAATTTCATTACTCCTTACTTAACCAATCTTTAGAATGTTTTCTAAAATGATTTATTCTATTCCCATCCATGATGGGGAACTCCATCACCCCGGTGGTACCAAAGGGATGCAGGGGAGCCGCCTTTCTCCATCTTGACTCTGAGGAACCATCAACCACAACCCACCTCGTTTGTTTCCAAGGTGGTGTGTCATATGGTGCAGGGAACCCCTCAGAGTTCATACTTACTCCACTTGCCTTTGTTCATACGACTGGAAAACTGTCTTTAAGATCACAAGGGCATCCCCTGTGTTACCCCAGACCCTCATTCGTACTGGAATCCAGTTCCCAGAGCTCGTGCTTACTCCTCCCGGCACCTAAGTTGTGTTTTTATCCCAGCAAGGATTATTATAGATTATCCCTCTTTAACAATCCTTTTTTTCTCTACTTTCTACCCGCTGAGATCACACTAGTGTCCTTGTCAGTCCCACCTTCCGTGTTGCTTTCATCTTCTTTGTCATTGTCATTGTCAACGTCCCATCTTATCCGTCCTTGCGCCTATTTGAGTCTATCTATGTAGGTGGTCTTTGCTCTATCTGATGCTTCCAGTGCAATCTGGACTAAGAATTTCTAATAGATTGGGTCCCTCAGTACTTCGCCTACTAATCTTCCCTGAATCTCTCTCTGGTAGTTCCTTATTGCTTCTAGCGTAAGGACGCACTCGAGCATCACATGTTCAGGGGCTCCCTCTTCACCAAATTCACAATTCCCAGACTTTATTAATCCCAGCTTCTTTAGAGATCCCGGGTATGGTCCCTTCCCCATGATAAAGTGGACAAGACCCCGAAATGGCTGGAGGTGTTTATTCTCTAGTTTCTCAACCATATTTGGGAACAATTGATAAGTCCTCCTACCTGTCCCACTTCTCTCCCAGCGTATCTGCCACTCCTCCATCAGGTCTATTTCCGCCTCTCCAGATGTTGTCACATCGGGTGTGGTGAGGAATATCACCTTCTCCGTGCTTCTCTTTTTTATCCAATACGTTACACCTTTCTTCCCTATAGGGAGGTCGAAGGGCCAAACACTTAGGGCCACACTCAGTGCATCCGTTACTACAGTCCATTAGGCTCCCGTCAGCCTCAGTAATATGTCCTCTGTCGACCATGAATCACTTTATCCGGAAAGATATTGGTTAGTCTGTGAGCCCAGATGCACGCCCCATAGCTCACAATAGAGAGAAGGATCGTCTGATGGTATGTCCTTATTATCCACATAGGTAGATATAACCACCTCTGCCTCATGCTTATAATTTTATTCTTCACCAACAGAGTTTTCCCCATCATTTCCTCCATGTGCGCCGTGAAGTTTCTGTTCTCATCAAGGGTCACTCCCAGATATCTGACCATATGGCTTCTTCTTATATATTTCATAAATACCGTTATGGTCGTATCCCTAGCCAATATACCCTTGAATGGCATATAGGTCGTCTTCGCCGGTGCCATTTTTAACTTGACACTTTTACACCAGGTGTCAAGTTCTTCAAGCAC
This sequence comes from Timema cristinae, assembly GCA_039000515.1. Lineage (NCBI taxonomy): Eukaryota > Metazoa > Arthropoda > Insecta > Phasmatodea > Timematidae > Timema > Timema cristinae. Next base: position 95,353,906 of record JBCFYV010011172.1, read on the forward strand.
TTGGTTACTTTTTTCCTCTATGTTCCTTCTAGAGTACCCTTTTATAAATATTAGAAGGTCGTCTGCGAAGGCGACCACGCCCTGCGTCTCCAGTATCCCCTCCAACAATTACAACATTGATTCCAGGCTGACATCCCAAACGATCGGGCCACATACCGAACCTTGGGACATCCCTTCATAAGTAGCTTCTGAACCTTATTTGTTGTATATCTCAGGGTGGAGTATCTGTTACGACAGTAATCCTCAAAACTCCTATACAGCTGTCTCGGACACTGAATTTCTCTTAATCTGTTTAACATTACCGGCCACCTGAGGTTGTGAAAAGCGCCTGGGATGTCTACGAATATTCCTACGACGTATTTACCGGTTGCCGAGTCAATCAGTTCCATTGCTCTGCAGATTGCATCCTCTGTCGACCTGCCTCTTCGTAAGCCATACTGTTATTGATGAATGCCCATGACGGTTCTGCGTCTCAGTAATCTTTCCCACAATATCTCTTCCTTCAACTTCCCTTCTCTGTTAAACAGGCAGATTGGTCTGTATGACTTCGGAATCAGCGGGTTTTTATCCTCCCCCTTGATTAGCACGATTTCCTCACTCTGCTTCCAGATGTTAGAGATTCTGCCTTGAACGAAGCATTCTTTTAGCAGCCCTGCAAATAAAGGAGCAATAAGGTCATCCATCTTCTCCAGCACCTCGACCTTTATCCCATCCGGTCCAGGCACCTTTTTCTTACCCATCAGAGCAATGTTCCTGATTACCTCCTCCCGACTAACAGGTTCCACCTCTTCCTTGTTTACATACTCATCACTTTCCATTCTTTCCCTCAACTTTGAGTGCTCTTCAGTATCTTCTATCACATCATCATTCGGCAACAATGTCCCCATTAGAAAAACCACAGATTCATTCCATCTGGTCGTGGTACTTTCATCATTCTTAGATAGCGTGGTTATCATGGCTGGGGGTAGTAATTTCCCGAAGGCTATCTTGAACGGCACCCCCCAAGGTCCCTTCTGTAGCGCCTCTTGAACATACTTCTCCCAACTTTTTCTCTTCTCCTGAAACAACCCATCCTCACACTTCCTCTTCCTCTCCCTGTAGATATTTAACAGTACCATCCAACAAGCTGGGTCTCTCATATCTCCTACGAGTTCTCCTTGCTTTTATTCGGAGACTCTGCAGTATGTCATTCCACATTCCATGGCTTATTACCAACCTTGGTATTACCTTTCACCACAGGTATCGACTTCCTCATTTAATCCTGCTGAGCCCACGCCAGCTGTTTGGCCTTCATGTTGACATTGTCGCCTTGTTTCACTGGGCTAAGCAGTATCAGTTCACCCCTCAGATTCTCCCAATTAGCTTTGCTCATGTTGTATCTCCTTCTTTTCCCTTCCCCATTGCCATCCACCAGCCTCCCGTGGCAAAGTCAAAGATGATCAGGTTAAGATCACTGGCTGTGACGTTGTCCACTGCCCTCCAACCTTCCATCATGTCCATGGACTCGACGTTAGACAAAGTGACGTCAATGTTGGAAGAAGCCTAAGCTCTCCCCAAATATGTATAGGGATTATTCGGCTGGTTTGCAACCTCAAGCCCATGACCATAGATGAACTCCTCCAAAGCATGGCCCCTTCTGCAGGGCCTTCCAACCACGTTCCTTCTATCTCTCCCAATCACCCTATGACTATGCCACATGGGAAACCTAGCATTAGCATCAGCGTATGTCCTACATATTATCTCTAGCTGGTCAAGATATGGCTCAATTGGATGCATAAATTGAAAATATAGGTTTGTCAGAGACAAGTGTCAGTTACACACCCAATTAGACCGTGGAACATATCAATAGATAGTCTGGTATCCTCCATAAATAAATCCTATTCTTTAAACTAGCCGCAGCATGGTTATATAGTCTAAGGAGTTTAAATCTTGACCCTAATATTTGCGACTAAGCTTACTAGATATAGAAAGGTAGGGCATAAAGCTATAAGCTGTTTTATGGGCATAGAGAAACAAGTCAGTAGTACTGACGCTCAAAGCTCAACAAAATATTAGACATCCCTCAGTACTTATAGTATCCACCGTAGCTTTCTCTGCGGCTAGGAGGTGACACAGACATCTCACCCATCGTGGTCTTCAGTACATTGTCCGAGCAGATGCTCGTGAATAACCAGCGGTTCCTCAGATGAGGGGTCACAAGAAAATAGATAGACGTTAACAGAGGACAGGCCTATTTATACCAGTGGGACTAATTTGGCAAGGTTTTCTCCAAGTACGAAGAGGGGGTGGTAATCACCAGACATCACGCCCCCTGATCGCTAGTGCTAGCCGATGACTGTTGGCATCTTATGGAATGAATCGTTAGAGCTGATTTTGATAAAATTGTCTTTTTATCTTTTTGCCCTTCAGTAAACTACCCTTAATCTTAGGATTAGATATCCAATTCTAAAAATATCTCGAGGCAACCCTATTAACCAAGTAGATACCAAGTTCTAGCCCAATCGGTAAAATAGTTTAGGATATAGTCGGAGGTACAGACAGACGGAACTTCAAAAACCACTTTTTCGGATTCGAGGGGTCATAAAACGTCGAAATTCATCCAAATCTCGAGTAGGATTTTTTTGACGATCACAATACTTTCTCTACCTGTAAGATAGTGAGAAAGTAAAAACAAAGTGTGAAATTTTGAATCAGATAATTTTCCGCAGTGGTGGCTTACAAGGGAGGGGTTAAATTGTAGAGGTGGCACCTAGAGCCTATTATACTTCGAAATTATTATAGTGTGTTAAGAGACGAGTGGGTTATCAAAATGGGCAAGGAAGTGGGGAAGTGGGAGGGGTAGTTAAGAAGCACGGGGAATAGGGGGGAGACAAAAGTTAGGTCAACCTTAACATTATTTTAATTAACTTATTGATGATGAAAAGTATGATTTATGAACGGGTCTACAAAGGCTCACATTCATTTGTTTCTTTACTACTTTTTATACACCGCGTCTTACTACCCGTTTGGTTTTTACGCCTATGTGTTAGGACGAGGAAGGTTAAATTTTGAGGAATTGCATCCGTGAGAGTAGAAAACACCTCATTTCAACCGACTGGTATTGAACACCGATCTCCCTGTCATCGGCAGTCTAGTCTATTGCGAGAGTAGCGCGTTAGACCATGCAGCCACCGAAGATCGTTTGATGATGTTTCTGGTGTTAACGCTCTTAGGATAAATTATTCTTAAGTATAAACGTCAACATTTGTGATATCTATATCTCGATTAGATTAGTTTCATTTTATCAGTTGAAATTATTTTACAGAAATAATAATTGAAAATTTTCCTTCTAATATCTCTAATCATAATATACAACCAACGGGATCAACTTGTACTTGCGATCTGTAATACTATTGGATCTAACAACTTCAAGGCCACACAGATATTCGTCAAATCTTGCTCAAAGGAGAAGGGGGAGGAACTACACATACCCCTAATTATAACAACTCAATCTTCTTAGTCACAGCAATTGAGTCAACTCTGAGTCTGACACCTTACACTGAATGACCACAAGCGCCGGTATCCTAAGAGATGTAAAATAAAATATCAAAATATCAAAAAAGAGCCCAAAACATGTATAAAAAACTAAATAGCAATGCAAGCTTAGCATACACTTTTTTTTTAAATACCCACATTGCTGGGCACGCAGACTAAACGTCAAGCTCATCTAATTGGGGTTGTTTGCTGGAGAACAGGAGGTCAGGGTTCATATCTCGGCTGCGCGTACTAAGAACAGTTTTTCCTGAATAGTTTTCTCACTCTCCTTCCTCGAAAATGCGGGTACACTTACTTCCTCCTCAATACTCCATTAGCGTAACTAATGAATGCGAAAAAAATCCGAAAGAATATTTAGACAAGGTAGAAACACGTATATATGAAGAAAGAAAACCAAAACAGATGTGTTTTTGAGTAAAGCTGGCTATTTCGTGACTTCCAAGAAGAAACTTCTTACTGACAGAAGGACGGGGTGCGAGATGTGTTACGGTGTTAGGGGTGGGAGGGAGGGAGTATTCTGATTGATGCGGCATCCAGAGACGTCTCTCACTGACGCCGAGGGAACAGCTCCACCCCCCACCCCATCACCCTTCCACTCGTCAAGTCGGGAAATGACCCGGAACGAAGACATTTCAGTCTCCTTGAAAAACACCGCCCGGAAAAATTGAGCATGAAAAAAAAATTATGTGTTATATAAAGTTAAATTTTTGTAGGAAGGTATTTTAGAGAAAATAACTTTTTTTTAAAGTTAACATTTATAACATTAATTTTAACTAGGTATATTGTTAGTGATATTTTGTATGTAATTTAAGCCAAGGTAATATACCGGCAATCATATGTTGCACTTAGGTTAAGTACTGACACAACCTTTAACAATACATGAGTTTGCGGTTTACTGGAATGAGCACAAAACTATTTTCTATGACCCTATACATATAGACTTGTAAACATAGTTTAAAAGTTAGCATTTTCCCTTTGAAAATTACAAAATCCACATATTTCTGTTGATCATTAAGATCTAAATGTCCAGGAAACGAAAGGTAGCTGGTATAGGAGCGTAGAATGGATCTTTGTGGATAGAATGATGTCATTTAATACAACACATTGTATTGTCATTTTTATTTTCCCCTTCCCTTGTTAGTTCTACTGCGGGACAGTTCCACCCAGGAACGTTATAAGCACACTTGGTATCTGGAATTTCTGATCCACCATTTAAGCGCCTTGACACCAGAAACATTATCAAATAAAATCAGTTCCGATAACAGCGATTCCAGTTCTCTTCTCAAGTTCACGTATCGACTACAGCACTTGGTGGTTGAATGTGTCACTAACGTGTGGTCTGCTGTAGACCAGATATGCTAATACTATAAAACACCCCATTCCACTGGTGTTCAAGCATCCACAGTTTTTAACCTGAAAGCTTTTTTCGTCTTTGTTTCAAAATGACGTCATACATAATCTCGGGTTATCATATTCTCTCTCTATTATTACATTATTATTATTATTATTAGCACCGCGTCTTACTACCCGTTCGGGTTGTACGCACTTACGCTAATGTGTAATGTAGGGTGATTGTGAGATGAAATGAAGGACCTACAGTTTAACGTGGAATCCGAACCACGGTGGTGACCTGGCATTCCACACATTCACAAGATGTCTTGTCAGAGGTGTAGGAAGGGTTTGGAAATCAGATAAATCTGTGCCGGGACCGAGGATTGAACCCCGGCCGCCAGCATAGAAGTCTGACACCTTACCCCTAGACCACCAGGTCACCGGTCTATTATTACAGATCCTTCTTGTAAAGAGTAAGGGGGTTGCATACAATACATGTTTGCCAGGTTGCAATGTTGCCATGTTACCACGTTATTAACTTGTTTTCTTCCTGTGCGCGTTTGATCTACATCTCCGTGTGTTTTTGATATGAAGTTTCGGGCTCGCCCGAATTGCGCCAATTCTCTTAGCTCGGACCGAATTGCGCCAAGAGCTTAAAAGTGCCCCCCCAGACCGGACCCGAATTGCGCCAATACCCCCCTTCCCAAGACAGGACCCGAATTGCGCCAACTCTGAACATAAACAAATATTAATACTATGTCTGGCGGTAAGAAGGACACAAGTCAAAAAATATAAATCAAACAATATTATATCAAAGTGAAATTTCCGTTTTTAAAACATTGTCAATAATAGCTATATGTATGCTAAATAATAGTATAACAAACATAATAAAAACAAGTCATACAAAGGAGTTTTGGAAGGACACACACTTCACTAAGCTTAATCTGTCTATTTCTCCATTCCTAAACGGTTTAAGTTTTTTTTCAATGAATGATTGTTTCAACTTAGACTTATTATCTGTCCTTTGCACATTACCTTCTCTTACACTGTTGATTCGAATGTACGTGTCAGTTTGGACCGATTTTAAATTTTGTACGAAGACAAAAATGTTTGGGTGTTGAGAAGCACATGATGAATTAAATCTAGAATGGAAGCCTCTCGCACGCATTTGTTGTCCTCCATAAGTCCGATGAGTCAGCTGCCCAAATGCGCGGCGGGAATGTCGCTTGCTCCATCTCATCTATATATGTTTCAGTTAGGTAATCTGCAAAGCTCGTCAGTTTTGTATCAGCTGGCTGGATGCTGATCAGATCGCAGAAAGCGTCTTCTACTTCTTCGGGCCTCAAGTAAGTGAGCCCAAAACAGTAGTGGAGCCATTTCCCTCCATCCGAGCTTTCGTCTTTGTGCGTGGCAGCCAAACCGAGCTTTTGAATCTTTCTCCACCTAAAAGGAATCATAGTGGATGTTAATGATAAAAATATTAAAAGGAAGCAGGAAGGAAAATAGGAACGTAGCATTCTTTGAATCATAGTCTGGTTTAATACAGATCATAAATATATTTTACAAAATAGCCTATCAGTGGCCGTAATCATATGTACAAAAATGTGATGACACCCACACAGACAGGAAAACATTTAACTTTTTTTGGCTGGCATATGTTTAAAATGGCCAATAATAACAAATAAAAAATAGGCCTAGGACAGAATCGCAGATACTTTATCATAGCGTATATTCACTTTTTAATTAATGGGTCTGCTGAGACAATATTATTCGACGATTTGATAATTACACTTATTTGGATCTTTGTGTTAAAACCAAGTAATAAATAATTTTATTTGGCTAATATTTTTAATTTGAGTGTTTTAAATTTGTTTACCATATGTTTGTTTTATTTTACTGAGCGCACAAGTTGCTAATGGTTTTTGAAAACTAGTCACCAAAAACTATCCTTTTTTTTTAGCACCACGTCTTACTGCCCGTTCGGGCTATAGCCTATGTACTAATTACTCTAATGGGTTAGGGATTGGAAGGTTGAATTTATAGGAAGTGCATCCACATTTGCGTGGATAGAAAGTGGGGAAACCATTTAGGATCAAACCACCTCAGTGCACCCAGCTGGGTTCGAACCCCAACCTCCCGGTCTCGAGGGCCAGTTTAGTGCGAGAGTTGCGCCTTAGACCGTCCGGCTACCCGAGGGGTAAAAAACTATCCTTGAAATAGTTTGTTTTACCCGAAACTAAGTAGGCCCCTCACAATGTTATTATTCATTATAAATGCACGCCGATTTAACAAAAATCGTTAAAAATATTTTCAAAATATTTTGAGTTTTTGAATACTATTCATCTAATACCCTTAAAAGAACTTTGTCCCCTAAACCAAATAAACCGTATTAATTGTCATCTTAAATACACCCAAAATGTAGCCTATGTTTAAATCAAAATTGTTAAAGATATTTTTGAGAAATTTTAAATTATTTTCAAATTAATCATTAGTAAACTGCCCATAGTTCAATTATTTTCTGAAGCTCGATTATACAGTTCTATTCATCATTTAGAAAAAACTCTACAGATAAACACTTTGAATAAAAAAAAATTCAAGCAGATGATTGGGAGGTTGGGGATCGAATCCTGGTCGAGTGTAACTGAAGGTGGTTTTTCCTAAATGATTTTCCACTCTCACTACATGCAAATTCGGATTCACTTTCTCTGCATTCTACCTATCTCATACCAAAGCCTATTAGCATAATTAGTACATAAGGAGGCCTATAACTCGAACAGGTAGTAAAACGAAGTTCTAAAAAATCTTCAAGAGTGAAAAATATAATAATCAAGTCACAAACTATATAACATTATTTATGTAAAGTTGTAAAATAAAATTGTTTTGCTTACCAAGCTTGCGCTAAATGAAATCGACAGCCTACTATCCCGGTTTGTGGAAATGTTGACACGATGCACTCGTGGAGCGCTTGCTCGAAATCAATCACAATGTATAAAGGTTGAAGGTGAAGTTGTCCCTTCTCGCACTCCTCCTTTAGGATTCTCACAGCGTCAATGTAGCTCTGCTTTTTCTTGTTCTTAAGTAGGCAAAAGACTAGAGGTATGTATGACCCTTCAAAATACCCATGTACAGTAAAAAGCTGAAGAAAATGTTTCGGTGCGTATTCAAAGGTTCCATCCATTAACACAATTTCATTCTGACACAAATACTAAAGATTCGAGTCGCAAGAAAATATCACGATCCCCTTCTCTTTTTCGTTCCTCAACAAAAAGTTTTTGTCTTGAATAGTTTTTATTTCAATTGAATCTATGGCAAATTGAATTTCTTCGGAAGATTTAGGCAACTTTGGCAGTGTTTTTAGTTTAGTGTAGTTGATGTTATTCCTGATACATTTAATGTCCTTGCGGGTCTATGTTTTTATAGTTTTTTTCTGTTTCTGTAACTCTGTGTGGATTAACTTTGAAGGCCTTACTTCAATCTCATCAGCTTTCCTCTTAACTGCGTTGCTAATGGATCTTCTGTTCAACTCTTGATCTAGTAGTGGTTCGTGGTTGTGTTCGTTTTCAGTCCGCGAGAAAATGTTTCCACCATCAAGAGTAAATATTTTAGCCTTGCAGTCCTTTTTAGTGCATCTCCACCTTTCTTCCCTCGTCAACTTTAATTGATTCACCTGTCGATACGTATAATTATAATAGACAATCAGAACTTTCCCTTTTTCACTATAAATCCTTTCCATATCAATAATTCTCGCTAATATTATCACAGTTCACACAAAACCAGAAAAAAAAAATACACCGGGACAGTCACTGTTGTCGAGACAATTAATAAGTATTGGACAGATGGATGTCAATACTACTGTTACAAGTCTTGTTTGGGGCACTTAGGGCGTTTTTACATTCCTTTACTAAGGGGAGGAAAGCATAATGAGGCGAGAGCTTGTTTGCGATGGTCTTTGTTTGTATCATCCCCCCCACCTCCCTCACTGACTACCTGAACTTGACTTGGCGCAATTCGGGTCCGGGATTAGTAAACAGTTTTTAATCCCTTAATAACTGGCGCAATTCGGGTCTGCCCGAAGTTTCTGCCTTTTGTTAGGGCTGCCAGATTTTTGCTAGTGCAAACCGGGACAAAAATAATTTAACTGTCACCATTTTATTTCAATTTTTACGAAACATAAAATAAATGCCTTATACATATTACAAAAAAAAACCAGCAACATTAATGATTTAATAAACAAACAAAAAACGTTAAATTTTACTCATATTTGTGATCAGATTTTGTACTCATGTTTGTGATAAGATTTTGCCTCCATTTTGCACTGTCTTTTCGGCATGTTTAGACTTTTAACACTGTTGATTAAATTTAATAAATAAATAAATTTCAGAACCATGAAATAAACATATCGCTGCAGTTTTACTTACTCCCTCACAATGAAACAACGATGTACAAATTCAAAGAGAATGTAATCACTAAACCTATAGAATAGACGAAACTTTCCCTAATTGGTCTTTTTTAGCCCCGCACCTTAATACAACTACCCGTTCAGGCTTGTGTACTAATTACATTAATGGTTTTTAAGGTTTGGGAAGGTTATCTTAAAAGGAAGTGTATCTGCGTTAGCGTGGAGAGAAAATGGAAAACTATGTTGGAAAAACTACCCTTAGTACACCCAACTGTGATTTGAACCACGATCTCCCAATCATCGGCAGTCTAGTCCATTTCAAAAGAAGTGCCTTAGACCATGTGGCCACCGAAGTGGGTTCAGGTATGTTTTTTTTTTCAAAGTAAAATGTTTTTGTACTCCTAGACCTACTAAGTCTTCTTCAGACATTTTCTTTCTCGATTCTTCAAGATGATGACACCTTGAGGGTGGGGCACTGTTAGCATGTGTGTATCTGTTACACGTGAGTCCACCCCCACCCCCTATCCCCCAAGAGCCCCGAACTTGAACGTGTATAGCCGGATTCTAGAGATTCACCGAGACCCCCTTTTGTCCATCAGTTGAGCAGGAAAAGAGGGACTGATCCCATCATTAGCCCTTCCTCCCTTCCCCCAGAGGGGGGGAGGTTCTTTCTTCCCCTGTTTGCCTTTCAACACCCTTCAAGAGAGGGGGTCAACCAACTCCCCCACCCCCTTATAAACCTTAAGATAATCTCAACAAACACTTGGAGAGTATAGTGAAGATAAGAAAGTAAAACACACACAAAGAAAAAAGATTTGTCTTTCAAATCAACATAATCAACATATACCTCTATTTTGAAAGTAAGAAACAAGTTGACCTTCACTCTACCAGTTTGGTTGCACCAGCCACCAGTCATTTCAATAAAAAATAAAGTCCCTTTAAACTTAAAAGAAAGAGGTGTGTCATGTAGACTGTCAAAGCCAGGCAAGTATGTATTTAGACTGTTAATCCCCTCCCCCCCCCAAATTATTTTAATTGAAAAATTACAACTGGACAAGGGAATTGAACCCTTGACCTTTTTGGCTTAGCACTGAGCTATCTAGGAATCGTCCTGTGTTCAAGGTTATTCTTCACTCATATTTTAGGGTAGAGTCTGTGCCTGTGTTTAAAAAAATTGTAAAATAAAAATAAATACACTTTATTTATCAATATATTACTACATTAATTATTATTAGAGGAAAGGATTTTGATTGCATGTCTTTTTTTTCCTCTTTTTTTCGTTACATCCAATGCTCGTAAGTACAGAGGCTCTGTTTATGATCCCCTTACTGTAGAAATATAATTATATTTAATACATATTTTTAAAGTAATTTTAAGGCATTCATGCTGAATAAATATATATATTTTTAAAATACTATCGTTATTTCTTATTCCGACACCTTAGCTCAGTCATTAGTATGTCTGTCTACTGAGCTAACGGTCCCGGATTCGATTTCTGGAATGGCCGAAAAATGTATCATTAGTAAAATGTGGGTTCTCTCTTTACCAGTGATGAATTAACGGCGGGGTCTGGGTATTATGTTTGTTATAAATTTAAGTTAGTTTATAAGCTGTGTGCTGATAGGCTTATGGTCAATTAGTTTAGAAAATACAAGTTTAATACCTCAAATAAATAAAAAATAAATTATAGTTTATAAATGCGTAGCGGCTCTCTTTTTTTTAACACACAGTTGTCCATATGATAAGATAATGTAGACAATGAACTTTTTATCCTCTTTACTTGGTTATAAAATACACATTCCTGGTGAGACTGCAACTAACCTGGAGAGGGTTGCGTCGGGATGGGGTGGCTATTAATTCTGAAGGAGGTACTTATACATCAGTATTATGTTTAGTGGAATGCAAGAGTTTAGTTTTTAAAGGCTTTTCATTGCATTTTATATTAGTAAAGTGCTTGTTTGATTTAGTCGTGGACCTTTATTACGAATTTTTGTTCGAATTTTTAGGCCTTCTTTTGATAATTTTTAGTTCTTCAAAATCCTGACCCTGCAGTGATTAAATATAAACTTTAAAGGGCTATTAAACTTAGTGACAATATTCTCTATCGTCTTAGTCGCGACATAAAGGTGCCTACACCTCTCCTGGTGGACAGTATAAACAGCTCAACCAAGTGGTAAAATAAATTAGGGTATGGGGAGGGGGGGTTGATGAAATGTTACAAGAGCGACAGCATACAACTTTCTGGAAGGTCTTTTCTCTTACCAGAATTCTACTATATACTAGGTTTACTAAACAAGCAGATTTGGCTCCCAATTTTTTTTTAAATTGTTGTAATGTTCATATTTGGCTCTTTGGCAAATAAGTTTGCCGACCACTGTACTAGGATATTGTAGAAAAAATGCCTTCCTAACTAAATTGAGGTATCTATCTGCCATATAAAGGTTCTTCCTATGAAAATTGAAATGTACAGTACAATGGAGAAATTGAATGTTGAGTTATTTCCAAATATTTTTTTTTTCACTTTGCAAGAAACCATTTGTGATGAATACACTTTTTTTTTTCTAAAATAAACAATTTTAGAGGCCTTGCAAAAAATATATTTGTTTATATTTATTGAGATTTTACTTAGAAATAATAAAAACTTATGTATATACTTAAGTCATTAAAAAAAATACTAGTGAAGGTTTCCAAATTATTTTATCTTAGAAAAAGTATTACAGCCAAAATAGTACTAATAGTTTTTTTAAAGGTGCAAAACTCGTTTTTACGCCCTAAAGAAACTCCTACACCTTAGACCTCAGAGCAGGGATTCCCAACCGGTATGCCACGAAGTTTTCTAAGGTTTAATTTATTACTTAGTTGTCTATAAATATCAATAAAAAGAAATCACGTGAAAATTCTCCATTAAGATAGCTGCGGAATTAAACTTATAAATTGCAGGCGTTAGCCCACCATCGATGAATTTATTTATGGATGTTTTCGAAAGTTCTATTTAAAATGAATGATTTTTTATTGTAAAATAATAATTACACTTATTGCTACCTGCATCTAGCTATATACAAATCATTTTAATTGTTATCTAAATTTAATAGAAAAATGTATTATACATATTAAAATACATATTTTTGTACAAGTGTGCGTGAAAATATTGTCTCAACTAAGTGTGCCCTGAAGTGAAAAAGGTTGGGATTTACTGCTTTAGAGTATGCCTACCACCATTTTTTAGACATTTATTTAAAAACTCTTAATTATTAATATACGTTATCAGATTAAATAATATCCACCCGTTGATAATGATAATAATTATTTATTAATCCCTGAAAATATTATACATGATAAAAATCACGCACAGAAACTACAAACTGACTGTTGCTTTCAAGACAACCATTTTTATCAAACTATATTTATTTTACTACGATTTAATTATATCTTAAAAGCTAATTATTTAATTAAATTTATAATCCAGTAAAGAGTTAGTCTTGGGTCATTAGAGGGACGAGTTAAACTCCGGTTATTCGCCTCGTTAGCCGAGATAGCCTTGAGGCGGTCACTTCTCCGGGTTTCCAGAGTAGCTATGAGCTTGGTTTCAAGGGAAGCTACAAGCCAAGTATCAAAGGAAGTTACGAGTAAGTTTTCAAGAGAGAAACAAATCGGTTTCAAGGGGAGATACGAGCTAGGCTTCAAGGGAAGCTACGTATTAGGTTTAAAATGACTCTATGGGTCAGGTTTAAAGGGAAGCAAGAAGCCTAGTTTCAAAGGAAGCTACGAGCTGGGTTTCAAAGGAGGCTTTGAGCTAAGTTTCAAGGGATGCTACGTATCAGGTTTTAAATTGATCTTTGGCTCAGATGTAAAGGGAAGCAACAAGCCTGGTCTCAAAGGAAGCTACTAGCCAGGTTACAAAGAAAGTTAAAATTTTTATTTCAAGGGAATCTACGAGCCAGGTTTCAAGAAAAGCTACAAGTCAATTTCAAGGGAAGCTACGAGACAGGTTTAAAAAAACTACAAGACATGTTTCAAGGGAAGTTTTGAGCCAGGTTTCAAGAAAAGCTATGAGCTAGGTTTCAAGAAAAGCTACAAGCCAGGTTTCAAGGTAAGCTACGAGTCATGTTTCAAGAAAAGATACAAGCCATATTTCAAGGGAAGCTATGCGTCAGGCTCCAAAAGAAGCTACGAAGCCAGTTTCAAGGGAGACTACGAGTCAGGTTTGAAGAGAAGCTATGAGGCATGTCTAAAAGGAAGCAACGAGCCAGGTTTAAAAGGAAGCTATGATAGGTGAGAAATGGTTTTCTTCCGTTGTTACGCCTCACCTCTAAAGCTTCAAGTTTTGATCTCTTCCTGAAATCGTCCAACTTGAGCAGGAACGGGAACATTTTTTAATGGGGGAGGGGGGTAAACGCTAGTTAACTCTTTGGAGTTTATATAACAAAAATTTCTGCTTCTTTTTTTTTTTTACTACCACATCTTTTTAGCTGTTCAGGTTATACGTATATATTATGATATTATATGGTAATCGAATATTTTAGTTATGTTGTAGGTTAAAATTAATTTAAAAAAACTCCCTAGGGAGCCGAGATACCGCCAATCTGACGCTGCTCTTAGTTTAAATTTTGACAAATCCTTTACATGAACGAACACAAAACCTATTTTCTATGGTCTTATACATATATATATATATATGTGTATATATATATACTTGTAAACATAGTTTAAAAGTTGACATTTTCCCTCTGAAAAGTACAAAAATCCATATATTTATGTTGATCATTAAGAGCTAAATGTCCGGGAAACGAAAGGTAACTGGTATAAAAGCGTATAATGGATCTTTGGGAATATAATGTTGTCATTTAATAGGGGGGTCACAACACATTGTATTGTCGTTTGTATCATCCTCCTCCCTTGTTTGTTCTCCTACTGCCAGACAGCTCCACCCAGGAATGTTATAAACCCAATTGGTTTGTGGAGTTTAGGAATTTCTGAGATACTATTTTAGCTCTTTAAAACGGCACCATTGTCGAGGCGCACGAATACACTATCACTGAAATATAAAAATATAAAAATTTATTTCTGACACCCACCCATAATATGACATAGAACAAACACCCTTCGGTGACCACTGATGACGGGAAAATTGAGGTTCGAATCTCGGTCGGGTGTATTAAGGGTGGTTTTTCCAAATTAGTTTTCCACTCTCCCTTTACGCAAGTGCGGATACACTTCCTCTAAATATAACCTTCATAATCCATAAACACACTATCGTAATTAGTACATAAGCTTATAATCTGAACGGGTAGTAAGACACGCTGCTAATAAAATCTGATTCAACTTAGTTAAGTTTAACTAAGATAACAATCAAGTTGAAGCCTAAAGGAGAAAATAATATGGATCCTTGAAGGCGAATGAATATAAAGTCTAATTTTTTTAAATTAAAGGGCCCTTTTTTTTTTAGAAAATACAAACATATTTTACTACGGTCAAAATTGATAACACTCTAATATATTGTTATTGTTATTTTAAAAGTATTGATAATATCGATCAAAAGTGACAGCTGCAGATAACATGACTTGACGTATGAACATGAGAGAGTAGATCTAGTAGCTTTTCTGTCAGATAGGGCCCTTACTACGAAAATCGGAATACACCAACGATAGATTTTTGTACGGATTTACGAAATTAATTAAAGCTTCCATTAAAACAATGGATTTTGACATTTAAAACTCATGTAATCTAATAACAACTTTATGTTAAAAATATATATCTGTATAAAATCCCGAGAAAACGCTTTAGCGCTCAATGTTAATGCTCTGTACCGTCGATATTGACCTTTACGGCAGCTGCTAATGCAACCGGTCGAGAAATAAAACCGCCGCATGTTTATAACATAATTACGACTGGACCCCGAGAGAAATCATTTTAATTACAGAGTTAGACACGTCCAAGGAAACTCGAGGTTATAACTGAGGTAATTAATTTCCTATTGCGGTTTCTTCCGTAAAAAAAAACACGGCTGAATGTGTCATGAGGGAAATGATTAGTAATTAGATGCGAGGATGATGTTTCAATTAGAGATAAGATGGGAGATTCTCACGCGATTGAATGGAGACAGTTACAGTTAGCTTGAGGTGACAATTGTTTTTGTCTTGTCAATTTTGGGGAATAATCACTCTAAAATCACTTATGGGATCTAGAGAATGTGGAGGGCCGCATTTAAAAAAATCTGTATTATCACCATCTTAAGAAAAATAATTACAACTAATTAGTTATCTTTCCAAAACAAAAATAAAAGAGTAAGCCCCATATTTAAAACAATAATAATAATAATAATACCAACCCTATATTTTCCACCCGAAAAAAATTGAAACCCTTTATTCGCGACAAAGGTGTTAATGTCATGCTTTAAATCTTATACCGTTAATTTCAGTTGAGAAAACAGCTGTTAGCGTATGTATGTGTTACAAAAAATCGCACACATTGGTTGTGCAAATTCAACCATTTATGGGAAATGATCCATGTTGAAGAAAGGGTATAGATTTGATACACCGACCTCACATGCCAGAATTTTCCAAATTATGCCAAATTCCCAAATAAAACATTGAAAAAATGTTGTATTTTCTCTAACATTGTAAAAAGAAGAATCAGGTCTCAATGTATGTTGTTCATCATGAGGTCCGCGAGCCGCAATAGTCCATGGATAAGGCCGTGAGTTTGATATGTCTGCCGTAGAGTGAGTATAGTAAGTAATATTAGTATATTCTTGTTATTGGGCAGTGTCAATAAATTAGATATCCACTTAGGTGGCCTCGTGGTCTAAGTCAGGTGTCGGCAATCCATCGATCGCGATCGATCGGTCGATCTCACGGCAATTCTCAGTCTATCACGTAAAAAATTACATCGTCATTAAAACTCGATCTTTGAATTTTCTAGACTCTCCAGAATATATCATATATATATATATATAATTTTTTTTAACTTGAATATGACCAAAATAACATTTATCGGTCATAATCGGCAGTGTTATTAGGAAATAAAATATGTTAATATGAAAATTTACAATTTTATCTATTCTTTTTTTCTTCTTCAACAGTGGTGACATGAGTATTTGAGAAAATTTTAGATATAAGGAATAAATAAAAGAGTACAGGTGAAAAAAAATCAAATCCAACGTACAATGGAGAAAGGATGGATGAAGGCGGGACCTTTGATAGGTTTTTAAATAACTCCAACTAGAACGCGAACTCCCCAACACATGGAGGTAAATGCAGCGGTGAGCGGTCTGTTCACGCGAGCAAGCCGGGCCGCGCGGTCAGATGCGTGGACTGATCGCTCATGTCGAGTTGTTCACCCAGTCTATCAGCGGGCAGCAGCCATTTTGATGCAGTTTGAGACCACGTGTCAGGTGTCCGAGCTTTTCTTGTTTTTGTTTTATATCTTTCTAATCGGTATGGATCCAGAAACCACAGAGCGGCTCATAGAAGCTGTTAAAGAGAATTACATAAGGTACAGTGTGAAATTGGATGGCTATAGGAATAGTAGATTAACGAACAGGAAGTGGGACGAAATAGGCCCTTTGTTTGGAATGAGAGGTAAGAAGAAGAAGTTATGTGATGCTTCCACAGCGTAGATTACATGCACACACCCATTACTATGAAGACCTCGACCAGAACCACGCAACTCACCCTTTGTGCCCAAAAGTTCGCCAACGTATCGCGTTCGCCTTGGTGTGTTGTGTCCTTAAGTCAATTGGGGTCCGAAAAATATTGCCAACCCTTGTTTTAAGGAGTTATTCTGGTGTTCGACTAGACTCACAATGGCGGTGAGCTCAGGGTTCGAATACCAACGGGTTGGAGGCTAAATATTCCTAAGCATTCCTAAATATTTTCCCAAGCTCTTTCCACGCAGATGTAAATACATTTTCTCTTAAGGCCACACCTACGAATTTTGATTTAATTTAAACGTAAAAAGCCGCTTCGGTGGCATCATGGTCTAGGATGCTGCTATCCAGTCCCAGTAGACTAGACGGCCGATGACGAAGATATTGAGGTTCAAATTTCGGTAGGATGTACTGAGGGGGATTTTTCCTCAATTGTTTTCCGCTCTCCTTCCACGCAAATGCGGGTACACTTCCTCAAAATATAAGCTTCCTAATCCTTAAAGCCACTATCGTAATTAGTAGATAAGCATATAATTTGAACGAGTAGTAAGACGCGATGCAAAAAAAAAAAAACTTTTATTTTACGTTTCGTGTAAAAATTCTTTTAGTTCTGAAACTTATAATTCATATTTATACAACAAATATTGTTAAAAACGTTTCACGTAATTTTCATTTATAATATATCAATCATATTAGGGTTTTATTGGTGTTATACTACAAAAGCCTTTAAACATCAATAAACATGTGAAACATGCTTTATATAACAATGAGAATATTATGAAAAGTTCATAACAATAGTTTTTTTTAGAACTATGAACTGTTAATTTCGGGAAGCACGGTATTTTTCCCACAAAAAAAAAAGTTCTAAATAATTTAAACGTGGTAGTTTCAGCCTAGGAACCACTATCAATTCTTTATTTCCATTAATATTTAATCAGAAATGATCCACATCCAATAGTGTTAGTGTAAATTTACTAGTTCTAGCCGACTGTATCACAGAGTCGATTGGCTAGTGATGCACGCTATTAATTTTACCTTCCACATTCCTACCCCATTATTGTAAAAAAAAAAAAAAATACGTGTATAGTACTGACGGGTGGTAAAATGTGGGGGATGCAAAACAAAAATAGCCTTAGGAGGTTTGGGTGAGTGGTTTGAGGAGGGGGGGGGGGGGGCTAGTAGGGCAGGATGTATGTAACCTTCCAATATAAAATATAAAACATGTTTCTCAAAATCCTTCCTATTCTGGGAAACGTATTACGAGTAAAATAAAATAATAAATATAGCCCCTCAACTTTTTAACGAACCTTTTCGATGTGGCTTCTATCTATCTATCTAACTCGTGCTGCGTGCTGTTTGTTTGTTTGTTTTTTGCCTGAGGGTTGGAGGAGGGCAAGGCGGTATGAACAGCGAATCCTTTTCCTGGAATACGGAGCTCATAAATTCAGAGGTGGTGTAAGAAAGGAGGTTACTTGTTGCTGGTTGGAAAAGTTTCATGTGGGGTGTGGCTGTTTGTTTCTCTTCAACTCATACGCTCCTGTTATTTATATAAAAGAGATACTTTTGTGTTTTCACGTTGGGGGTAGTATAATTAGGGGGTTGCTCACTAACCCCTACTCGCTCCCCCTTCCCCCACACCTAACACTCACAGACCCCATACTTGGATGCTTTATCAATTTTAACCTAAAGTCATTTTACTTGATTAAATTAAATAAAAGAGAGAATTTCCCTTCCAAAACCTGTGCGAGGAAAAATAAATAGCTTGAAGCAATATTGGGTTTATTTCTTTATTGTAAAAGCCTTTGAATTTGACTTTAAATGAAAAATAACGTTACAATTTTTAACTAAAATTTGTTTAGATTAAATTGCCATTCTACTCTTTTTATGTATAGCTTATATATATATATCCAATCTACTATTTTTATGTATAGATTATATATATATATATATATATATATATATATATATATATATATATATAAACTAAGATAGTTAACGAACCCTTTCTGAACCATCTGATTAAATCAGCACACCAGAATTTCTATGAGCGAGAGTGAAAGGCCCTACCAATTTGGCCGGGAAAGGTATTCTCACATGTCTTCCAAGATTATTTTACATGCCAATATCGAGATGGGACATCTTTACTTCCCCTCCGAAGGAAGTCGTGCTACTGAATTTTATCGCTCAAGAAAATTCCGTTGATCCCGACTGGGTTTGAATCCACAAACATCGGAACTGGAGGCGAGTACTTTACCTAAGACAACCGAGGTCAGCTATTTTGTTTGTTACTTACGATTATAATCGCATCTAAATATCATAGTCTATAAAATTTGTTTGCTAAGCAGTTGTTTTAACCAAAGAAATCAAAATAGTATATTAAAAACTCAGTTTACACTGAAAGGTAGCAGTCTTACCTTGATGGAATACCCTATTACCCTATCACATAAGCTACACCATTGTGGAACAAAGCAAGGTAACAATCTTACCTTGATGAATTACACTATCACCCTATCATACATGCTACACCATTGTGGAACAAAGAAAGATAACAATCTTACCTTGATGGATTACCCTATCACCCTATCATATAAGCTACACCATTGTGGAACAAAGCAAGGTAACAATCTTACCTTGTTGGATTATACTATCACCCTATTAT
The DNA here is from genome assembly GCA_039000515.1 of Timema cristinae. Classification (NCBI taxonomy): domain Eukaryota; kingdom Metazoa; phylum Arthropoda; class Insecta; order Phasmatodea; family Timematidae; genus Timema; species Timema cristinae. The sequence goes on from JBCFYV010011172.1 coordinate 95,373,478, forward strand.
ATAAGCTACACCATTGTGGAACCAAGCATGGTAAGAATCCTACCTTGATGGATTACCCTATCACCCTATCATATAAGCTACACCATTGTGGAACAAAGCAAGGTAACAATCTTACCTTGATGGATTACACTATCACCCTATCATTAAAGCTACACCATTGTGGAACAAAGCAAGGTAACAATCTTACCTTGATTGATTACCCTATCACCCTATCATATAAGCTACACCATTGTGGAACAAAGCAAGGTAATAATCTTACCTTGATGGATTACCCTATCACCCTATCATATAAGCTACACCATTGTGGAACAAAGCAAGGTAACAATCTTACCTTGTTGGATTATACTATCACCCTATTATATAAGCTACACCATTGTGGAACCAAGCATGGTAAGAATCCTACCTTGATGGATTACCCTATCACCCTATCATATAAGCTACACCATTGTGGAACAAAGCAAGGTAACAATCTTACCTTGATGGATTACACTATCACCCTATCATTAAAGCTACACCATTGTGGAACAAAGCAAGGTAACAATCTTACCTTGATTGATTACCCTATCACCCTATCATATAAGCTACACCATTGTGGAACAAAGCAAGGTAATAATCTTACCTTGATGGATTACCCTATCACCCTATCATATAAGCTACACCATTGTGGAACAAAGCAAGGTAATAATCTTACCTTGATGGATTACACTATCACCCTATCATATAAGCTACACCATTGTGGAACAAAGCAAGGTAACAATCTTACCTTGATGGATTACCCTATCACCCTATCATTGTACACTTCATTTATCATGAAAGGTATAATTCTTACCTGAGCTGGTATAGTGTAATCGGTTAAGCTAAGCATAATAAGTTTCAAGTTTTATTGGACGTTGCCTTCCTAAGACGTCACGGCAGGGCGAAGTAGTATTTCCCATGTTAAGGGTGTTAAAGTCTCAGAACTTTTTAGAGAAATTGAACTGTTGGCTCCAAATAACAGTTTCTGGCTGTTTTAAGATATCAAAAATATCTTCTTTATTTTAATTTTTAATATTTTTTTAATTTGATCAAATTGACGTTAAACGAATTAGATTAGTAAGTATCTCAAAAACTATTAATTTCTTTTGTCATTTTCATAAAGACTTGCTATAGATGATCTTGTAAAGATTATAGGTTGTAATCTTTTTTAATAGAATAAAAATATTAAGATAAGTAATAATAGAGAAAAATCGTTATGTATTTTTTTGTTTAAATAGTTATGTTTAATTTAACTTTATAATACTAATTCTTCTCCAAGTATTAAGTAATACAAGTAAAAGACTTACTTTTTTTTATAGATGTACGGACATTCTACTTTACTCACTCTTACCCTATTATAATAACTAATTTCGAATAGCTTAGATGGATGGTAAGACGTCCTTTAAGAAATAAATAATTATGTAAAATATATATATATATACTTTACACCAACTGCATGAACCTCCAGTTCCAAAGATATGCAGGCAGACACATACATTTTGATGAAGATGATGAATTGGAGGATTTACTATCTAATGTGGAACATCCTTCACTCGTTAGTGAAAATACTCTTTCAAAATATGAATATAGAAATGAGAATACCTTACCACCACTTTTCATAGAAAATATTGAAAAGGCACAGGATTCTCTCACTACGGGTCACCGAATTATTGATGTAATGCCTTTTTCTAAACAGACCAGTAAATTAGGTGAACACTCCAAATAATGTACGTTAGGTCACTATAAGCTAGAAAAAGAAATAAGAAATGGGCTTGAATATACTCTGGTTTATTTTTGTGACAATTGTGATGGTAGGAAATGCATTACCTCAAAACAACCCGCACACATACATAATTCAATGACACTGTTGATTGGGGCAGTGTTCTAAGAGTCGATTTTTTTTTTTACCTCTTCGACACCCTTAACGATCCTGTAAATGTTAAGAACAAAGATTGAAACTTACCGTGTACTTACAATGAGAGAAAACAAAATAACACTAAATATTGTTTTTATGTATTCTCACTTTTTTATAAAATCGTGAGTTTAAGCTATCTTATTTTATCAACTAGAGTAAGGGGGTTTGTGCTATTCAGCGGCACAGCTATTAATCCTGTTTTTTATGGATTCTGAGATGACAGGGGGATGGGGTGATAGGAAGGGTTGTAGCACATGATGGTGGCAGAGGGAGGGAGGGGGATGGAGGAGGGGGGGGGATGGAGCACCTGGGTGCGGGATAGAGTGGAGACAATATTTTTTTGGTGCGTGGTTCTGTGACTCATTAGCATAATTGTTGATGGAGGACTTGAGGGAGGGGGAGGGGGAGCGCAGAGGACACGACTGGGATGCGCGGAGGGCTATGGATGGCTGAGAGGGGGGGCGGGGGGGGACTAGCATACGGGGAACAGGGTTTTCTCTCCCTCTCTCTCCGCAAATGCGGGTCGTCTCACGGTCTCGATGTGTAGGTGTATTCTAGGTAGTAAAACGTATCATGGATTGGGATCCTGGGTAGTATGCTACCTTAGTACAGCAAAGTTAAGACCCTCTACATAAAACTTCAATACCGCGGAGGTTTTTAGTTTCAAAAAACAGAATACCACTCTTGAGTAGACCCGACTAGATTCGAACCCTAGATGCGACCACCGGAGGGGATCTGAGTGGTCAGTCCTAGGTTGAATCCCTAGATCACAGGAAACAACCTAACGGAACAGGCTACTGATCTAGAAGTCCCGGGTTCGACCTAATGGAACAGGCTACTGATCTAGATGTCTCGGGTTCGGAACAGGCTACAGATCCCTAGGTCCTAGGTTGAATCCCTAGATCACAGGAAACAACCTAATGGAACAGGCTACAGATCCCTAGGTCCTAGGTTGAATCCTCATATCTATAATGTAGATCATAGGATAACAGTATGAAGCCTTGACCAGATTGAAGACAAGCACTCTTACAATATGAAGTAGAATCAGATTGAAGATAAGCACTCTTACAATATGAAGTAGGATCAGATTGGAGACAAGCACTCTAACAGTATGAAGTCTGGACCAGATTGGAGACAAGCACTCTAACAGTTAGAAGTCTGGACCAGATTGAAGACAATCACTATAGCAGTATGAAGTCTGGAGCAGATTGAAGACAAGCACTTTAACAGTATGAAGTCTTGACCAGATTGAAGACAGGCACTCTAACTGTATGAAGTCTTGACCAGATTGAAGACAAGCACTCTAATAGTATGAAGTAGAATCAGATTGAAGATAAGCACTCTTACAATATGAAGTAGGATCAGATTGAAGATAAGCACTCTATCAATAAGAAGTAGGATCAGATTGGGTACAAGCACTCTAACAGTATGAAGTCTGGACCGGATTGAAGATAAGCACTCTTACAATATGAAGTAGGATCAGATTGGAGACAAGCACTCTAACAGTATGAATTAGAATCAGATTGAAGATAAGCACTCTAACAATATGAAGTAGGAACAGATTGGAGACAAGCACTCTAACAGTATGAAGTAGAATCAGATTGAAGATAAGCACTCTAACAATATGAAGTAGGAACAGATTGGAGACAAGCACTCTAACAGTATGAAGTAGAATCAGATTGAAGATAAGCACTCTAACAATATGAAGTAGAATCAGATTGGGTACAAGCACTCTAACAGTATGAATTAGAATCAGATTGGAGATAAGCACTCTAACAATATGAAGTAGGATAAGATTGGAGACAAGCACTCTAACAGTATGAAGTAAAATCGGATTGGAGACAAGCACTCTAACAGTATGAAGTAGAATCAGATTGAAGATAAGCACTCTAACAGTATGAAGTAGGAACAGATTGGAGACAAGCACTCTAACAGTATGAATTAGAATCAGATTGAAGATAAGCACTCTATCAATAAGAAGTAGGAACAGATTGGAGACAAGTACTCTAACAGTATGAAGTAGAATCAGATTGAAGATAAGCACTCTAACAATATGAAGTAGGATCAGATTGGATACAAGCACTCTAACACTATGAAGTAGAATCAGATTGAAGATAAGCATTCTATCAATATTATGTAGGAACAGATTGGATACAAGCACTCTAACACTATGAAGTAGAATCAGATTAAAGATAAGCACTCTTACAATATGAAGTAGGATCAGATTGGATACAAGCACTCTAACACTATGAAGTAGAATCAGATTGAAGATAAGCACTCTTACAATATGAAGTAGAATCAGATTGGATACAAGCACTCTAACAGTATGAATTAGAATCAGATTGAAGATAAGCACTCTAACACTATGAAGTAGGAACAGATTGGAGACCAGCACTCTAACAGTATGAAGTAGAATCAGATTGGAGACAAGCACTCTAACAGTATGAAGTAGGATCAGATTAGAGACAAGCACTCTAACAGTATGAAGTCTGGACCAGATTGAAGACAAGCACTCTAACAGTATGAAGTCTGGACCAGATTGGAGACAAGCACTCTAACAATATGAAGTAGGATCAGATTGGAGCCAAGCACTCTAACATTATGAAGTAGGAACAGATTGGAGACAAGCACTCTAACAGTATGAAGTAGAATCAGATTGGAGACAAGCACTCTTACAATATGAAGTAGGAACAGATTGGAGACAAGCACTCTAACAGTATGAAGTCTGGACCAGATTGGAGACAAGCACTCTAACAGTATGAAGTAGAATCAGATTGAAGATAAGCACTCTAACAATATGAAGTAGGATCAGATTGGATACAAGCACTCTAACACTATGAAGTAGAATCAGATTGAAGATAAGCATTCTATCAATATTATGTAGGAACAGATTGGATACAAGCACTCTAACACTATGAATTAGAATCAGATTAAAGATAAGCACTCTTACAATATGAAGTAGGATCAGATTGGATACAAGCACTCTAACACTATGAAGTAGAATCAGATTGAAGATAAGCACTCTTACAATATGAAGTAGAATCAGATTGGATACAAGCACTCTAACAGTATGAATTAGAATCAGATTGAAGATAAGCACTCTAACACTATGAAGTAGGAACAGATTGGAGACAAGCACTCTAACAGTATGAAGTAGGATCAGATTAAAGATAAGCACTCTAACATATGAAGTAGAACAGATTGAGACTAAGCACTCTAACAGTATGAAGTTAGGACCAGATTGGAACAAGCACTCTAACAGTATGAAGTAGAATCAGATTGAGACAAGCACTCTAACAATATGAAGTAGGAACAGATTGGATACAAGCACTCTAACATATGAAGTAGAATCAGATTGGAGACAAGCACTCTAACAATATGAATGTAGGACAGATTGGAGACAAGCACTCTAACAGTATGAAGTTAGAATCGGATTGAAGAAAGCACTCTAACAATATGAAGTAGGACAGATTGGAGACAAGCACTTAACAGTATGAAGTTAGAATCAGATTGAGAAAAGCACTCTAACATATGAAGTAGAACAGATTGGAGATAAGCACTCTAAACATATGAAGTAGGGATCAGATTGGAGACAAGCACTCTAACAGATGAAGTAGAATCAGATTGAAGATAAGCACTCTAACAATATGAAGTAGGAACAGTTGGAGACAAGCACTCTAACAGTATGAAGTAGAATCAGATTGGGAAGATAAGCACTTTTACAATATGAAGTAGGAACAGATTAGAGACAAGGCACTCTAACTGTATGAAGTAGGAACAGATTGAGACAAGCACCTCTACAATATGAAGTTGGACAGATTAAGACAGGCACTCTAACTGTATGAAGTTGGAACAGATTGAGACAAGCACTATAACTAGTATGAAGTCAGGACAGATTGAGACAAGCACTCTAATAGTTTGGACCAATTGAGAAAGCACTAGTTAGTTTTCAGTGATTAGTGGTGACAAGATATAATAGTTGCGATAGATTTTTCGGTTGTGTTTGATAGCCTGGACTGGAGATTAGGTGTTAGAATCCCTGTTTTAGGGGGTTAGGAAGAATACCCGCATTCACGTGAAAAGAAAGTTGAAATTCACCTTCAGTACACCCTGGATCTCCACGTCATCGGCAGTCTAGTAGCGCCTATGAAGATCCAGTTTGATACATGAAGATTCTGATTGAGGCATGGAGACCCAGATTGAGACATGAAGATCCAGATTGAGACATGAAGTCCCAGATTGAAACATGAAGACCCAGAGTGAGACATGAAGACTCCCATTGAGACATGAAGACCTAGTTTGAGACAAGAAGATCCAGATTGAGACATGAAGATCCAGTTTGAGACATGGAGAACCAGATTGAGACATGGAGGCCCAGATTGAGACATGAAGATCCTGATTGAGACATTAAGATCTAGTTTGAGACATGGAGAGCCCCATTGAGACATGAAGATCTAGTTTGAGACATGGAGCCCCAGATTGAGACATGAAGACCTAGTTTGAGACATAAAGACTAAGATTGGGAACATGAAGATCCAGTTTGAGACATGGAGATCCAGTTTGAGACATGAAGATCCAGATTGAGACATGAAGACCCATCTGTTGGTAATACTAGGTGGTCCATGAGTTATAGATGGATAGTTAGATATTACAATCGCAGCAGGAATATGATATTTTGATGAATGGAAATACTAAATTATCGTACCTACCGTAGCAAGTATTATTTTCACCACGTTACGCGCCTTATCACGGATGACAGAGAGAGGTGATGAGTCGGGGGTTCTCCCTCTCTCTCATCAAACAGAGAGAGTTGATGGGTCAGTGTGACGTAGTGCTATAGTATGTGGATAGGGGTAGAGGCCGGCGGAGCAAGCATAATGTAACGAACGCTCGCACAGGTGGTCTCAGGTATGGCAGCTGCACTTGAAAGAGCCATAAATTCCCATAATAGTCGAGGTTTTATCTGATTCACAAACTTTAAAACGTAAATTTCTTTCTAAGTGGCATGCTTAGAATCATGATACTTTGACAGTGGCCTTCAATTGACCTAGTATTCCAGGGTTCAATCCTCGCTCCCCGCACAGATTTATCTTTCACCTCCGACAGAACATCATGGTTCTGTAGGTCCTTCATTTCATCTCGCAATCACCCTGAACAATCCGGAACGTGGAACGTAGACGACAATTAAGCAATCGTGATCTAGTCAATTTAAAGGTAATTCGGGGAAGGATTGAACCGTGAAAATGGAGATATGCTAAGGACCGAGGATTGAAGTCCGACACCTTGGACCATGTGTAGGATAATACTCGTCGTACAGAAGATATTTAGGGGATCCCGTTCGGCCTAGCATGAAGAGAAACCATTCGCGTACCCTGATTTTGGTTAGAAAATTCAGCATGATGACGGTTGAAGATAACATGACTTGGTGAATGATAGTAGGAATTGGTTGTGAACCAACCTCCCCTCAGTTCACCCGACTGAGATTCGAGCCTCGATCTCCCCATCCTCGGCAGTCGTCACCGAGGTGGGTTTAACAATTACCTTTTACAAGATTTGTACCTTCCAACACAGATTTATCTGATTACCAAACCCTTCCTTCACCTCTGACAAGTTATCTTGTGAATGCGTGGTTCGGATTCTACGTTAAACTGTACGTCCTTCATTTCATCTCACAATCACCCTACCATTACAAATTGGCGTAAGACGCGGTGCTAATAATACTAAACCTTTAATATAATCATCATAAGATCTAAAACTGTCGCTTTTGATAGATGATATTAATACCTAGTACATATTATACTGATGATCTAAGGTGCTGGACATCAATCCTCAGTCAGGGCAAAGATTTGGGATGTCTCTTATTACAAGATTCATACGTTTAAAAGTTAATTACAATAAGCATCATTAATTCTTTTGCAAGATTCATACGTTTAAAAGTTAATTACATTGGGAATTTAGGGATTAAGGTTAAATATCTTCAGTACGATAAGTATTCACCCATCTACTTAATATTTCATATATATTCTTTCCCCTCTCAAAGCCTTTCAAAGATTCTTTCTCACGTGATCTTAGTCTTTCAAGGACGCTGAGCGTCTAAGGTGCTGGACTTCAATCATCGGTCCAAGCAAAGATTTGGAGGCTTCTTACAACCAAGTATATAATTGTTTGAAATAAGTTTCAAAGTGTTCATAATCTCTCCATACTTATTCCAGAAACCTAAAACATTCCCTCTTATAAAAAAGTATCCCTAAACCATTATAAGTGCATTTGTTCAAAAGGTCAAAACCATTATGACTGTCTTGTGAGGCGTTTGGTAATCTGATAAATCTGTGCTGAGACTGAGGATTGAACCCGGACCCCCCGCACAGAAGTAAGACCCCTAGACCGCCAAGTTACCCAAACTTCTGCCAGCTGTCACCACCTCTTGAGCTTGATCAAGGGCATAGGTGTATAAACATACCTACTCCGTCGGGTACGCATGCAAAATCGTCAATCTCGACTTTCTTGTGGAGGGGGAAGTCTACGTTCATATCTCTAACAGGTAAACGGGGGTGGGTTTTATCACTCACCCTTCACGCAAACGTTGAAACACTAGCTCTATATTCTACCTTCCTCATCACTACCTCATAGGCACGTAACGTGGTGAAAATAATACTTGCTACGGTAGGTACGATAATTTAGTATTTCCATTCATCAAAATATCATATTCCTGCTGCGATTGTAATATCTAACTATCCATCTATAACTCATGGACCACCTAGTATTACCAACAGATGGGTCTTCATGTCTCAATCTGGATCTTCATGTCTCAAACTGGATCTCCATGTCTCAAACTGGATCTTCATGTTCCCAATCTTAGTCTTTATGTCTCAAACTAGGTCTTCATGTCTCAATCTGGGGCTCCATGTCTCAAACTAGATCTTCATGTCTCAATGGGGCTCTCCATGTCTCAAACTAGATCTTAATGTCTCAATCAGGATCTTCATGTCTCAATCTGGGCCTCCATGTCTCAATCTGGTTCTCCATGTCTCAAACTGGATCTTCATGTCTCAATCTGGATCTTCTTGTCTCAAACTAGGTCTTCATGTCTCAATGGGAGTCTTCATGTCTCACTCTGGGTCTTCATGTTTCAATCTGGGACTTCATGTCTCAATCTGGATCTTCATGTCTCAATCTGGGTCTCCATGCCTCAATCAGAATCTTCATGTATCAAACTGGATCTTCATAGGCGCTACTAGACTGCCGATGACGTGGAGATCCAGGGTGTACTGAAGGTGAATTTCAACTTTCTTTTCACGTGAATGCGGGTATTCTTCCTAACCCCCTAAAACAGGGATTCTAACACCTAATCTCCCAGTCCCAGGCTATCAACAGCACCACAAACACTGAAAACAACTACTGCTTTATGATTGGTCAAACTATTAGAGTGCTTGTCTCCAATCTGATCCTGACTTCATACTATTATAGTGCTTGTCTTCAATCTGGTCCAGACTTCATACTGTTAGAGTGCCTGTCTTCAATCTGGTCCAGACTTCATACTGTTAGAGTGCTTGTCTCAAATCTGTTCCTACTTCATACAGTTAGAGTGCCTGTCTCTAATCTGATCCTACTTCATATTGTAAGAGTGCTTGTCTCCAATCTGATTCTACTTCATACTGTTAGAGTGCTTGTCTCCAAACTGTTCCTACTTCATATTGTTAGAGTGCTTATCTTCAATCTGATTCTACTTCATGCTGTTAGAGTGCTTGTCTCCAATCTGTCCCTACTTCATATTGTTAGAGTGCTTATCTTCAATCTGATTCTACTTCATACTGTTAGAGTGCTTGTCTCCAATCTGATTCTACTTCATACTGTTATAGTGCTTGTCTCCAATCTGTTCCTACTTCATATTGTTAGAGTGCTTTTCTTCAATCCGATTCTAATTCATACTGTTAGAGTGCTTGTCTCCAATCTGATCCTACTTCATATTGTTAGAGTGCTTGTCTCCAATCTGATTCTACTTCATAGTGTTAGAGTGCTTGTCTCCAATCTGTTCCTACATCATATTGTTAGAGTGCTTGTCTCCAATCTGATTCTACTTCATACTGTTAGAGTGCTTGTATCCAATCTGATCCTACTTCATATTGTTAGAGTGCTTATCTTCAATCTGATTCTACTTCATACTGTTAGAGTGCTTGTCTCCAATCTGGTCCAGACTTCATACTGTTAGAGTGCTTGTCTCCAATCTGTTCCTACTTCATATTGTAAGAGTGCTTGTCTCCAATCTGATTCTACTTCATACTGTTAGAGTGCTTGTCTCCAATCTGTTCCTACTTCATATTGTTAGAGTGCTTATCTTCAATCTGATTCTAATTCATACTGTTAGAGTGCTTGTCTCCAATCTGATCCTACTTCATATTGTAAGAGTGCTTATCTTCAATCTGATTCTACTTCATACTGTTAGAGTGCTTGTACCCAATCTGATCCTACTTCTTATTGATAGAGTGCTTATCTTCAATCTGATCCTACTTCATATTGTAAGAGTGCTTGTATCCAATCTGATCCTACTTCATATTGTAAGAGTGCTTATCTTCAATCTGATTCTACTTCATACTATTAGAGTGCTTGTCTTCAATCTGGTCAAGACTTCATACTGTTAGAGTGCTTGTCTTCAATCTGGTCAAGACTTCATACTGTTAGAGTGCTTGTCTTCAATCTGCTCCAGACTTCATACTGCTATAGTGATTGTCTTCAATCTGGTCCAGACTTCTTACTGTTAGAGTGCTTGTCTTCAATCTGGTCCAGACTTCATAATGTTAGAGTGCTTGTTTCCAATCTGTTCCTACTTCATACTGTTAGAGTGCTTGTCTCCAATCTGATCCTACTTCATATTGTTAGAGTGCTTGTCTCCAATCTGGTCCAGACTTCATACTGTTAGAGTGCTTGTCTCCAATCTGTTCCTACATCATATTGTTAGAGTGCTTGTCTCCAATCTGATTCTACTTCATACTGTTAGAGTGCTTGTATCCAATCTGATTCTACTTCATACTGTTAGAGTGCTTGTCTCCAATCTGATCCTACTTCATAGTGTTAGAGTGCTTGTATCCAATCTGATCCTACTTCATATTGTAAGAGTGCTTATCTTTAATCTGATTCTACTTCATACTGTTAGAGTGCTTGTATCCAATCTGATCCTACTTCATATTGTAAGAGTGCTTATCTTCAATCTGATTCTACTTCATACTATTAGAGTGCTTGTCTTCAATCTGGTCAAGACTTCATACTGTTAGAGTGCTTGTCTTCAATCTGCTCCAGACTTCATACTGCTATAGTGATTGTCTTCAATCTGGTTCAGACTTCTTACTGTTAGAGTGCTTGTCTCCAATCTGGTCCAGACTTCATACTGTTAGAGTGCTTGTCTCCAATCTGATCCTACTTCATATTGTTAGAGTGCTTATCTTCAATCTGATTCTACTTCATACTGTTAGAGTGCTTGTCTCCAATCTGGTCCAGACTTCATACTGTTAGAGTGCTTGTCTCCAATCTGTTCCTACTTCATATTGTAAGAGTGCTTGTCTCCAATCTGATTCTACTTCATAGTGTTAGAGTGCTTGTATCCAATCTGTTCCTACATCATATTGATAGAATGCTTATCTTCAATCTGATTCTAATTCATACTGTTAGAGTGCTTGTCTCCAATCTGATCCTACTTCATATCGTAAGAGTGCTTATCTTCAATCTGGTTCAGACTTCATACTGTTAGAGTGCTTGTACCCAATCTGATCCTACTTCTTATTGATAGAGTGCTTATCTTCAATCTGATCCTACTTCATATTGTAAGAGTGCTTGTATCCAATCTGATCCTACTTCATATTGTAAGAGTGCTTATCTTCAATCTGATTCTACTTCATACTATTAGAGTGCTTGTCTTCAATCTGATCCTACTTCATACTGTTAGAGTGCTTGTCTTCAATCTGGTCAAGACTTCATACTGATAGAGTGCTTGTCTTCAATCTGCTCCAGACTTCATACTGCTATAGTGATTGTCTTCAATCTGGTCCAGACTTCTAACTGTTAGAGTGCTTGTCTCCAATCTGGTCCAGACTTCATACTGTTAGAGTGCTTGTCTCCAATCTGATCCTACTTCATATTGTTAGAGTGCTTATCTTCAATCTGATTCTAATTCATACTGTTAGAGTGCTTGTATCCAATCTGATCCTACTTCATATTGTAAGAGTGCTTGTATCCAATCTGATTCTACTTCATATTGTAAGAGTGCTTGTCTCCAATCTGATTCTACTTCATACTGTTAGAGTGCTTGTCTCCAATCTGGTCCAGACTTCATACTGTTAGAGTGCTTGTCTCCAATCTGCTCCAGACTTCATACTGCTATAGTGCTTGTCTCCAATCTGTTCCTACTTCATACTGTTAGAGTGCTTATCTTCAATCTGATTCTACTTCATACTGTTAGAGTGCTTGTCTCCAATCCGATTTTACTTCATACTGTTAGAGCGCTTGTCTCCAATCTTATCCTACTTCATATTGTTAGAGTGCTTATCTCCAATCTGATTCTAATTCATACTGTTAGAGTGCTTATCTTCAATCTGATTCTACTTCATATTGTTAGAGTGCTTATCATCAATCTGATTCTACTTCATACTGTTAGAGTGCTTGTCTCCAATCTGTTCCTACTTCATATTGTTAGAGTGCTTATATTCAATCTGGTCCAGACTTCATAATGTTAGAGTGCTTATCTTTAATCTGATCCTACTTCATACTGTTAGAGTGCTTGTCTCCAATCTGTTCCTACTTCATAGTGTTAGAGTGCTTATCTTCAATCTGATTCTAATTCATACTGTTAGAGTGCTTGTATCCAATCTGATTCTACTTCATATTGTAAGAGTGCTTATCTTCAATCTGATTCTACTTCATAGTGTTAGAGTGCTTGTATCCAATCTGATCCTACTTCATATTGTAAGAGTGCTTATCTTTAATCTGATTCTAATTCATAGTGTTAGAGTGCTTGTATCCAATCTGTTCCTACATAATATTGATAGAATGCTTATCTTCAATCTGATTCTACTTCATAGTGTTAGAGTGCTTGTATCCAATCTGATCCTACTTCATATTGTTAGAGTGCTTATCTTCAATCTGATTCTACTTCATACTGTTAGAGTGCTTGTCTCCAATCTGGTCCAGACTTCATACTGTTAGAGTGCTTGTCTCCAATCTGGTCCAGACTTCATACTGTTAGAGTGCTTGTCTCCAATCTGTTCCTACTTCATATTGTAAGAGTGCTTGTCTCCAATCTGATTCTACTTCATACTGTTAGAGTGCTTGTCTCCAATCTGTTCCTACTTCATAATGTTAGAGTGCTTGGCTCCAATCTGATCCTACTTCATATTGTTAGAGTGCTTGTCTCCAATCTGGTCCAGACTTCATACTGTTAGAGTGCTTGTCTTCAATCTGGTCCAGACTTCATACTGTTAGAGTGCTTGTCTCTAATCTGATCCTACTTCATACTGTTAGAGTGCTTGTCTCCAATCTGATTCTACTTCATACTGTTAGAGTGCTGGTCTCCAATCTGTTCCTACTTCATAGTGTTAGAGTGCTTATCTTCAATCTGATTCTAATTCATACTGTTAGAGTGCTTGTATCCAATCTGATTCTACTTCATATTGTAAGAGTGCTTATCTTCAATCTGATTCTACTTCATAGTGTTAGAGTGCTTGTATCCAATCTGATCCTACTTCATATTGTAAGAGTGCTTATCTTTAATCTGATTCTACTTCATAGTGTTAGAGTGCTTGTATCCAATCTGTTCCTACATAATATTGATAGAATGCTTATCTTCAATCTGATTCTACTTCATAGTGTTAGAGTGCTTGTATCCAATCTGATCCTACTTCATATTGTTAGAGTGCTTATCTTCAATCTGATTCTACTTCATACTGTTAGAGTACTTGTCTCCAATCTGTTCCTACTTCTTATTGATAGAGTGCTTATCTTCAGTGAAGCTCCTACGTCTGTCACTGAAGAATGTTTTGTCCAATTAAAATGTTATTTCAACATCGCATGATGTCACAGGTGCATTGTGAAATACGTCACAATTCTTCTTCGATGAATTTTTCCTCTTGTAGCTAATTCAGTTTTTTTCACCAGCCAACATTTTGCTAATTTGACAGACATTTTTGTAACCAGGAGTTTTATTTAATAGCTACCAAACTTATCGAATGTAATTTTTTAGCAAAACCGTGAATTTTTCAAGACAATGCTACTGAAATTTGATACATCAGAGAAAGTGAGTACTGCAAGGAATTATTATTGTTATAATTTCAGGTAATTTAGAGAAGCCGATGGATTGTACCGAATCTTTTTCTCAATACCATCTTCAGAAACACACACATGCACCCACATTTTGTTTTATTTTTATACCCAACTGACTGCAGAGATTTATTAATTTATTAACAATAATAATAATACATAGCACCGCATCTTTACTACCCGTTCGGGTTATACACTAATTTAGGCAATGGCCACGCTTGTGACTGGTCGCCGCGTTTTATGACGAGCTATCATGGAAATCAAGGAGTGAAGATGTGTTATTATCCATAGTAGTATATAGTATATAGCTATATGAAGAATAAACGTAAATATAGAAATACGGTGTCCACCCATTAATATGCAGAGACGTACTTATGGACAGACTTGTAGAAAACCTGAGAAACATACCCCTATTTAGTTATTATGTTTTCGGTGTCACGTATAAAATTATAAAATGCAATTTATCATATGTTAACGGTATTTAAAAATATATTATTTACAAGTGGAATTAATTACTATGATTGGAACAACCTTTGCACTCCAAGCCCTTGCCAAGCATTTCAATCTTATTTTTAGTTTGTTTTACTGTATATTGTATGATTTTATTATTTTATTTATGCTAATTAAAGAAGTTCTTACCTTGTTCATTTCTTTCTACCCTTTTTTAATTCATTCCAAAACTCCACTGTTGCAACTGAAACCTCTATTTCAGAGCTTCGATTTAACATCCCTGTTTACGTAGTCTCGATGTTTCAGATTCCACAATGGTGATCATTTATAAATAGTCAGTATCAAACATTGCTGAGTACCGTACTCTATAGAGTGTCAAACTCCAGACGGGCGGGAAACAACTGGGCAGTTTGCAAGAAAGTTAGTGAAAATGCTTAGTGGGGAGTGATAGTGTGGTCCAGTGCACCTTATCGGTCGACATTTTAACCTAGGATGACACAAGCAAACCCACAAGTATCCAGTGTTAGGGTTCGGCCAGACTGACAAGCGTGCGAGCGAGCGAGCGAGCGAGCGGCGGTAAGCGACTGGGTGGCCAAACTGGCGAGCGAGCGAGCGCGTAATTAGCGGACCTAGTTAGATTATTATTAGCAACCGCTTTCTTACTACCGTTCGGGTTATACGCACTTACGCTAATGTGTAATGGTAGGGTTATTGTGAGATGAAATGAAGGACCTACAGTTTAACGTGGAATCCGAACCACGGTGGCGACCTGGCATTCCCCACATTCACAAGATGTCTTGTCAGAGGTGAAGGAAGGGTTTGGAAATAAGATAAATCTGTGCCGGGACCGAGGATTGAACCTCGGCTGCCAGCACAGAAGTCTGACACCTTACCCCTAGACCACTAGGTCACCGCCCCCCCCCCCCTAGTTAGAGAAGATGTATCTGTCAAACACACTTAGTACATCTCTGCTCCTCGAAAATTCTTACAGAAAATATTGTGTATTTATAAAAAGAAAAAAGTAGAAGTGCATCCAATTAAAAAATTGAGAAATGCGTATGGTACTGTACTGAAGTGTTTTAAAATCAGATTTGCCGCACCAGTGGCGGAATGGTGCGTTGCACTTGATAGCTTTTGACTAGGAGGCAAAGGTTCGAATCTTGGCTCAGTGAACTGAAGGTGATTTTTTAAAACCTATTTATTGTTGTGGTTTTTTCATACTCTCTACAAACTAATGGTGATTCTTATTTGTAAAGGCCTACTTTTATTATAATATTGAATTATTTTAACATATCGGGTTTACATATATACATTATACTATTTATGGTCTTACCAATTAATGAGGCCATTATTATTATTATTATTATTTTTATTATTATTAGCACCGCATCTTACTTCCCGTTCGGGTTATATGCACTTACGCTAATGTGTAATGGTAGGGTGATTGTGAGATGAAATGAAGGACCTACAGTATAACGTGGAATCGAACCACGGTGGAGGCCTGGCTTTCCCCACATTCACAAGATGTGATTAATACACGTCTTGTCAGAGGTGAAGGAAGGGTTTGTAAATCAGATAAATCTGTGCCGGGACCGAGGATTGAACCCGGCCGCCAGCACAGAAGTCTGACACCTTACCCCTAGACCGCCAGGTCACCGGGCCATTAATAGCAAGTGTGTTAAACCTATCACTGATAGAAAAAAAGTCAAATATCATGTCAAATGAGAAGTTTCCCCAGCACTCAATGAACCAACATACAATAATATTGCCTAGCGCCTGTAAACTAGACTGTACCGGGTCGAGCGCGCGCGCTTGAAAAATAGAACCAGTTCTATCTTTCAAGCGCGCGCGCTCAGTCGCTCGCTCGCTCCAGTGTGGCCACCCCATTACAACCAATGTGTTCTATTTTATATTTTTTGTCGCTCGCGCGCTCGCTCGCTCGCGCGTCAGTTGGCCGTACCCTTATCGTGACAGGCTGCGACACGAACGCAAGTGTGGCCACCTCCATAAGAAATCTATGACAGAAAAGGGAAAATTAATAATTTATATGACAGTTACGAGTAAAATATGCTTTTTTACGGTAAAAAATTTAAAAATATGAGTTCGAAATCATTTTCCTTCTGATATACATTTATATGCACAATCAAACACTGACCAAATGGTCTATTAAGGTGTGACTTACAAAGTATATCATTTACGCATACTTTAAATATGTGAAAATGAACTGCTTTTTGTATTAAATTTATGAATATCAAGTTGTAGCTAAATTTAAATTTAATATATGCATGCGACACATTTTCAGTGATCTATATTATATTTAATTTAGTAACGCATCTTACTACCTGTTAGAGTTGTGTGCACATGTACTAATTACGCTAGTTTTGTTAGGCATGAGGAAGGTTGTATTTAGAGGAAGTGCATCCCCATTTGCTTCGAAGTAGATGGGGGAAACAATTTAGGAAAAACCCACCCTTATTACACCTGACTGAGATTCGAACCTTGATTCTACCGTCATCGGCAGTTTAGTCTACTGCGGAGAGTAGCGCGTTAGACCACGCAGCCACCGAAGTGGGACGTGCTATTAGTTCTACAATCAGACGATTTATGCTGAAGAAAGTGATGGACAACGTGTCTGAGGTTTGTCTGACGTCCGGTAGAGCTCACCTGAGTGACATTATCTTCAAAAAGTATTAACTTTAGTTACTGATCGTCTAATTATAGTTTTTGGCCCCTTTTTTCCCCTTTATT